>JANEYF010003765.1:0-86935 GCA_029963845.1 Rhamnusium bicolor
CTTGTTTTGGTCTGAACGTCCTGGAACTTATTTTGGACGTCTTCGGGATGTTCATGGATGTACGTTTTCAGTATGTACTAAAATGGTGGTTCTGAGGACGTCCATTTTACGTTTTCATTCATTTATGTGATATTCAGAGATTCTGTGTTATGTTTAATTACCTACTTACCTAATGTGCCTAAGTTTTTTGAAATGAATAACAATTGTTAATTTTCATTTAATGCATAAATTCAAATGTGATCACTGATTATAAAATGATCAAATATGTATTTAACACAATGGCAATATAAAAAAGTTTGCAATGGATTTGTTTAATTTAACTTTACTTCTGATAATCAGCAGAGATGGGTTATTGTCACTATACAAATAAAATAATCTACTATTCATAAGAAAGAGTTGAACTACAAAATATAATATATGTATTTATTCGATATTGTAGATCAAATTCACTCTAGTGTACTATACTAAACAAACGCATTAACCTCGATCTCATGTCAGTGAACTAACCTAATGTAGCAAATAGGCAATCTTCAAAACGCGTGCGCCTGCGTCTTGCCAAGATTTACCAACTTTGGCGTCTTGCAAGTTGCAATTTACTAACGAGCGCCATGTTTTCTGATACATACCTAGATGTTTTATTTAGTACCTACTAAAGTATATGTGTTTTCTGTGCTTGTATTTTGTGATGGTAATGATGTGATTCTCTGAATTTATAATAGTGTTATTTATTAGTGTTAAAACTGTTAAACCGAGTAAGTACCTTTGGTTTACAAAATGCCCAAAGTTAAGACTAACCTCCAAAAATATTATGTACGTGCTAAAAGGCAAGTTGAGGTTTTTAACAATAATACAATACAATCAACATCAACCAGTTGCAGTGTTCCTGTACATACCCAGCTGTCACCAATTGATTCACAACACAAGGAATCTTCTTTTCAAACAATTAGTAGCTGTGATAAAGTTAGTTCGGAACATGAAACTTCTTTTTTAGAATTAGAATCTGATAATGAAGTTACTCAACACAATAATAATCTACAAAATATATTAATAAGAAGTGATAGTAGTAAATCGAACTCAGCTTCTGCTATTTTCTTAGAGTTGCCAGAGTGGGCTATAAAACATAACATTTCTCATGTAGCCTTGACTGATTTGCTCAATATTTTAAAATTAAAGTTTCAAGATTTGCCTTCTGATGCCAGAAGTCTTTTACAAACTTGTAGAGGAGTGAAGACAAAAATTATAGAACCTGGCCAATATTGTCATTTTGGATTAAAACAATGCATAGATAAACTTATGCATCGATCTTCACAATTCTTTCAGAATTCAAAAACAATAGAAATTTGTATTAACATTGATGGTTTACCACTGTCGAAAAGTTCGGGTAGTCAGGTGTATCCTATATTATGTAATCTTTTGAAAAATAAAAATGTTGTTGATATTGTGGGTATATACCATGGATACGAAAAACCGAAAAATGCGAATTGTTTTTTACAAGATTTTGTCGAGGATGCTGTAAACATAATAAATAATGGAATATCGATAAAGGGTCAATTTTATTCTGTCAGAATAGTATCTTTTATATGTGATGCTCCCGCTAAATCATTTATCACCTACACCAAAGGTCATAGTGGATATTCATCTTGTACTAAGTGTCATATAGAGGTAGCTATATTAATAACAGAGTGTGTTTTCCAAATACAAACAATATTCGTTTAAGAACTGATAATAATTTTAGATTAAAAATACAAGAACATCACTTGGGCACATCACTTCTTGAACAAATACCCTTAATAGATATGGTTAATTCTTTTCCATTGGACTACATGCATTTGATATGCCTTGGGGTTGTAAAAAAGTTAATTGTAGTTTTATGGTGTTGTGGTAAACCATCAACCAAACTATCATTTCAACAAATTGCTAGCATATCTGAGTTATTAATTAGTCAAGCACCAAATATACCGTTAGAGTTTAATCGAAAACCTCGAACTTTAACTGAGGCAAAAAGGTGGAAAGCGACCGAATTTCGGCAATTTCTCTTTTATACAGGATCTGTGGTTTTTAAAAAATAAATTAAACACAAACCGATATCTAAATTTTCTAACCCTTCATGTAGCCTCAACTATTTTGTCAAGTTCAAAACATTCAGACTATATTGATTACTGCGTCTTCTCTCTTTAAGTATTTTATTGACACTTTTATAACTTTATATGGGTCAGAAAATGTATCACACAATATCCATAATTTGTTGCATATATCCCAGGATGTAAAAAATCTTGGTCCATTAAATAATTTTAGCGCTTTTCCATTTGAAAATTATTTGCAGTCACTATTAAAATTAATTCGAAAAGGTGATAAGCCACTTTCACAAATAATACGAAGAAAAAGTGAACAGGATCACTTTTAAGTCGGCGTCATGAGCAAGTAAAAACGTTTCCTATATGAAAACGGACATTTTAATGGACCATTATTATGTTTAAACATTCACAAACAGTGTAAAAAAGCAGTTTTTGATAATTTTACATTAACAATTCACCAGCCAGATAATTGTTGTTCTCTTATTAATGGAAATATTGTTATGATAAGAAATTTTGTGTATGTTGAAAATGAGTTAAAAGTAATTGGAAGTAAATTTTGAGGTTGGAAGATTTTTATGAAAGTCCGTGCAAATCATCAGAATTAGGAATTTTTTTAGTAAGCAATCTTGGCCCTCTTGAAATATTCAATGTGAAAGAAATATGTTATAAATGTGTAAAATTAAATTTGAAAATAAGTTTGTAATTTTTCCTTTGCTGCATATCGTCCAGTAATCTATATGCATTTGTTCTAAAGTTTTTACAACTCCCTCTTTAAAAAAAATAATGTACTTAGGTTAACGTTTTAAGATTAATGAAATTGACACATTAAGACATGCTATTTCCTAAATCTGTTAGTTATTTTCTACAAGATGCTTTTAATTAAAACAAGCATATAATTAATCTCGATATGAATAAAACAGCATGGCATAATTGTATATATTTTTATCTGTTTAATGCCTTCTTGTAAAAATGTCCTTATTCAGTATTTTTGTGTTATAATAATTAATAACCTCGTTAATAACAATAACATATTTATTTTGACAAAGGTTTCCTTATAAAGAGCCTTTCCACATAACTCTTATAATAATTAATCATCTACATGAAAACTAGAGACCCACCATCGCAAAAAAACATTTTAAGAGAAATTGTTTTTTGAGATCTATAACCATTAATGGCATTGAATACTTGGACTGTTGTTCATCCGAAGACACAGCAGAAGCTGTACCTACCACATGGCTTCAGGCAGACATTTGCCACTGGCCATCCTTACCCCAGCACAAGCTGATGGCTGCAATAAGGAAGCCTGAACCCCTCAATACCTGCTGGCCTTCACATAAAATTAAAATCTTTAGAAATGCAACTTTTGGTAAGTTTATAGTTTGGTTCTTAGAAGGTAGAATTAATGTTTTTAAAATAAATTTTAGAAAATTACACAACTGCCAGGTCCAAGGCAAAAATTGCTGAAGATACAAGTGATTTGACTTCAGGAAATGAAGATAATGAAAAAAGAAGAAGAATTCGAAAAGTTTCTCTTCATCTGACGAATCAACGTCTGATGTATCAATAATAATTCCTAAGCCACCCAAACTTTCTAATTTCAAAGTATCCACTGGAGCTATCTTAAAAGGTTTGTACAAAAGTAATATCTACAAAGTCTATACAGGGTGTGAAGCTGAAAATAAGCCTGTATTCGTTGAATATATTCCTCAGACAGAAAAACATATTGTACAAAATTTTTTGCTTCTAATTGTGCATCTACATATAGCCTTGTTTTTAGCTTTAATATTACTCCTTATGTATAAAAGACAAAAAGGCCTATATCTCTTCTATGTATATAAATATAAGTTAAAGAAATTTAAGTTGTAAAATTGAAGATATCTGTTAAACATGGGTATTCATTTTTTATAGATACTAACATCTCTCCAGCAAAGTCTAGGCCCAATAAAGATAAAAAAATGATCTTTATTTCACTGTTCAAAATGGTTTTAAAAAATAAGTTCAAATTTTAGATGTATGCCTTTATAAATATGAGTATTATTTTTGTAGGTAATAACATCTCTCCAGAGACGTCTAGCTCAAATAAAGGTAAAATGATCTTTATTTCACCATTCAAAAAATTCAAATTTTACATATGTATGCATTTATGATATGAGTATTAATTTTTTATAGGTAATAACAACATCTCTCCGGTTAGGTCTAGGCTAAATAAAGGTAAAATGACACTTATTTCACCATTTAAAATAGTTTAAAATACATTTATCTTTTCAGACATTGCGACGGAAGGTTGCAGTTGCTGCATACAACATTGCAATGCTGGTAAATATATATATATTTTGTCACTTATTGGTATAAATCTATACCACTCTTATTCTACAGTACTTACGTACTGTATGTACAATCCTATGTACTTATATACCAGTAATGTATCAAGGAGTAAAGGGGTGTAGTTGACTGGTTTTCAAATAAAGAATTTACGAATTACCACAATATCTTGACTCATTGCACATGTACATAAATACATCGGATTTTCCTAAGCGCCAGTTTATGTTCTCCGTACTGTATATTAAATATTTAAATGTATTATATAGATTTTCATGTTTATTAAATATATTGTACAGCAGTTACTGGAACCACCTTATTATTTTTTTAGATGAAAAGCAGATGAAAACGCTACAGACACAGATCGTGATATTGAGAGGCATGCTTTCCGATGTTTTAATCGAAGTAAAGGCAATGAGAGCTGAGATAAAGTCAAAAGGTTATACCCAAATACCCGAAAGTGAGTCCATTTTTGTGAAGTATCTCCCAGATATAGTGTTTCCTCTAAGTTCTGAAGAACAAATTATAAAATTTGAGGATATTTTGAAAGATGAAAGTAATTATACAATAGCTGTAAGTATTTTTTGTTTTATTGATGTAGGTATATTAATTGAAAAGTGGTATTTTGTTTCAATTTTTGTTTATTTTAATGTTCTGTCTTAATTGTCTTGCATGAATATTTATAGCAAACCTCATTTGCTTATGAAATTTTCAGTTGTATTTTATTACGAAAAATGCATTCTGATTGTGATATTATGATACTGTGCAGAAATTGTCAATTATCTTTTGGTTTAGGTGAATGAAATTGCGAAATTCGGCGGGTCAAGTAACTACAACTTTGTTAAAGAGCACTAACCTCCATTCTTTCAAATAGCGAGGCAAAAAAATATAGCTGGTTAGGAGAGAAAGGGGAAGAAGCCTTTTAATAAATTATTATTATCAAGGCTTTTGATAAGTGAGTATTTTTAGTAGGTAAATAATAAAAAATATTCTTAAAATTTCTAAAATATACACATTTTTAATTGTTGTGGTAATTTCAGGTGCTGCCGATAAAGGGGAATATTTCTGGTAGCCAAAAAGAAACAGAGGTATCTATCCAGTCATGGCTAAAAAGAGCCAATGAAAGAAAGGCAGGGTGGTTGATCAAGATAAATAATCAATGTATATAAACATAATATTTTTCATTTTTATATAAGATATGTAAATATATAAATATATAAAATATATATATATATATATATATATATATATATATATATATATATATATATATATATATATATATATATATATATATATATATATATATATATATATATATATATATATATATATATATATATATATATATATATATATATATATATATATATATATATATATATATATAAAATATATATAAAAAATTTTATATACATTTTTATTTTATATTAAAATTATTTTATTAAAATGCTTAGATCTGGCAAAAAACTTTCATTATTACTTTCTATTGCCTTTCCTTCTTATCAATTAATTGAAGCATGCATCGTTCAAACTGCGTAAAATTTTCTTGTAAAGTCATTTTTGTTAACAAATATTACTTTATAAAAAATAAGAATTTTTCTACTAACTTTGTGTAGACTTCTGCATCTTAAACCCCACATGACAAAAGGCTTATTTTTCATAAATCCTACCTCTAATTTGAACTATGTAGTACACAAATATTACTTTTTCTCAATTTTACAGTTTTAACTTTATCTAACTGATAAAAGTGCAGATAGCGTCGTAACTCAGAATTTTACTATTAAATATATTACTTTTATGTTAAGTATTTTATTACCAATATTTAATATATTGGTAATAAATATTTTTCCTAATCTAAAATTTTTCCAATAACCTAGACATTTTGGTAAATTTTAAATGGGACATACTTATTTACATTTATTTTATAACATATTGTACTTTTAAAGACTTGATTTTAAAATTGTGCTGATCTTGGATATACAGACATCTGAATTTTTTTTTTTTTTAATAAAACAATTTTTTTAAACGTCTATCGACATTTAAAAAAAATTGGTTTTATTAAAAAAAAAATTCATGTCTGGATGTCCAAGATCACCACAATTTTGAAATCTAAAGATGTCCTTGAGACGTCCAATATTGTCTGCTTTTGGATCTAAAATGGACTAGATGTGGACATTTTAAGGATATCCTTTTTTGTAACAATTTACGTCTTGGGGACGTCCATTGTATGTCCTTCGTCCTTATCTGGACATCCTAGGGATGTTCCGAATGTCCAGGGTGTACGTTTTCCAGACGTCCATAGGATATCTCTGTGCTATCTGGGACGCACATGTGATATACTCACATAATGGAAAATAGTCACAATCTAAAAGTCATAGTACAGGGAATCATTTAATATATTTAATTATAGTGACATAAATTAATTTATCGAATAAAAACAGTTGCCAATTTAAAATCGTTTCCGTTCTCTCAATAATCGATGAATATTTGTTATATTTTTTTATATTGTCAGGTAAATTATTATAAAATCTGATAGCAACAAAACTTAGCTAGTTTTTGTAAAGAGCTTTATGATGATGGTTGGTCCTCAGTAGGTAGGTATATCTAGTATAATGTGAATTGATGTCAGATGTTGATTGAAATTGACAAATGTTTTGTATAACAAATTTTACTGCACTTAGGATATAGATACTGCGAATAGTTAAAATTTTGTATTTAATAAAGTGAGGTCTGCATGAATCCCTGCCCTTCATGTTAAATATCATTCTTACAAGTCTTTTCTGAAGTTTAAAGATGCGATTAATATTAGAGGCACTGCCTCATACTAATTAATACATTTGAGGTGAGATGTGAGTATTCCAAAGAATACATACTAAGTAATGATTGAGTGTTAAGGTTTTCTTTAAGTTGTCGAATAGCAAAGTATGCAGTTTAATTTTTTACATATATGATTAATTTGTAGATTCCAACACACATTATGGTCAACAAATGTTCCTAGGAATTTTACAGATTTGGAAAAAGATAAGTTTTCATCATTTATCATAATGCTATTTGCAATTTGCCTTCTCTTTGTAAAGTAAATAAGCATTGTTTTGTCCATATTCAAAATTTGCATGTTCTTGTCGCACTATGATTTAAATTTCTATATAGAATTTTGTAGTTTTGTCTGAAGTTCCCCAAGAGTCGGAGCTGATGATGTCTCACAGTATCTTGAGATACTGAGAGACATACAGTGTAATGCTATTATCTTTCATATATGAAGATAAGTCGTTCACAAACAGCAGAAAGATCAGTGGTCCCAGCACCGAACCTTGATACATTATGTCCTATTTTTATACAAATTTTATGAAACGTTAAGTATGATTCGATGAGATTCAAAAAGGTGCCTCTTATACCTAATTTATACAGCTTGTGGATGACAAAATCTATTTTGAGGGTGTCAAACACCCGACTTAAATATAAAAAAAACACCTACTACATGGTGATTCTTATCCATTTCGTTATATACAACTGCATAAATTGATTTAATGCAGTTTCTACCGACTTATTTGGTAGAAATCCATATTAATTCTTAACTAATATAAATTGTTCTAGAAATGATATTAATATATTGTAGATAATCAACAATTTTTGATAATGCACATAATATCGATATTGGTCTATAATTTTCAGAATCATGCGGATCTCCTTTTTCAAGATAGGCAACACAGATGCTATCTTTAATATGCATGGAAAGATTCCATTCTGAAAACATAAGATGATTAAATGTGCTAGTTGAACTGCCACATATTCACTGTAACATGTATATGCCTTGATGGATACACCATCAGTACCCACTGCAGCTTTATTTTTTAGATGGTTTATAACATCAATTACCTCATTCAGTGTAACAGGTTCAATCAACATGGTTTGCTCAACCATACTACCACTAGTACATTCTTGCGATATGTTATTGGCTTAATGTCTATTGACCTTATTTTCAGCCACCACTGAAAAGTAATTTGTAAAATGTTCGCACAGTAATTTATGGTCTGATACTTAGTTATTATTGAATCATATTTTAGTTATTTCATTATGAGTATGTCTACCGAGTTTTAAAAATTTTCCAAACTTCTTAGGTGCATTTGAATGTGTTTAGAGATATAGTTTTTTTTGCACGTTTTATTTTGTTATTTACTTGATGTTTTCTGGACTTGTAGTTATTAGTTAAGTTAGAATCATTTAGATTAGTTGCTAGCCAAAAAAAAAATGTTCTCCAGTTCTCCAAAAATTCTTAGGAAACAAAGTATCTGTATCATTCACATAAATACTTTTTCAATCAGTGTAACCTATTAAGTACCTAAGTTTTTCAACATTATTGCTTGAAAAATGTCTAATATATCGGAAATTATCTATACTCGGCAGGTCTCCCGCAGTTATGCTTCTACAGCCAATCACTTGCGCCAAGTTATCAGCTATACAGAAGTCCTCACTTGCGCCAAGTGATCAGCTATACAGAAGTCCGATTGTCACGATTTATATGTATTTTTGGGGTAGGTTTGTTGCAATATAATCTATAGCAGATATTGTAGTAGCATTATTTATATTTATTACAATATGCGTGGGTTCATAAAAACACAAAGATAACTCAACGAATGGAAAGTATCTAGGAATATATCCCTATCCACTGTATTCTTCAATAGATCGATGTTAAAATCTCCGCAAAGGATTATGTAATCATGGTTTTCCTGAACAAAATTAAGATAGTTTGTAATATTCGAGTAAAAGATATTCAGGTTGCCTAATAGCGGTTTGTAAATTGTAGTAAGACCAATTTTTAGATTATTTTGATGTAATAGCACATACTTCTATATTTGTTTCTGAGGAAAATGAATTGATAAATTTAAGGCTCTTTAATTGAATATTTTTAATATCTTTACTAATATAAATCGCAGTGCCTTTGTGTTGATGCTTCGCCCTACAAAAGCTTGATACCATAGTAAAATTGGGAATTTTCATAATCTCTAACTCAGATTTAGAAGCCCAGTGTTCGGAACTACATAAAACATGTAGTTCCTTCTGTACTGCAAATATGTCTAAGTGGTTTAATTTATTTCTTATACATTGCAAATTTACATGGGCTATTTTTCGGTTATACTCATTTGATTCTTGAGAGAACTGATCATTTGAGGTTACATTCCTAAATCTGTGGGTTGGACTATCGGAAAATTTTCAGGTTTTCTTTCCTTTTGCTGTAGCGGTGTTTTCTTTGAAAAATGAAAGTCATCAACCAGAACTCAATATGGCCAGAACCTTGGGGATTTCACCGTCTTTTCCATGCATAGGGGCACTCTCAGTTTAAATAAGGCAATCTTGTTGTATATATCCGCTTTTCACAAATATATTTATCTTTAAATTTTTCATCCAGACATGCAATAATGTCTTCTACTTCCATGTCTAGGTCCAAGTTGGATAGGAATAACCGGCTAAAGTGTTCAATAACTTTTAGATTACTGAGAGCAGGGTTAGTATTAGGATTTCCTGTTGCGAACATTGTGTTATTTATGTAATTTTTCTTTCCCTGGACTTCTTGCCATGTTTCTTCATTTTGCCTTGGATTTGCTATATTTACTGAAATATCTAATTGGTCGGGCTCTTTACTTATCCTGTTTAAGTTTGGTGGTATTTTATTGTCAACATTTATTTTCATTGACCTTCCATTTTTGTTTACATTTGGCTCTTTATTACTAATCTCTTGAGTTTTTTATGATTTGTAGTATCTTTTAGTGAATTATCATTTATTTCCAAATTTAATTTCTTTTCCATAATTTATTTTTGTTTACATTCTAATTCATTTAAATTTTTTTGTTGGATTTTTTGTTTTGATGGGTTTATTCTTTTTTGTGCTGGATTGTGTTGTGTGTTTTTTTAGTTGAGAAATATCATTATCTGTAGAACTATTTAATTCCTTATTGTTTTTTTTTTCATTAAGTATTTCAATTACATTGTTTTTAAATTTGTTTAATATTACCTTAATTTCACTTAAATAATAACATTTAGATATGCTGAGAACTATTTTCTATTTTAGATGAAACAAACTCCTGAATATGTACTTTACATGCGTTGTTATTAATTGTTTGGGTTTCTATTTTATAGTCATCATTTTCTTTTTGTAGTTTGCGAATTTTATGTGTCAGCTGAGTAATTTGCTCAGATAATTCTTTGTTACGTTGTTTTAAGTCTTGATTTTCGGTTGTTAGCTCTTCATTTGAAATGGTTAAATGCAGCACGTTTCTTTAACCTTTCCATTAGAAATTGTAGACATTATTTGTTCACTTAGTTTTAAATCACAACATGTAACTCGTGAAGCACAGCTATTGTGATACGTTTTTCACAATTTGGACATTTTACAACTTTTGTAACTGTTTTTCTCTTACAATAATTGCAGAGCTCTTTAGTAGCAACTTTACTTTCCGCCATTTTTAATATTACTTAATAAATATTTGCACCGATGTTGATTTGATCTCGATCTTGGATGAGAAATTATAGAATAAAAACAAACAATTTTCATAAACTTCAAAACACTGTATCTTATAAACGAAATGATTTAAGACAAATAAACGTTTATGACAAAATTCTATTATTTTATCGGTTCTATCAATTCCTAAAGCTATGCAGGTTAAAACTGGGACATCTTGTATATTAAATATTTTATTAAATTCTAGAAAATGGTAAAATATATTTACCCTGTCTCCGGTAAATCCAGGCTGACATTCACAAGACCCATTAATATGATGACAAGAAGCCCCATTATAACAATCACATGGTTTGGAACAATTAAAACCCCATAATCCAAATGGACATCTATTTGCACAAACAAGACCAGTCCATCCATCCTTACAAAAGCAATAACCAGTTTCAGGATCACATGTACCACCATTCTGGCAGCGACACTCAGATTTACATTCACTACCATGTTTTCCTATTGGACAGGGATCATCACATCTAAAAAAGCACATAATTTAAGAAACCTGAATAAAAACAAATTGATATTAATGCATTTTTTGAATTAGAATGATATATACTGGTGTGCACGAGAGTTATTTAAAAATTTGATCAGTACATTTATTCCATGTTAGTAAATTATATTATATCAACAAGATCTATTCGACTGTTGGTTTGAACTGTAGTAAATATTTGATTTATGCGAAAAATTTTAAGTTTCTGTCATTCTCAAAAGTAAGGGCTAGTTTATCAATGCTCAGTTAACTATATTTATTACAAACCAAATCAATATTAATTATCACATCACCACATACATTTGTTAGTAGTGAATTATATCATTACATCACATTTATAGCTTATCTGAATTTGTTTGATACTGCACAAATGTACTGGTTCAAATGAATCGTATTTGGAAGAATCACCCATATATATATATTTTTGGTCACTGAAAGGGTTAATATGCAAAAATGTGTTTTGAAAAGTAACATTTCCTCTAACTTGGAAAAGGTTTAAGATTTGTACTAATCAAAAACAAGGATAAAACCTCTATAGAGAATTATAGACCAATTATTATTTAGAGTGGAATGAAAAAAATAATAACGCTGAAAAATTTTTTTGCTAATTATTATTTACTACTTTTACAAAACTTATCATAGATAAGTACAACATATGTATATCTTTTTAAACAATTATTTTCCCGGCTATTTGCCAAAACGCTGAAACTTGGATTACAAAAAAGATAATATGCACATTATGTTCAGTGTGACTGACTCAATAATGTTATTTTTAATTCCAACTATTCTATTCAGTAAAACCAAAAATAAATAAAACAAAAGGTACTCGCCAGTTGAACAATCACTTTAAAAACTTTAAAACATCTGCCAACACGTGTTTCTGCTTTTAGCCTCGTCTGGACAGCTCATTTAACGGATGCAAAGTAACTAAATACTAGTAAACCCCAATGTAATAAACATTGATGGTTTCAGAGAACAGGATAATTGAAATTATATTGTGGAAATTCCCCGTGAGGTAGAATAATTTGAAAATAAAAATAAATTAGGTTTTCTCTTCTTGGTAAAAAGTTTAAAATATAGAATGGAATGAAAAACTAATAACGCTGAACAAATTTTTTGCTAATTATTATTTACTAGTAAACCCCAATGTAATAAACATTGATGGTTTCAGACAACAGGATAATTGAAATTATATTGTGGAAATTCCCTGTAGGGTAGAATAATTGAAAAATAAAAATAAATTAGATTTCCTCTTTTTTGGTAAAAGTTTAAAATATAGAATGGAATGAAAAAATAATGCTGGACAATTTTTTTGCTAATTATTATTTACTACTACAAAACTTATCATAGATAAGTACAACATACATATTTTTAAATTATTCTACAGATTTCCGAACCGCCTCAAATTCATGATGAAAAACCGGTTTATTTGACATTCCATTGTTCGAAGAGGCCCTCGGGCACTTTGTATCTAATTCATGACATCAGATTCGAACTCAGCGACCCTGAAAACCCTCTGGTACAAACATTGAAATTTCCACCTATTGAAACGTGAAAGCTTCGTTTTGAACACAACACAAACATACAAACAGATGCACCTAAAACACCACACGCACACACAAGACGACATACACACAATACAAATAATTAATGATCAGGATGTTTAGATGAAGGGATTTTGTGCACATCTTACCAACACATGCGAAAATTTATACACTAGCGATGATAACGGACAAACAGAAATAACTGAACATAGTAATTTACTGTTAATTAATATGAGCATTGATCACATAAATGTAACACATTATTAGATACAGGAGCGGAATTAAGTTTAATCAATGGAGATACAGGGTGTCTCACCAGGAACTGCATCGATTGATATAGGGAAAAGTACGCACCAGAAAATTTTGAAAATTTAGAGAGCTACTAACGGTAGTGTGGCCAATCCAACTAAAATAATTACAAGCATCTGACACTTCCGGTTATACCGTAAGTCGATACCAACTTGCTTATTATATATAAAAGGAACACCCTATATATTTTAGGGTTTTCGAAAAGAGCATAAAATTGAGTCATAAACAATTTATTATCACTCAATATTAGTAAGTGCCATTGCATGAGATTTACGAGAAAATTGCAGTCTATTGAATTCAATGAGCTAATGTAACTAGATGTTATAAGGTTAAAGATTTGGGAGTAATCTTTAACTACAGATTAAATTTTCTGACCACATCAATGATATGGTAGCGGGTTAAAGAAGTCTTTGTTTTATAAAAAGGAATAGCAAGCAACTTGTGGAAACTGCTCTACTGGAGCTACTCTTTAATAATGCTTTCGTTAGATCTAAATTAGAATATGCTTGCCTAGTCTGGAATCATGGATATGAAATTCATAAATTTAATATTGAGAAAATGCAGAGGAAATTTGTAAAGTTTCTATGGTATAAGTCTGATGATGTTTATCCCTTCAGGGTATTTCCAACAATATCAGTCAGAGATATTCGGGAAATTTCGCGATTCATGGATAAAGTTGGGTTATCCATTCAACGACCGAACATCGGAATTATTCGGTTGTCCTTTTATTTAGTATTGACGTAAAGATAGGTCTTTTAATCCTCGATCTGTGGAAAGAGTCCCATCTCAGTCGTAGTTGCAATAAAATACCGATGAAACCTTTAATCCTCGATCTGTGGAAAGAAATTCATTAGGTGCAAGCGAAGTGGCACAAGTGAGGTTTTTAATCCTCGATCTGTGGAAAGAATATCACTAGGTACTCCGGGAAGTAATGCATAAACCGTTCTGTTTGTACGTCACAGCTTCTGTTCTTTGTTAAAATTATAGTTAGTTAGTTACGAGCATCGAGACCTGCAACAACTCATATTTATTGTGAAAATAATTTTTTTTAGAAGTTCTTCTCAACTTTAAAACTTAACTTGCAACGAAAATTTTATCGTTTATTTTACGGTTACTTTGATATATTAAATGCGCCTACAAATATAAACATTTTTAATTTAATCTTTTCATTAAATTTTTTTTTCATAATTATTTTTATGATGATTGTAACGGCCCAACCTCCCCTTGTATATTTAGTATTTAATTCATCCCCGTTTTACTAAGTCTCACCTGTTGTGAAGTGACAAGTAATACTTAATTCATTGGCCTTTTTCGTGATCGTCTAGTTTTAGTGGTAGGATCCAACTTTGTTGTGTTATTGTAACCTCACAGGTACTTTTATAGTTTGGTATTACTTTGTTTCATTTATTAGGTTTAATTTGTTTTAATCTGATTATATAATTTTTACCAATTAATATGAACACTAATCTGCACTGTGGTGATATATGTTTTAAAGAATGACTAGTATGCGTAAGATTTGGCATTAGATTTATGAATACTGATTTACTTAGAATTCACTTTTGTACTTGAAAGTAGAAATAAGTCAAGGAAACTCAAATAACGTTTTCACACCTTTTATTTCTGTGCTTAGACCACTGTCTATAAGAAATATTACAGAATATGACATGAACAAAACCTTGTTACATGTGCGGAAACTTCCGCCAAATAGTTGAAGTGGTATATGTAGAACCCTACATATGGCAGACAAATGCATGGATATTTAACTAATTGAACCTGCAAAGCAACTAAACCTGGTTACATGCGCGGAAACTTCCGCTTCGTAGTTTAAATAACATATGTAAACCCTTACATATGGCTGCAAGAGAAACTTCCCTTGTATGAAGTACTAGAACATCCTCTGCCAAAGAAGATGGACAAGTGTAGACACCATGTTTTAATTTAATTCGCGGACTCATACCGTACAACAATACCATAAATACAACTAACGCTGCCAATTAATATTCGTTGGGACGTCTATTTATTTGTGGGCTTGCCGAATACACCCCGCCTTCACGGCTTAAACCAAGGTAAAACGAACTACCCTGTAGAGTTTTGTGTAGGGGTTGGCAGGCGATAACCGCATTCACGGCACGCGTACGGGAACTGTGGTCATAAAACATTAAACGATACTCACTGGATGTCGGGCACTGGGCGCCCTGTCGAGAGACAAGACCCACTGGTCAAAACACTCAGAGAGTTTAAAGGACTGCATGTGGTGGTATCGGCACCTGACCATACTAATCTGCCAGCTGACCGCACAAGATCCTCACACAAGAAGTGAAATTTGATAAAGTTACAGATATTGCAGATTCAACTGGACACTATTTATTTTGTACATTATTTTATTTTGGCCTAACTTGATTTGGAAAAGTGAATGAAAGTTCCAACTACTATTAGTGACCCTATTTGAATTAATATAGGCTGTACTAATTATTAATAAAAATAATAGTGCATTATAACCACAACCCTATCTGTAAATCATTTGGTACTACCGGTCAAGTATTGTTAAAAACCGCGAAACGCAAGCATATAGAGTCGTACTTTGATTAGCGTCGCCATTCCACTCGTAACAAAGAAATTGAATTAGTTTAATGAATTTAAGTGAACTCGAGTACGTAGAAAATGGCAATGCAGTATAAAAATTATTTAAATGCCATTCTTACCAATTCCTGTATACACGGAGAGTTTCGCGGGGCCCACTCCCTCGGATTCTGGGGTAACACCTGAGTTACTAGCCTCCATGTCGACGGCGGCGTCGGTGACTATAGCACGGTAATGAAGCGCGGGTCCCAATGCTGGTGGATAGCTATAACTCTGAGACAGGGCCACTCTCTTATTTCCCGATTCCGAAGAACCAAAGTGTAAAGCTTGGGGCTGTCAGAGAGTTGACCTGGAGCACAACTATATCACAGAGTCGTACAATCTCTTCGTACCCGATTCCGTAGAACCAAAGCGTAAAGCTTGGGGTTGTCAGAGATGTGGCACGATTTTGTCACGGGTTGTCAGAGATGTGACCAAAATCGTATGAAATCTCGAGTATTTATATGATTTCCCGTGAGTGAGTTCGTTTTTCAAGCCTGCAAGCTTGACGAGGAGATGGCCAAACACTAACTTGTCCCAACGAAATTAAACTCAAGATGCTTTAAGTGAAAAGTGATATAATAACTATGTTTATCAGCCTTTGACCCTATTCTTAGTAAAGCTCTTACAACCCTACGTGTTTATATTGGTTTGTTTATGTTATCGGTTCTCGGCTGGAGAATGCTTTTAGATTTTGTACAGTTTTGTCAACGTTTTAAAATATTAAATGAATACCGTGTGTTCTTTTACTTAGTTGAATAATTTAGACTATAGTTTGAATGCATATGTTTTCTGTTAAAATTCTAAGATAATGATTTAGCCCTTTTTATGTAATACTTAATTTGGAATTTAATGATATAAATGCTTGGAAATAATTTTGTTTTTTATGTAACAAATATAGGAAATTTATTCGCGATGAAGCAGCTCAGGGCTGGAGTGCTTCAATAATGATTAACGTAATCCGAACATCAAATTGTTTCTTTTTCGTAATTTGTATTAATATTAAGCCTTACCTAACAAATGATTTCTTTTACAAGAAGATTGCCCATAATGGCTGCTAAAATGGCAAACACGCCCAAACACTCACAACCAAAATGGCTAGGTACAGAAATAGTTATGCGTGTTTGAAAATTTGGATAACATTTTATGAAATGAAACTCATTTCTCTAATGTAACCATTCATTTCCGATTATTGCAGCATATTGCCTTTGAAAGAAACCTATTTCAAAACTATTTTAAGAAATGATTACTACTATTTTCGAAGAGAAACAATATCTTTTGTGTTTTGGAAAGGTACCGAAGTGTCTGAAAAGAAATATCTCTATCATCACTATGTACCTCAAATATTTTTCATTACAACTTTTTACTTTCTCAATATTTTCTATCGAAATAGAAAATTCTTCTAATTTCACTACATTATCTGACAGCGTTGTAAGTGCATCAGTTGCAAAATTTGTTAATTTGTTATTTGTCTTTTTATATTCCACACCAACTTCTTTTAAAACCATTGTTGGTTTCACATCTCTTGTACACTATATTAGGAAGAATGTTCAAATTGTTTGGTTTTTCCCATTTTGCATCTCTAAACTCTGACAGGTATTTTCTATGGTAAGTATTGTTATTATTAGTTAAAAAATCGTTTACAATTTCAGACAAATGTAGGAAATTAATGTAAATCTTTGTTTATCTCCCATAAGAATCAAAATAGTTAAAAAACTGTTTCCCACTACTAAATTTGTTTTGGAATTGTGTCTAAAAGTGTTACTTGAGGTCGTTGTTAAATTCGATCAATTTGGTCTGAACATGTTTGTACAAGTAAAATGAACGTTCCACATCTACCGAGATTAATGGTGCAAAATCTAAATATTTCACATGGGCAGACAGTGCAGGCACAGACAAACCGCAACACAGACAAATTTTTTGTATCTCAGGTTTATTTTATTGTTGCTTGACATTTGCAGTCTGATAGGCATAGCCTTTTGAACACTCAAAATTTTTAGTTGTTACATCCACTGTCCCCCACAAAAATTTTGTATGTCCTCTATAATATTACCCAAAACAATTTTATACACACTTGGTAGACATATTTATAACGCAATGTACGGTTACTAGGTAAAGAAAAACTACATGCATAGAACGGTACATAAATCATAAAAAAAATCTTCTCTTTTAATTATACTGGCAATATTTTGTTGATGGATAGCCGAATTTAAATGTATTTCACAAAAGGCGTGTATGAAATACGTAACATCAATTACACGGAGTACACAGAATATGTGAACCATCTCTTATCGCAATTTCCAAAAGGCGTGTATGAAATACGTAACATCAATTACACGGAGTACACAGAATATGTGAACCATCTCTTATCGCAATTTCCTATCATTTTTGTAGTTTATGTACAAACAGTAGTAACTGCGTCTTGCTAAGAGCGTGTTATGCGAAAATCAAACCAAACACCAACACAACCGCACGCTTTCATGTTGCTAAGATAACTGAACTGGGAAGGCCACCGGACAAGCTGCCAAGCTGCCAAAAATTTTAAATGGGAGAGTCCCGGATACTCCGCACCTTTAAGCTTTGATACTGGTTACTGGTTGCATATATTATAGGTATATAAATAAACACATCACATGAATTTCTATGTGGAGTGTTTATTAATATTTATATTTATTTTATGTACCGACTCTGAAAAATGAAAAACATTTCAGGCCCCTGGTGATGTCAGATGAAGATGCCCTATCATTTTGTTGATATTATCTTCTTGTTGCATTAACTAGGAATTTATGGACGGCCCTGAGTAAATAGTGTTTTTACCAGTTTTTCAGCATGAGTTATCAATTAATTATATTACAGATGATAACACTATTGCTTCATTATTAGTCATTTCCTGATTTTAAAAACAATCTGGCATAGAAGAAAAAATTAAATTAAACTTATCTACCACAATCATTTTATTAAATTGACAGATAAACTATTGACTGACTGTTTAACTACAATTTATCAGTGTGGATGATTCCAATTTTGTCTACTCGTATTATGAAAGTAAAAATGCTAAAACTAGTAATAAAATTATTGTAATTAGTATATTTCCTCGGTAGGATGTTATAAAACTGAGGACAAATTAAGTTTGGAATTTATTTATTTTTTATAAATAAAAAACAAAACAGTTAAGGTATTTAAATTGGTTTTAGTACTTTCCTATTAGGTATTCTATTGACTATAATAATACAGTACAGCTCAAAAATGTCTCCCAATGTTATTTTTTTACAGATGAACTTACAGAATTGAAACTTGAAATGTTTCAATGACTATATAAAAATACTGTTTTTTGGTGTAGAAATAATTGTCATAAAAATCAATATGGCGGCTGGGCGCCATTTTGATGGAGGTCATTCGATACATCATTTAAGGGCCTCGAAGAGTAGTAGAAATAGTATGTCATCCAAAAATTTCGCGTCTTCCTACACACCTAGATGAAAATGGTAGCATGTTAAAATTTGGATTGTTGAAATCAAATTAAATTAATAACACAAAAATGACATTTACCTTCCTGGTAATATTTTTAAGGACTAATGGTAAACTTTATGTACTAGGTAAATCTTTCTGAACTCAGTCCAGCCACGGAGTGTATTCTCCCGTGTCAAATGATGAAACACTATTGCAGCCTTATCTCCTAATGTTCGTGGTACTAAAATCATATACGCGCAAATCGGAATTAAATACCCTAGATCTATCGCCAAGTGTGGCCAGTTAGAAAAAGAATATGAGCGATGGCTGCGAACTCGGATGAAATAAGATGGAATAAGACACACCCAGCGAATGTAATGACAAGCTCAGTCTGTGCTCCACCAGCCACCTACAATACACTCCCATTGTTAGGTCCGTCTCGCTCGTTCAATCGGTCTTTGTTAACATTTGGCCACATTAGCCGTTTTACACATTGTATAGAAATGCAACTTTTGTAAATGTGGATCCGCCATTGAATTTCTATACCATTTTCATCGATTTTCATTGATTGATATAATCTGCAACTTTGGTAAAATACTAGAAATTGTTATATACGAGCACTTATCTGCCTATGTTAGCAACTGTTTATTGCCTGAACAACATGGTTTTGTCTCTGAAAGATCAACAATAACTAATCTGGTTATCAAAAAACAATTTATCAGTGAGGTCTTAGATCAGAGTGGTCAGGTAGATGTCATCTACACTGACTTCTCTAAGGCTTTTGATAAATTGGATCATAAAATTTTATTATACAAACTTCAACATTTTAGTATATGTGGACTTCTTAAACCTGGTAGCGTCCTACTTAACTGACTGCTGGCAATATGTTCAAGTTAGGGGTCATAAATCAGAAAAATGTTTGCAAACATCCGGTGTACCTCAGGGTACACCGTTCTTGGACCCTTGTTTTTCATTATATTTATAAACGATATTGCTGCTAAGCTTGATGTAAGATACCTTTTGTATGCTGACGATTTAAAAATATTTTGTCAAATAAACTCACTGGCTGATTGCAAACATTTACAAACTAATTTAAACCATGCATCGAAAACAACCTATTTTTGAATATCAGTAAATGAAATACTGTGTCTTATTCAAGAAAACAAAATGTTTGACTATTTGACTATAAAATATTCAATATACTTTTAATTAGACCTAATAATGTGAAAGATCTTGGTGTCCTTTTTAATCCAATTAACAGCAACAACTATGTCATCTTTCAAAACATTAGGATTTGTTCTAAGAAACACCAAGGATTTCACCAACATAGATTTATGTAAATTATTGTTCAATTCTTTAGTAAGATCTAAATTAGAATATGCATCAATTATTTGGAGTCCAATATACAATTGCCACATCACAGCAATTGAAAACATTCAACGGCGCTTCCTAAAAAATTTGCACTTTAAGACGTTTGGTTGGTATCCTCCGCGAGGATATCCACATGACATTCTTTTATCTACTTTCAACTTTGATAGCCTCCTAAAGAGAAGAGCTACTCAATCAATAATATTTTTGTTCAAAATTATCCATAATTACATTAAATGTGAAGATCTTCACAACAGTATATTTTATGTTGTACCTTGTATTGCCTCAAGACACAGTGAAACATTTACAATTCATACTACTAGAATCTATATAATAACACAATCTCCCTTCTTCTAAATGTTTACAAACTATAATAATGTTAATACTTTTGTAGATATTTTTAATACATTCGCTGTATTAAACAATTATAAATATTATTGTTATTATTATCTTATACAAGTTAAACTCGTTATTGTAAAAACTAATTTTTAAAACTTTATTTTATTACAACACAAGTTTAATAGGTTGCACAATGTTATTCAAATTACTCTTGACAATTTTTTTTTAGTTTTATTACAAATTCACCTTTTATACTTTATATAACTTTAACTGCTATGATTTTAACATAAGACTGATTTTAATGATTCTAGTGACTGAGCTTAATAAACTATATAAACTGTATAAACTGTTTAAAAACTGATTTTCATTGTGTGTTGAGCTGCAATATATAACTTTTCTCTGCTTACTCAGCAGTGGACTTCTTTGTCAGCGTTTATTATATTGTAACCCTACACTTCAAGCAAAAAGTAGTCCTGCTATAAGGGATGGTTATATATAACATACATGTATATGTAACATGTATGTATTTGTGTACACATTTAATAATGTTTGTAGGTTTTTTATACCTATGCTATGTTATATAACTTATATTCTATGTTTTGTATTTTTTTATGAGTGTATACAGGGTGAGTTTTAAATGCGTAGTTATATTTTAACCCCTCAATATATTTCGTCGTGTACAATTAATTGGCAGTCAAATTATTTTTTCGGACAAAAAAAAAATTTTAAATTTCTGATAATTTTTTCGTCCTCCAGCCACTGACATTTTTATGGTCACTGGATAACTTTGTAAATGCCGTTCACAGAAATGACGTAACTGAAGGCAGTGTTGCTACTGCCAGAGTTCGTCATCACAATTATCCTGTAATTGCATGCATAGCATGAATTGCAAATTTTGAATTTTTAAAAGAATTATTACCCTTTTGTCACGGACATTCTGTGAGACGATATTAGACTTATTTAATATCAGTGTAGACGCCGCACCAAAACAAATGTAATAGTTTATAAAACATCGAGTTCTTTTTAAGAAAGCATATCTGTACGCACTGGCCGAAAATAACAAATAAACCTAAAGGTGGCCAAGACGCGATTGATTAGTCCTTTGTGGAAAGCGACCATTGTCACTTGCAGCTTGCTCTTTAAAATAAAAGGTGTTAAAAGTATCTGTTCATCTATTTTTCCTTGTAAAATTAGGTAATCCCTGACACTTTTTTTATAAATAAACAGAACTCGTCCCGTAAGCACCAAATATTAAAAATATGCAATACTTTTTCTGTGTATTTTAATTATTATTATTATCTCTAATTTATAGTTTAAGTTTAATATGGTTCATTTCTAAAAATGAATCAAAGTTGAAAATAATCATTTTAAAAAGACTCATTTACTTTAAAAGAACGAAAACGCAGATCTGCTTACTTACCTAATACAACAGTTACTACATGAATATATCATATGGGCTTGACGTTTGAATAGCATTCCATAGCCGTTTTGCTTGTCTAGCATTTTCATCTACTTGAAAATATGCCTTTAACATATCCAGCATTAAAATAATAAAATTAGTCGCTATGGTTCATCACTAATTTTCACAAAATGAACCACCAAAGGAACAAATTATAAATAATAAATTTCGGTAACATAGTAACTCAAAACTTCGAATCACAAAAAAACTAGAAACAACGGTATTAAACACATTTTTGTAAATGCTAATGCAAACAGGTACGCGAACTATCAATAACACTGATTTTTACATGGGTTGTAGTGTTGCCAGATGTGTGAGATTTTCACATAGGTTATAAATTTCATTATAAATAAATCATGATGCTTTTCAAAAATTTCTATTGACCTAACTGACGGTTAATTTAGCTAACTGAGCATTGAAAAAACGGGTCTTACCATCGAAACAGAAACAACAGAAAACTGCAAGACTATTATTTATTTGGGCTTGCACCAACTAGCGCTGTTTCGCGAGATTCCGATTTATAAAGATCTACGTACACGGTATAAAATTTAATTCAGTTTACTCTTTTTTAATAGAAGAACTGACCGAGGTCGCGGCTGACCACCTAAATTTAACTTTTCTATCAACTTTTGCTAATATTGGTGTAAAATGGTAGAAATTTTTAAATAATAGTTTTATTACTTAAAAAAAAGTGCAGGTACACAAGGGAAAATAATGGTATAAATACCATGAAAATGGTATGTCTGGCAACACATGTGGTTAGATATGCGTATGCGACGCTAATATCGCAGTTCACATTATGGTTGAATTTTTATCATGTAATGGACTATCCCGAATAAAGTGCTGTTTTCTCAAGAAAAAATTGATCTTCTTTATAAGAACTGACGTATACTATCTTCTTAACCGTTCAGAGTATTATGGAGGGAAAAAAATGCAAACTGTTAGGTATGACCAGTGTAAAAAGTGACAGAAGTGTGTGAAAATACTGCAAACTATTTTCCATCACCTGATTGTTATTGTGTTGCACCTTCAGTGTTTTACTATTAGAGGCCAATTAAAATAGTAGAGAGCTGATTTATTCCTTGAACACCTACACATTTCAAATTATTGTAATAGCAGAGGGTAAGTACCTACTTCTTAAAAAATAATAATCCTTTTATAAACTTTGAAAAAAATGAGATGGAAACATTAAATTCCTCTCGAGATTCCCTAAAAAGTTTACTGTTCATCGGAAAATTTAGTTTTAGTTGTACATTCCATATGAAACACTTAAAAAGAAATGTTGATTGGTGCAAGAAAACGTCAAAATTGTACATTTCTCACATTGAAAGAGTATTTCAAAATGTTTAAAAATTATTTCAAGTGGAGCAATTAATCCTTTAAGTAGCTAATTATTTCATCCAATGTTATTATAAATTCGGGAATGAACTTAATGCTAGGGCTCTTCAATCCTGCTAGGGTTTTTCAATCGTGGGTTAGCTAAACTCACACTTTTAGAATTCGAATTTTTCAATTTTACATTTGTTTTGGAAGTGGTTATAGCAACAAATATTTTATGCTAAAGTAACTTTTAGTTGAAGTGGTTTGTATTAGAATCTCATCGATTTTTGTGAAAATATAATGCTAGGTAACCTTCAACTTGTGTTAACTCACGATTGTAAAATTGCGTCTAGGTGAGAGAATTGCATAAGATATGCGACAACGTTGCTTCAGTCCATTACATCATTTTTGCTAAGATATAGAATGTTTCAAGTAACCAGCAGTTCCAAAACAGTTTCATCATATCTTTTTTGAAAGTCGATAACTCAGTTACACGTGGGAATTAAAAAAAATATATGTGTCAGAGGGTTTCTACAGATGTCAAGAATCGGTGGTTTAAATATAACTACACACTTAATATATATATATATATATATATATATATATATATATATATATATATATATATATATATATATATATATATATATATATATATATGTATATGTATATGTATATGTATATGTATGTGTATATGTATGTGTATATGTATGTGTATATGTATGTGTATATGTATGTGTATATGTATGTGTATATGTATGTGTATGTATGTGTATATGTATGTGTATATGTATGTGTATATGTATGTGTATATGTATGTGTATATGTATGTGTATATGTATGTGTATATGTATGTGTATATGTATGTGTATATGTATGTGTATATGTATGTGTATATGTATGTGTATATGTATGTGTATATGTATGTGTATATGTATGTGTATATGTATGTGTATATATGTGTGTGTATATGTATAGGTATATACATATACATATTTTCTTAGTATTTATACTGTATCTATACTTTTTGTTGTATCCTTATCCTGTAAATAGACCTCGATCTCTTGGATATTGTAATACAATAAATAAATACCTAGAAAAAATGTATACCCAAATATTCTCAAATTTTAAATTCAGAGTCTAGAAAATAATAATAAAAGAACTATTTTAAAAGATAAGTTTTACCAAGGTAATATGCAGGTAACTCTACAAATTAGTTTAAAAATGTTAGGCATTGGCTATTTCTCGTTGCTTTATAATTTCAAATTTCTGGGAAAGATAATGATTTAACATTTATATTTATAACAAATAAATATAGAAAATAAGTATAAGCAAATAAATTACTGTACAACATATGTATGTAGCAGACACTTACAAGGGGCCCATGTAGCCTGAATGACATTTACATTCACCAGAAACATGATCACAATCACCATTTTCACAACGACATTTTTCCAAACAGTCTTGGCCATAACTTCCCTCCATACATTTATGTTGGCATTTCTTTCCAATCCAACCTCTGGCACAATGGCATTCACCATTAAAGGGATCACAAGTGGAATTGTTTTGACATTCACAATGATTTTGGCATTCTCTACCCCCAGAGACCCTTTGGACAGGCTAAAAAAAATTACATTAACTGATAATATTCACTTATTTACAATTATTACGTCGTTACAAATAAGTGAAACGTAAAAATGCTGAACAACAAAACATATTGGAATTTGGTTATATCAAACCCTCAATGTAGTACATCGCTCATTAGTTTTTTTTTTGACAATTTGTAATACCAAATTTTTTCTTTACTGAAACATGGTTCAAAACAAAATGAAAAATAATTAAGAATAAATCAAACTAAGACGTACCAATACTTTGTTGTTTGGATCTTTGCATGTCTCAATTAGTAGCCGTATGAAACAAATAATCAAAAATAAAAAAGAAAGGTTAACTCTACCTTTGAGCAATGGCAAGTACTGGACGTTTCATTCATACATATATATCATTGTATTGGTTGATATATAAATGAAGTGCTGCAATATAGCAGTACACGAGCAGGTCGTATCTAATTTGATATACGTGAGAAGGACCAAACAACAAAGTATACTTAAGAGTGCCCAATTTGGTTAATATGATTTTATTGCAAAATAGGAATAAGGAACCGCATTGTAATAATTAATTTTGGCATGGCAGAGCTATTATGCGTCTACTTAAAAAATGTACTAAATAATTATAAATACTTTTATGGTACCTGTAACTATAGTTAATAACTTTTCTTTTGCAGAGAAATTACCACATTTACACTCCTTAAGTATAGTTTTAGTATGTATTGAGTCATCAAAAGTAATTCTCATTATTATTAAAACTATGTTCTCACCCTACTGGTTTAATGTAACATTGAGGTATTTAAACTTTAATTGGTTCACTGCAAATTTATCTTTAAAGCCGTATTTCGACGTCCACAAAGCCAAAAAGTCAGTTGCGCAGAAATAAATGCAATAACGATAACAGTGAAAATATCATTCGGTAGAATGCTACTATTTTATATGGTAGCCCTGGAAATACTTTTTACTTTTATAGACTTGACTTTCTACTTAAGTGCTTGTTAGAAAGGAATGTATTTCTAATTCTACTTAAATGAATTTCTGATTAAGTGATTGTCAGGGTTGAAAAATCATGATTTAAAAAAAAAATCAAAAATCACGATTTAAAAAAAAAATCAAAAAATTATGATTTTTTTGATTTTTATTTATTTTTTTACATAAACTACCTAATAATTGACATTAACAATGTATTTAGTACTTATATTAACAAAGATAGTTTTTGTTTAAACTTACAAATGGAATAAATTGTGTACCTTGTATCTATAATTGTAAAATAAGCTAGAGCATACATGAAAATTCCTGTCAGAACTTGAAAATTCGCCTGTCTTTATAATGCGCGGGGATGATGCGAATTGCCATTATTTGCTAATCTGCCGCGTAACGTGTAACAAGTGAGAAAGCGAGTCTGAGTGATTATATTTATAGTATTTAAATATTAAATAAATTTTTAACATGTCCTCTAATAGAAGTGGAAGGAAAAGAGATCCTATTTGGCAATATTTTATTGAAAAATCAAGTAAGCTTGATGGAAAAAGTGGTAGTAAAGCTACATGTAAAAAGTGTAATGTAGAAATGCAAGGGCTTGTGGACCGACTGAAAGTCCACTGGAAAAAATGTGCTTCGCGTAATGTAGAAAGTGTCGAAACAAATAATGAAGGTCCCTCTACTTCAGGAACAGTGTCCAATGTAAGTATAGTGTTATTTTATTTATAATTATAACTTCTTAGTAAGACAAAATTGTAAGGGAACATTTTTTTTTTAATTTACTTATTTAACGTCGGTCTATTTCTACGACCTGTAATGGGTTGGAACCTTTGATGCGAAGATAACACTGACGTACTTTTCCACGAAACACTAAAACACTGCACTCGACGCGCGTTTCGCCAACTAAGTTGGCATCATCTGGAGATGATTAAAACTGTTTTTAATCATCTCTAGATGATGCCAACTTAGTTGGCGCAACGCGCGTCGAGAACAGTGTATAGTGTTTTGGTGTTTCGTGGAAAACTACGTCAGTGTTAGATTCAAATTTGGCGTTAAAATGATCTAGTGCATTTTCTAGATTTCTAGAAATTTTCCCTGCGCAAATGTAACTTTCATTCACTCCTAGTTTTAAGAACAAAGTATAGTATCTATGCCTGTCTGTGTGTAGCTGGATTTAAACAACATAACAATCTTGTTTTTTATTACAGATACAATTGACCACGTTACAACAAGATGCAGAGGAAGATAGTGCCCCATAGCCGCTCTTCTACGCCATTAAGTAAAAAAAAAAAGAAAAGTAGTGGCTGACTCGTTCTGGATCTTTATCATCTCTTGTTGTATGTATGACCAAGTCTAATAAAGAAGAAATAGATAAACAAATTGCTAGAGCTCTTTATGCGACAAACAGCAGTTTCATGTGTATTGAACAACCTGAAGTAAAAAAGGCAATAACGTTTTTACGACCTGGATATGTACCACCATCTCGACATGATGTGTCCAACAGACTGCTCGATGAAGTGTATAACGAGGAAAAAAGTAAATGTTTTAAAGATTTATCAGGAAGTTCAGTTTGTCTGTCATTGGATGGATGGTCCAACATACAGAATGAACCAATAATATGTGCAACTGTAACTACGGAAAATGGGTACCTATTCCTTTTTAGTAGACACGATAGACACATCTGGAAATTCACATACATCTGTATATTTAACAGAACTTGCAACAAACTTAATTAAAACTCTAAACACTGTCTATACCTGTACAGTAAGCAGTTTTGTGACGGATAATACTGCCAATATGAATGCTATGAGAAACCAAATTAAAGAGTCAACAGAACTAAATGTCATTACTTAGGGTTGTGCTCCATACATTTTAAACTTGTTATGTAAGGATTTGGAAACACGTTAGAGCGAAAACACACGGGCGTTAATTCAACGCGCGTTCCACGCGCACTAAAGTATCGCGCGTTGCTTGCCCATCCACACGAGATAAGTGAATAGGCATTAAGCGCGCGCTATCATTGTTAATTCAGTCATGGATGATGTAGAGCTCGTTTTGTTTGTTTATTTAAGTGCAAAAATTGTAAGAAAAAGAAGAGTTAGAAACCGAAAATGATGGGTACACCCTATTAATGAAATACGATATAGCGAGGGCGCATTCTACTGTCTTTTTCCTAGACCTCGAGAAGATCCCATAAAAATTTTTTATTATTTTCGTATGTCAATTGCAACATTTGATGAACTTTTTACCAAAATTAAAGACGAAATAATTCGTACTTTAAATAGGTTATAACTTAACTAGCAACGTGTCTTCATACGAACTGAAACGCGCGTTAAATTAATATCGTGTGTATGCTCACATATAATACAACATATTTGTACAACGCGCGTTGCCACGTCGAACGCGCGTTGTGGAGATACCAAGCGTTGTCCTTTTTTAACGCGCGTTGTTCGTGTGGATGGCACAATATATTTCAATGTATTTCTACAACGCGAAATTTCAACGCGCGTCGAACGTGCGTTGAATTAACGCTCGTGTCGTTTGGCTCTTACGTTCGTTGTGAAATACTTCCGAAACAATCATTTTGCCTGTGCCACATACGCAAAAGAAGGAGGAAAAAAACTTACTTTACCTTCTGACGTAAGATAGAACTCACTTGCCGACTGCTTATCAGACGTCGTAGAACAATTTAAAATTCTTGAGTCGCATTTTGACGAAACTGAAATTAACTTAAGGCAAATGCAAACATTTAGATACCGATACGGTCAGTGTATCACCTCATACCATTTGCTAGCCTTCATTCTAGACCCTACGAAAACAAAGCATAAATTAACAGAAAGCGAAAAGAATCGTGCTTTAGAAGCCGCCAATGATTTATATCCCGAAAGTGGTTTACTACCACTGATTATTAAATTTCTGGCAAAATCTGAGCCTTTTGCCGATATTATGTTTCACGAAGAAATTCTTAAAAACACAAAACTCTTGGACTGGTGGAAATCCCAAAGAAATATTGATATTATTGACAAATTATTCCCGATTATCAAGCAACTATTTTCTGTTGCAGCTAGTTCAGCCTCGGTTCAGAGAATATTTTCGACATTTGGTTTGATTCATTCTAAGATTCGAAATCGTTTAAGGACCGAAAAAGCAGCTAAATTAGTTCTTTTGTACAAACTTTACAATAATTAACCTAATTTAAAATTTTTGTTTTGGAGTAAATCATGTTTTATTTTCATTTAGAGTTGGTTCTGTTTAATTTGTTTACTTTATGTTTCTGCTTTTAAGTAGGCACCTAATTTATAATGTACATTTAAGAAGGTAACTTTTGTTTTATATGTGTAACCTAACTGTCCTTTTCTTCTTTTTTATTTGAATTTTTTTTCAGTTTAATTTGTATCTAGCTTTTAAATAAACTATACTTTTTATTTGAATTTTCTGAAGTTTGATTTACTGGCTTTACACAACTTGATTTAAATCATGATTTAAATTTAAAAAGTCAGTTGATTTAAATCATGATTTAAATCAAATTGATTTAAATCGTCGCAACCCTGGTGATTGTACTTGAGCTTAACTACTTTTTTATGCACTAATAATTTCTGGGAAAATTAATTAATATATATTTTTTTAATTGTACTATTTTAGTTTTATTTTTTATATTTTTTGCATAATGGAAAAATTTCAGTATGTCAAATATATCCAATTATTTAAACTGCATCAGAATTTTTATATTAAATATTTTGCAGTTTTGTCTCACACCAATATGAAACAGTTTTAAATATTGCAATTATTCTTTTACAGGGTTATTCATTATAAATTACCCACCCCTTATCATCAGTATTGCCTATAGAAAAACAAGTTTTAAATAAAAGTTGTGTGATTATGACTGAATTTTGTTAAAATGCTATCAAAAGTACAGCAGCGTTTTTCTTTTTCTTAAATGAGATACCCTGTATATTATTAAATTGTTAGAATGATCCTTTGTTCCTGATTTCAAAAATATACCATATATTACCCCTACCATATACCGTTTTTGAGTTATTAAACGTCGAATATCTTAGTTAAACTAATTACTGTAAATATTGGAAAAGTTAACATTATTAAAGTGAGCTATGAAAACAAATAAAAAAATCAGGAAGAAAAACTGTCAGAATTTTCAGAAACAAAATTGTTGGGCCTATATTTTATGATTATACTCTAACTGGAGTTACCTATCTTGGAAATAATTATCCCCGAAGCAGAAAATATTCTTTTGCAGAATTTTCCGGAAACCGAACTTGATGATAGGATTTGAATGCTGGATGGGGCAACTCCGCATAGTGTCCATAGTGTCCGTTCGAGATCATTTGATATAATGTATTCCCAATATGGATAGGGAATAATGGATCTATTAAATGGCCACCTAACAGTCCGGATTTGACCCCTATGGATTCATTTTTTGGGGATTTCTAAAAGACATCGTCAATAATAATAATAATAATAATATCCCCAAAAAGGGGGATCTTTCCGACCCGAGGAATTATAGGCCGATCACCTGCCTTAACTCCTGCTACAAGATATTTACACGTATCTTGTATGCTAGGACGCTGAGGTCTGTTGATCCGGTCTTCCAGCAGATACACGAACAGCGTGGTGCCAAGAAGGGCATGGCAGGTTGCAAGGACAGCCTGCTGATAGACCGCTGTATTACACAGGATTCTGTGCAATACAAGCGGAATCTATCGATGGCCTGGATTGATTACCGCAAGGCATTGGACACAACATCGCATGAGCTGTTGTTGTACTTGCTCGAATGTCTTGCGGTACCAGCACCACTAGTGAGATGCATAGAACAGCTGCTACCGCTCTGGAAGACCCGCTTCACCATAACATCAGGTGCACAGCGGGTCACGACAGGGCAGGTGGCATTTAGGAGAGGAGTTTTCCAGGGTGACTCCCTGAGTCCTCTCCTCTTCTGCATCTCACTGCTGCCGTTGTCTGTTGGGTTTCCGCCAAACCCGCGGATATCAATGTGGGCTACCCGGCGACCGGAGGCATAAGGTCACCCATCTATTTTATATGGATGACCTTAAACTTTATGCCTCCGGAGAGCGCGAACTACAAAACGCTCTTAGGGTGGTCGAAGAATATACGCGGGCAATTGGTATGGAGTTCGCTGACAATGTGCAGTCGTCCACCTCAAGAGAGGACGATGCGGGGAATTCCCGAAGATGCGCAGCTCGCAGACGGAAGCATCCTAAGACATCTGGATGCCGGAGAGACCTATACATATCTGGGTGTGCAACAAAGGCACATCCAGGATGTATCACAAATAAAAGATTCTCTCCGCGGGCAAGTACAGACACCGCCTCCGAAAGATTTGGTCTTCCGAACTTTCGGGGAAGAACAAGGTGTCTGCAACTAATATGCTTGCCGTTCCGATTCTGCTCTACTCCTTCGGAGTAGTAAAGTGGAGGGTAGATGAGCTGCGCCAATTAGATAGGGATACCCGCAAGATGATGAATATTCACAGAAGTATTCATCCTAGATCGTCCGTTCCTCGTGTGTACCTCCCACGTCAACGGGGGGGCCGAGGACTCTTGAGCTTGGAGTGTACGCATGGCAGAGTAGTACTGAGTATGGCATGTAACATACTCAGGAGCTCAGATCCCCTCTTGCGGTTCGTAAAACATCACGAAACTGTAGGAGTGGGAGCAGGATTGTTCAAGGCAGCAAAAAGAGCCGCAGATGAACTCGGTCTCGCATTTGACATCAGACGAGGAGGCCGGCGAGGTGCTGATGTTGAGTCAGTCACCGAACTTCAGCCAAACCGTCTGAAAGCCCGAATCAGAGCTGCCGAACAGGAAAAACTGTTTCGGCAGCACGTCGATAAACCCCAGCATGGTGTCTTCTATAAGAACATAGAAACACTGGGTTTATCGACCAGGCTGACCTTCGCCTTTCTAAGGTCAGCAGGGCTTAAGTCGGAGACCGAGGGATTCATTATGGCCCGTCAAGATGGTGTTATCAACACCTTGGTCTACCGTAGCCGCGTGTGGCGTGTAGAGGTTCCTGATATCAACTGCAGGACCTGCCATCAGGCGCCGGAATCGCTCATGCACTTACTAACTGCATGCCCTATATATGCGATTTCGGCCTACATCCACCGACATAACGCGGCTTTACGAGTGCTATACTACCATCTAAGGCACTCGTACGGGGTAGATCAAGACACCAGTGCTGCCTTACGTCCCCGGAGATATTGAGTCCGTTGTCGAGAACGAGAAATGCCGGATTTACTGGAACTACTCGTTCCCGACTGTCAGGCTAATCCAAGCCAACAAGCCTGACATAGTCCTCCTCGACCATCAACTCAAGGTGATGTATGTCATCGAGTTCTCGGCACCTGCGGAGAAAAACATCACCTTGAAGGAGGAGGAGAAACGGACCAAATATCGCGATCTCCGGCACGAGCTCCAAGTGCTGTACCCAGGCTACTCGGTCAAAATGGTCGTCCTTATTATCGGTGTACTCGGAGGGATAAAGCCTACGCTGCTCTCTGAACTGAAGATCATACCGGCCTGCCAAAAAATCAGCCGAGTGGCTGGCAGGCCAAATGCAGAAGGCGGTCATTCTGGGTTCTCTCCGTCTGCTTAGGGCACATGATTCTGGTATCTACAGTCACTAACCCTGCGGGATGTGGGGAGTGGCTGTAGTTGATGCGCCGGCGCGACTTCCCGTGAGGCGTCGGAGGCCACGGGAGGACTGACCGGCATCGGGAAACCGAAAAAAAAAAAAAAAAAAAAAAAAAAAAAAAAAAAAAAATGATGCGCCGGGCGATTCCGTGAGGCGTCGGAGGCCACGGGAGGACTGACCCGGCATCGGGAAACCGAAAGGAAAAAAACAATAATAATAAAAGGGGGTGCTAAGGACCGGCAACCTCCACGTTGGTGCACCCTGGACAGGCAGAGGCAACTCTGCCTGACAAATGCCGGGCCGGGAGTACCAGGGCTAACCACCCTGGTACTCTTATTGCTATGGGTTCCACATAACCTTAGAAGGGCCCCTCACATTCGACCTCAGTCGGATGGAGGTCAAGGACAGATGGGAGGGCCTTACCGGACGGTCCTAACGATGATGACAATGCAATTGTACATGGACGCTTTAAGTGGACAAGGGAACTTCGGGATGACTTGCTGACCTGCCGCGAGAGTAGCGAACCTGAGCGAAGGGGATACATGGCGCGATTGCATGCACTTTGGTGCGAAATGCATCCAGAGCATCGTGCCTTCTCTTAACAACATCTGAGAGATCAAGTATCCTTTCTGCTCAGGACAGGTTATGTAAGACCACCCCGTCAGCCAGAAGAACTGCCAGCCGCAGTCCCACCGCGGCAATTATCAGCTGATGGGGAAAATCCTTTGGAGTTCACCGATGTAGACTTAAGGACGAGGGTTAGCCTTACCACCAGGGCTAACCTAAAGTCACAAGACCTGGCTAGAATGGACGCGGTCATCGATGAGGAAATTCCGGAAGATGCAGACATCTGGCAAATCAACTGTGCCGTGTACAACGCCGCGAAACAACTTGTCCCCCGTGAGAGACCAACCAATCACGGGGTCGAGAAATAAAAAATAGGGCAATACGTCGGCCAGACCGCTCTCGGATCCAGATGGTGGAATATAAACACTGTAAGTTTTTACTCCCAAATCGGCATAAACGATTAAAACTCAAACCATACCTTAATTACAGGCTATCACAAGCAGCACTGTCTAGATAGGATCCGAGCGCTCATGGCGATAAAGAAAACAATGAAGAGGCGAGTGAGGAGTATGGAACAAAACAATTTGTTCCATACGAATTCTTCTCGCCTCTTTCAAGAGCCACAGCGTGTTGTCGAGAATCCGCCAACTGTAGAAGATGTCGAAACCTTCTAGAAGGGAATCTACGAAACGACGCGTCAATTCAATAGCGACACTCCAGCAATTGCACACCTCGAGGCTCTATGCCACAGACATCTTGAAGAGCCAGAAGAAGTGTGCCCGGCAATCAGTACGGAGGAAGTCCAACAAGCACTTGTTGGTACCAAGAACTTCGCTGCCCCGGGCCCAGACGGCATTAACAACTGGTGGTGTAAGAAATTTCCTTCCACTCACCGCTGTCTGGCGCGAGTTTTCAACTCATGGTTGAACGAGGGGTAGCAGATTCCGGACTGGTTCATCGAGGGACGTACTGTGCTTATCCCCAAAAAGGGGGATCTTTCCGACCCGAGGAATTATAAGGTCGATCACTTCCCTTGACTCCTGCTACAAGATATTTACACGTATCTTGTATGCTAGGACACTGAGGTCTGTTGATCCGGTCTTCCAGCAGATACACGAACAGCGTGGTGCCAAGAAGGGCATGGCAGGTTGCAAGAACAGCCTGCTGATAGACCGCTGTATTACACAGGATTCTGTGCAATACAAGCGGAATCTATTGATGGCCTGGATTGATTACCGCAAGGCATTTGATGCAACATCACATGAGCTATTGTTGTACTTGCTCGAATGTCTTGCGGTACCAGCACCACTAGTGAGATGCATAGAACAGCTGCTGCCGCTCTGGAAGACCCGCTTCACTATAACATCAGGTGCACAGCGGGTCACGACAGAGCAGGTGGCATTTAGGAGAGGAGTTTTCTAGGGTGACTCCCTGAGTCCTCTCCTCTTCTGCATCTCACTGCTGCCGTTGTCTGTTAGGCTCCGCCAAACCCGCGGATATCAATGTGGGCCATCCAGCGACCGGAGGCATAAGGACACCCATCTATTTTATATGGATGACCTTAAACTTTATGCCTCCGGAGAGCGTGAACTACAAAACGCTCTTAGGGTGGTCGAAGAATATACACGGGCAAATGGTATGGAGTTCGGGTTGGACAAATGTGCAGTCGTCCACCTCAAGAGAGGACGATGCGGGGAATTCCCTGAAGATGCGCAGCTCGCAGATGGAAGTATCCTAAGACATCTGGATGCCGGAGAGTCCTATACATATCTGGGTGTGCAACAAAGGCACATCCAAAATGTAACACAAATAAAGGATTCTCTCCGCGGCAAGTACAGACACCGCCTCCGAAAGATTTGGTCTTCCGAATTTTCGGGGAAGAACAAAGTGTCTGCAACTAATATGCTTGCCGTTCCGATTCTACTCTACTCCTTCGGAGTAGTAAAGTGGACGGTAGATGAGCTGCGCCAATTCGACAGAGATACCCGCAAGACGATGAATATTCACAGAAGTATTCATCCTAGATCGTCCGTTCCTCGTGTGTACCTCCCACGTCAACGGGGGGGGGACGAGGACTCTTGAGCCTGGAGTGTACGCATGGCAGAGTAGTACTAAGTATGGCATGTAACATCCTCAGGAGCTCAGATCCCCTCTTGCGGTTTGTGAAACATCACAAAACTGTAGGAGTGGGAGCAGGATTGTTCAAGGCAGCAAAAAGAGCCGCAGATGAACTCAGTCTCGCATTTGACATCGGGCGAGGAGGCCGGCGAGGTGCTGATGTTGAGTCAGTCACCGAACTTTAGCCAAATCGTCTGAAAGCCCGAATCAGAGCTGCCGAAACGGAAAATCTGTTTCGGCAGCATGTCGATAAACCCCAGCATGGTATCTTCTATAAGAACATAGAAACACTGGGTTTATCGACCAGGCTGACATTCGCCTTTCTAAGGTCAGCCGGACTTAAGTCAGAGACCGAGGAATTCATTATGGCCTGCCAGAATGGTGTTATCAACACCGTCGTCTACCGTAGCTGCGTGTGGCGTGCAGAGGTCCCTGATATCAACTGCAGGACTTGCCATAAGGCGCCGGAATCGCTCATGCACTTACTTTATGCATGCCCCATATATGCGATTTCGGCCTACATCCACCGACATAACGCGGCTTTACGAGTGCTATACTACCATCTAAGGCACTCATACGGGGCAGACCAGACACCAGTGCTGCCTTACGTCGTCGGAAATATTGAGTCCGTTGCGTTGTCGAGAACGAGAAATGCCGGATTTACTGGAACTACTCGTTACCGACTGTCAGGCTAATCCAAGCCAACAAGCTTGACATAGTCCTCCTCGACCATCAACTCGAGGTGATGTATGTCATCGAGTTCTCGGCACCTGCGGAGAAAAACATCACCTTGAAGGAGGAGGAGAAACGGACCAAATATCGCGATCTCCGGTACGAGCTCCAAGTGCTGTACCCTGGCTACTCGGTAAAGATGGTCGTCCTTATAATCGGTGTACTCGGAGGGTATAAAGCCTACGCTGCTCTCAGAACTGAAGATCATAACGGCCTGCCAAAAATCAGCCGAGTGGCTGGCAGGCCAAATGCAGAAGGCGGTCATTCTGGGTTCTCTCCGTCTGCTTAGGGCACACGATTCTGGTATCTACAGTCACTAACCCTGCGGGATGTGGGGAGTGGCTGTAGCTGATGCGCCGGCGCGACTCCCGTGAGGCGTCGGAGGTCACGGGAGGACTGACCGGCATCGGGAAACCGAAAAAAAAAAAAAAATAATATCGCGATATCCGGTACGAGTTCCAAGTGCTGTACCCAGGCTACTCGGTAAGGATGGTCGTCCTTATAATCGGAGTACTCGGAGGGATAAAGCCTACGCTGCTCTCGAAACTGAAGATCATACCGGCCTGCCTAAAATCAGCCGAGTGGTTGGCAGGCCAAATGCAGAAGGCGGTCATTGTTGGTTCTCTCCGTCTGCTTAGGGCACACGATTCCGGAACCTACAGTCACTAACCCTGCGGGATGTGGGGAGTGGTTAATGTGCTGGCGCGACTCCCGTGAGGCGTCGGAGGCCACGGGAGGACTGTTCAGCGTCTGGAAACCGAAAAAAAAAAAATTGAAGTTATTAAAGACAGGATTCGACATGAAATAAACAATCTAAATGTAAATAATGAAGCCATTTTTGATGCAATTATAATTATAAGACGTTATCAATTATGCATTGACAATAATGGTGGACACATCGACATCTTTTATGAGTTATCATTTATTTATATTTAAATATCCTAAATAAATCTTTATCTATTTTGTATAAATATTTGGTTTTTTCTTTCTCACTGTAAACCATTTCGTTAAAGAAATGTCACTTATCAAACATAATAGTTGTCATTTTCATGGCTCACTTTAATAATGTTAACTTTCCATATTTACAGTAACTAGTTTAACTAAGATATTTGACATTTTAATAACTCGAAAACAGTATATGGTAGGGGTAACATATGGTATATTTTTGAAATCAGGACCAAAGGATATTTCCAAAAATTTGATAATATACAGGGTATCCCATTTAAAAAAATATATATATATTATTTTTTTTGTATCCCCTGAAATCTGCACGCTACTGTACTTTTGATAGCATTTTAACAAAATTCAGTCATAATCACACAACTTTTATTTAAAACTTTTTTTTCTATAGGCAATACTAACGATGATCAGGGGTGGGTAATTTATAATGAATAACCCTGTACATATTTTTGCTTTACTTAATGGGCTTGAAGACGATTCCTTAGACCATTAATCTAACAGCACGCTGCAATACAGGTGTTTTCAAAATCTACCATAATGTATATAGGTATTTTGACGTGTTGTTTAATGTCGTTACTTAACATGTATATTCCATAAGAATCAGTACGCATATAGGCGAGGGAGTTCCACAGAGACAGCCATGCAAGCCGCCGTCGTGCATAAGGTAGAAAGGGCCTTTCCCTATAAGGGGGCCACTCTGGCAGTATTTTTCGATATTGAGAGAGCCTTTGATAAAGCAAGGATTACTATTATCTATGACACTCCTCGGACTAGGGGTATTGTTCCAGCACTGGTCAGATGGATAAAATCTGCGCTGGAAGAGAGACGAATTAGTGCTGCTTTAGGAGACTGTCAATTCAACATCGGGGTGAGGGGCGGCTGTCCACAAGGTAGCTGCCTATCACTCCATCTATGGTGTCTAATAATGGATGGTCTCTTGGAGTGCCTAACCTCGGAAGGATTTTATGGGCATATGCGGATGACGGACTGGTCCCAATCACCGGCCGCTTTCTAAACGTCGTTTACAACGGAATGCAGATAGCCTGTAGAATAATTGAAAGGTGGTGTGGAGAAACAGGTCTCTCATTCAATCTTTCCAAGACTGAGTTGATCCTATTCACCAAGACAAGAAAAATAGGGGATTTTATGGCACCAATCATGTAGGTAAACCTCTTGCGCTCGCGCAGGTCAGATAACTGGGAGTGACCCTAGATTATAAATCGTCATGGGGGCCGCAGATCAACGTCATCAAAAAGTCTACTGCAACCTTCTGGCAATTGCACCGGGCGGTTGGTAGGAACTGAGGCCTCAACCCACGGATTCTATATTGGCTGTACACGGCGGTCATTAGACCGAGGCTTCAGTATGGATCTATGCTAGTGGCCGAGCGTAGACAGAGTGACCACGTCTCTAAAGCTGACAAAAGTCCAAAGACTAGCTTCTTTAGGAATCACTGGTGCAATGAGGACGACACCAACAGCTGCTTTAAAGGTTCTGCTGGGCGTGCCAATGTTTCCCTCCTGGATAAAGAAGGAGGCTATGACGGCCTATTTCAGAATTCTGGGAGTTGGCGATGTTCAGGTAGAGCTGCAGGTCACGCAGCAATTGCTGGACTCGCGGAGAAGGAAATTTCCATCTCTGTCCTAAAGGTGAGAGAAGAGAAAGATCAGCTAAGGTTGAAAAGGAACTTTACTCTCACTCTTCCCAGCAGGGAGGAGTGGACGAAGGAAGAATTGACTTCCCTCCGAACTCCCTGGTGTACTACAGAGACGGTTCTCGTGTAGCCACAAGACCGTCCTCCGGAGTGGGAATATATCTGGAAGGCAGATGAGTGCAGGAGAGCTTTGCTTTAGGATTGTACACCATGGTCTCCCAAGCAGAGATTTACGCCATCCTAGCGGTGGCAGGTAAGGATGAGGTAAGGAATGGGGTGGAAATGATGGTACAGTACTATTATATAAAAACATTAAAGATAAAGATATTCACCGAGCTCGGTAGCACAGTGGGCCAGAGCGTGAAGTGACAAACGTAGCTGGTTTACTGCATATCGACTCCCGGGTTCAAATCCCGGTTTCGATTCTGGCAAAGTCAAAGGGTTTTTTCAACTGTGTAACCCCTGTCCGAGCAGATTCGGCTTTGGTTTGGGGGTTGTCTAATTTATGTGGTGTGTTTTATGTTTTTTACTTTCTTATACCTAATATAAGGAAGTATAGTAATCGTGATTTTTTTATAGTAAAAATAACGAAATACAATAACATTTATAAAGTAATATACAATACAATACTTGAATAACCTCAATCAACATACACATGATACAAAAGGCAAATCATAGTACCATTATATAATTACAGATATAGTAAAAATAATGAAATACAATAACATTCATAAAGTAATATACGAGCTGCAGGGCAATGTAATTAAACATTGTTAACTACACTGTTTAATTTATATTTAAAGGTCCCAAATTACAGACTATTTCCCTTCTAAAGACAAATATTCTTTAACAGTGTAAAAACAATTGGTTTGTAAGAATAATTTTACCCTTTTTTTAAGAGCATTAAGATTCTCAACTAATTTAATTTCAACAAGTAGTACAGATAGTACAGTTGTAGCCTGAAAATTTACCAAACATTGTTGTTTTGTGCATAATTGAAGATTTGTGGTTCTTGTAAAATAGCTATGTATATCTGATTAGTGTACAAAGTCCGTTTGATGTTTCTTACTAAAGGTAACACATTCCAAAATGTAAATAGATGGCACTGTTAAAATTGCATACTTCTTAAAAACTTGTCAACAACTTGCACGATAGTCCAAATTAAACATTAATCTAAGTATTCTTTTTTGTGAAACCAAAACTCTATTGAGGTAAGTGGCGGCACCCAAGACATGATATTATAGGAGAGATGACAGTAGATAAATGCATAATAAAGATTTAGTATACCCTCTACAGTCAGGAATAATTTAATTTGTAGAATTGCCTAAAAAGCCTTGTTCAGCTTTCCACACACGTGTGATGTGGCTATTGAAGTTCATATCTGTATCAAGCCAGGTACCTAATAATTTAGTATGACTTTTAAAAACGTCCTGAATAACTTTGTCAGGAATAGTTTTCTGTTAGTGAAATTATATACACAGTTTTTTGTTTATTTGAAATTAAAGAAATTCTTTGACACCAGTACTCCATTTCATTAAATGTCTGTTTAATTTTTATTTCAATTTCCTCGATTGATCTGCCTGCTACGGTTATAGTAGCGTCGTCAACAAACATAGTTACTATGTTAATAAAGTATGGTGTCGTTAACAAAAAGTAGGAACACCAGCGGACTCAGAACCGAACCTTGAGGAACTCAAAGTGAGGCAGGAAATCTGTTATAAGCAGTATTATGTTAAAAAAAAATTAGCTGTTTTGTATTTGACCACTGACCTACATAGTAAATGAATCCCTGCGAAATGGAATATTTGCATCACTGTTAAAGTTAGCTGTTGTTAAACCAATATACAAAAAAGGTGATCTTACTTTAATAGATAATCACAGGCCCATAAGCATGTTTTCCTTTTCTAAAAAAAAATGCTAGAAATTGTTATGGGTAGAAGATTAACTCAATTTTTAGAAATACATAATATTATTAGCAAGGATCAAATGGATATCAAAAGAATTAATCCACAACAGCAATTTTTGATTTTATTAGGAGGATACCGGATTATCTAGATAATGGACATATCGCTCTTGGAATATCCCCTCGATCTGTCCAAGGCATTTGATTGTGGTAATTATGAAACACTACTAAATAAGTTGGATAAATTAGGGATAAGAGGTACAGCCTACGACTGGTTCAGTTGTTATCTTAATGACCGACAGTGTGTATTACATCAAATTCATTAGAATATTATTCTAGTACTCAAAGAATTTCATTAGGAGTACCACAGGGCAGCGTACTTGGACCAATTCTTTTTTTATTATACATAAACGATTTGCAGCAGTATTTAAATAATAACTCTGTTTTTATAACCACTTATGCTGATGACACTAACATAATAATCTTTGATAAAAACTATGAGGGCATCAAGGTTAAAGCAACTTATGTGATGCAATAAATATCAGAATGGTTTCAACAGAATTCGTAAATATTTAATACTGGCAAAACAAAGTGTATTTTATTCAAACATAGTAGAAATAAAACTGAGTATCCTAAAGCAGGGCCGGATTAACCATTGTTGGCGCTGTTAGGCACAATACACAACTAGCACCCCTTTTTCAATGAAGTTTTAAAAAGTAAAACAACAAGAAATTAAACTATAATACAGACGTATATTTAGATAGGTAGTCAGAACAAACAAAAGTAATTTCCAAATGTAAAATAACTTAAACTTAAAAGAACAATTATAATTTTAAAAATGTTTTTTTTCTGGATTTCGCAAAAGCAAATGACTTAATTGTCTCCTCGAAAGAAATTCTTCTCGTAAATTCTCCCTCTATGTAGAGAAGAGCAAGCCCACTAACGCGTTCTTGAATCATACTTGTTCTATAAAGATTTTTAATGCGTTTCAGGACTGAAAATAATCGTTCGGCAGAGGTGTTCGAAATCGGAAGCGTGTTAAATATTCTAAGTAAAATTTCGACGTTTCGTTGTTCAGTGCAGTGCACATGTTTTACAAGAAGGTCAATAAATTATGGTTTATACCTAAATAGTGACAAGAATGCTAGAGATTTTCAAGGGGGTTATTTCGGTGGCTTGACAGGCGGTAAAAGAAAAACAGAAAGAACATCAACGGCGAACGGCACCCTTTAGCATTGGCGCCGTTAGGCACGTGCCTAACTGTGCCTAATGGCTAATATGGCCCTGTCCTAAAGAACTAGACATCAATAATGCAAAAATTAACTACACAGATCACACAAAATTTTTAGGAGTTGTCATTGATGAGCATACGACTTGAAAGGATCAGGTATATGCACTCTGCAGCAAAATTTTACAGTTTATTACTCACTGAAAGAAGTGAAGAAGGTAGTGAATCGTAAGACTCTTCTTGCAGCGTATTATGGACAATTTTATAGAACACTGTCATATGGGATAATATTCTGGGGTGGATCCCATATTAATGAGGTATTCCTTGTACAAAAAAAGAGCACTACGAATCTTATCTGACTTACATAAATCATGCCGTGTCCACTTTAAGGCAATAAATCTGTTCACAGTTCCAGCTCTTTTGTGTACGAGTGTCTCCGTTTTATTTACAAGCATATGAGTAAGTTTACAGATAACGTTAGAAATCATAGTTATGAAACAAGACACAAAGACCCTCTTTCTTATCCAATACATAACACATCTCCAGAAAATGGTTGTTTTTACAGATGCTTGCTTTTTTATAACATTCTGCCAGCAAATTAAAAAAAAATGACTTCTATAAATATATCTTTAAAAAATATATTAAAAAACATGTTAATCAATGCAGAACCCTACTCTTTAGCGGAAGTGAATGGGACAACTTTTAATTGAACAGATATATGTATATGTGTAACCTGTGCTTATTAATGTATGTCTAATTATGTAATACGTAATATGTAAAAATGTAATTTCTAGTCTTTTTTAACACGCTTTTATTAGCTTCACCTGTTTGTTTGTTTGTTTGTCTGTAACCGACTCTTTGGACTCGATTTTGACCCACATTAAACGGACAGATTTAATTGAAACTTTGTACACTTACGAAGAACCGGTAACAATACAATAATTTGATAAGTTTATATCATTATCCTGATCAGGATCGCCAGTCCTTTCCTCACGTATCCTCTGCGTGAGAGCAAGAGGCTTAATATTGTAAATATATTCGGTGATTCTCAGTTCGGTCGTTGGCCGAGCGGGCAAGTCTTAGTCGACGCGAAACGACGGACTCCTCGGGCATGAGTTCAAATCCCATGGCTGAAATAAAAAAATATATTTTTTCAGAAATATCTTTTGGATCGTAATGTTATAATATCAGCATCAATAAGCAATATAAATATAGTTTAAAAAAAACTACAAAACACGCTTTCATAGCACATCAAACTAAAAAGTGAAAAATAATTATTAATATAAACTGAAAACAATAATGAACGAAAAATACTAGTATTATTGTGAAAAAAGCGTGGGGCGCTTTGTGCCATATTTTTCGTATATCGAGCAACCCACGCTTTTTTCACAATAATACTAGTATTTTTCGTTCATTATTGTTTTCAGTTTATATTAATAATTATTTTTCACTTTTTAGTTTGATGTGCTTTAAAAGCGTGTTTTTTAGTTTTTTTTAAACTATATTTATTTTTAAGTTAGTCTTCATACCTCTTATTATTTATTATTTATGTGCTACTGATGCACACCTTTTATTTGTAGACATGTAACAAATTAAATTGTTAAATTGTTGTCATTGTTACGCAATAAATTTCATATCAATTCACGGTTTTCTAAATAAAATACATATGCTGCGACAGCCAGGCGGCTCTAAAAGCGGTGTGCTCCCCCAGGACGAGATCAGCTCTCGTTCAGGAGTGCAGGGACGCCCTAGAAGAGCTTGCCAAAACATAAACAAGTAAGACCGGTGTGGGTCCCCGAACATACCGGGGTTCCAGGCAACAAGAAGGCCGATGAATTGTATAGACTTGGAGCGGAGAAATCCTGTCTCGGGTCTGAGCCTATGTTAGGCATGTAATGCCTAACATAGGCTCTGGCCAAGAAGGCAGGTCACAATGGCCCTCAATGAGTGGGCCCACGAGATATTGAAGAATCACTGTAGGACAAACAGGGCCTGTAGGCAAATTCGAGATTTTGTGACGGGGTCGAACAAGTCGAGATCGGCCTGGTTACTGGGCCAGAGTCGGAAGACTCTGAATATTCTAATTGGAGTTCTGACAGGCCACTGCAGACCTAGGAGACATTTATAATTGATAGATATTGAGGAAGACCCTACATGTCTGAGATACGGAAGTGATGAAGAAATGTCTTACCACTTTCTGGGGCAATGTGAGGCGTTCGGCACTGACGCGCTTTTAAAAGGGGAGTTGAACTTCCTAGCACTGAGTGACATCCTGACCTTCATTAGAAGATCGGAACAATTTGACGAAGGGGCACGAGTAGTACATGATTGAGGGGACAGCTAGGGGTTAGTAAAAAAAAGTCTCCCCACCTTTACCATTACCGTTAACAGTGGGATGTATATAAGAATATCGAAACGCATACAAGAATATCTAAACTCATACTACAATATACCAAAATCTTGATATAAATAGTAAGTTTTTTGTTTTAATTTCATTTTAAATATTAGAAAACAAAATAACACAGTATCGGACAAATAGCGGATGTGATTAGACAAAAATTATTTTTGGTTCAAGTGTTCTTCTTATTGAGGAGTGTATGAAATGCTCATTAATTATATAAGACAGTCTGGTTGTGATAGGCAAAAAATGTGTAATTTTAAACAGATTTTAGCGAGTAAACCGAAATTTCATTCTACGAGACTGAATTATTATGGTATTTACAAAAATAACAAGGTTTATGAGCGGTCTAGCAGGTAAAAAGTTGAAAGAGATGTGCTATTAGAGATTTCAGATAAAATAATAATAAATAAACAGATAAAATTCATAGATACAAATAAATACATGTGAAAATAAATTGATTAAATAAACAATGAAAAGAGAAACATTAATAAATAAAAATTCATCACAGTGTTTTGAACAGTTCACCTTCCAAAAAAAAACTGTAGAACTGTCATCCGCACCTAATGAAATAACTATTGGATCTATTTGACCGATGATATTGTCAAGTGTCCACATTTTCTGTTTTTTTATCACATGCTCTATACACTTATATCACTTTCTGTACTTCTTTTAAAATCTCCTCACAAACATATTTCAATTTGAACACAGTATTTTCTCCTGTCACATAACCTTTCCACTTGGGTCCACAATAATTCTATCAGACAAGTTCACAGTCTAATTGTGATAGTCGAAGTACAGTAATACCAAGTTATTTTGGCATATTGTCAATGATATATTTTGTAAAACGTTTATTTTTCTTTCTCCATCATATCTTCCTTAAATTCTATTTGGTTTCATGAAAATCATTGAACAATTTCAGCTCTTCATTATGAACTTGCTGGCATTTTTTTAAATTTTTCTTGTGTGGTAGCTAGGCATAGTCAATTACTATTACCGAGGTGCTCGGAATATGATGATCAGCTTCATCTCCTTTATTTATTTATTTATTTAAACTACCACCATCCAGCAGGTCCAATGATCCAATTATAGGGGGTGCAACATTACATTACATTACATCTATATAAATCTTCTTCTTCTCCTTCTTTAAATGCACTTAGAATTTTCTTCAAGGTGGGTATTTGTATTTCTCGGTTGAAATAGAATGAATGAACTATAGCATCTCTATTGCCTTCATCTATAATTTTTTTTCTTGAATATGGTTTTGGTGATATCATACTTCCACTTCCACGGAAGAGTCTGTACGTTTGATTTCTCAACCACAGTCATGTTTGAACACACCTCAAATTGCACTATCAACACCACTTGCCAGATTCTGGCATTTAAAACCGTCATATTCGTTGAGGATCACAATATTTTTATTGACTGACAATGCACATTTGCTTACCCGTTTCGCAAGAGGGAAAACTGAAATACTGGTCATTTTCACTTACAAAGTATGGCTTTGATATCAAAATGTTCTAACAGTAGTTAGATAACCTAGATCAGTCGCAAATGGACACAAATTTATATTGGATTTCAGGCAATTGAATAATGATATAAGCCATGAAATTTTCTTCAGTTATTATTTAATTATTGTTAAAAAAAAAACTAACTGGAAAGAACAGATTAACCATTAAATGCCTTTACAAGAATTATAAATCCTCATCAAAGAAAATGGATAGGTAATCAATAAGATATAACATAATGCTTGAAGATCAATGTGATTCACATACAATAATTTAATATTTGCAATATAATAACAAAAACATTTTTACTTAATTTTAATATATTGTTATGGCATTCTTACATAAAACAATTCAAATAAAAAAGTTCCGCTTATGGAATGGGTGCCGTACAATGATTTATTTCAAACAGATTATAATCATTATTAATATGCTAAAAGTATCCATCCAGTGGTACTACCTTACCTAACAGTTTGGTATTTTCTGCAGAGCTTTCAATTTGTCCAAAACGATTGTAAGAATGTACAATGGATACGTAATAATCTAAATAAAATATTAATAGGAAAATTCAATCCCAGCATAATTTTTACATTTTACTCAGGAATCTATTATTTTTAACACGGCTTTTGGTTATATTCTGTACAAAACAATGAGTTGCGGAAATGAGACAATGAAACTAAATATTACACCCACATTTAATCTTCCCATTATGAGAATTCACTATCACTTTTATAAAACTGTTATTCCTCACTTATCTGTTGCACCAAGTTTTGTGCAGAATTGAATGCTTTATAAAAAAAAATATAGATGAAACAAAATTTAAAAAAAAACCACCCACGGGACGGTAGTAAGACTATTTTTAAGATGTGTGTTAATTAGAGCGATGACCAAAGCATACCCAGTATGCAAAATATTCTCTTATGAACGTTAAATAAACAATGTAACGTCTGTTTAATAGTTGTATAAACGTCGCCTTAACATACTAAAAGCTCTTATGTCAGGGTATAAGTGAGATCTTTGCCTTAACGTTATTCAAGAAAATTGAAACGACCTTTTGTTTGTTCTGTCCATTTCATGTTTCAATATTAAGAGTTCCGTTTGCGACCGTGAAAAACATGAATTTGTAGCCGGATAACTGTGACGTTATTAGAGAAGATATGAATATGAAATTTGGAGGACATATAGATAAAAGTTCAATCTGTCACTGCGTGGGATTTTTCGAAATAAAAAATTTAGATTTTTTCCTACCATTTTTCAAAATTTCAAAACATGAAAATTGAAAAACTAAAAACACAGCGACATAGAATGTAATACATACATACACCACCAAAAAAAAGTTTTTAAAATTATTTCAACTAAATATTTTTAATTGTCTGGCTCTTTTTCCGATTTACAATATACAAGGAGCAGATGCTCTCTACAGTATAGTCACGCGGTCAACTCTACGTGTATTCAGTGTGATTTTGGCCCCGTTTACTACCGTGGTAAGAACATTAACAGTACAATATTCATATGTCAAGTGAATTAATTGATGCCATTCGCACTAGGAGTACTTAATGCAGCAATATTCAATAAAAAAAGAAAAACGGCATCGTAAACATAATTTATTATATTTTATTTTGTATGTACAGGGTGTCACATAAAATGTTCTTCTCATTTTTGTCGTTAATCCTAAAAATATTTTCAGTGGCTTTTTATCGAATTTTTTTCGTAGATTTTAAATTTGAGCTCAAATTTATAATTTAAGCAAAAATATACAGCTTGATCAAAAATATATGTTTTCTTTAAATTTTACACTGCATTTTTCGATAAATTGACAGAGTCCATTGAGGCGATTTCAAAAACATATAGCTGTAATATATTTGCCTCAAATAAAGAAAGTACTACTAAAAGAATCAGTTTTTATAATTATTATATATTTCTTTTATTTTTTTTTTGTTAATTTTATTTTAATTTTTTTTGTAATTTTATTATTCTCTATAGAAATTGTTATAGCTATCTGTCTTATTTTTGAAGCAAATATATTACAGTTACATATTTTTGCAATCGTCTCAATGAGCTCTGTCAATTTATCAAAAAATATATAGTGTGTCATTTACGAAAAACATGTTTGATTAACCTGTGCATTTTTAGTTCAATGTTATATTTGCGCTAAAATTTAAAATACACTTACCAAATTCCATCATAAGATGGCGTAATACAGCTATAAAATATTTTTAGAATTAACAATAAAATGGGGAGGGGCATATTTCATGTGCCTTACCCTGTACCTTTGTGATTATACTGTTCTCACTGACAGGAAAATACACTCATTTATTAAAAATTAACATCGAACTAGTATTTTAGATTATTTATTATACATATTTTTATATAAAAAAAAAAACTAAAAATAATTGTCCTTTGACTATTTAGGGCACACGATTCCAAAATCTACAATCATTAACCCTGCGGCATGTGAGGAGTGCCAATAGGAAATTCAGTGGTGATATCGAAGGCCACAGGAGGATATTTCAGATTGCGCTTAGGCAAAAAAAATAAAAAGTAAAGTTTATTCTTATCCTAGGTACAAATTTATTATAAAATTATATAAATAAAAGTAGACTGAACACACCTCATTGAATAATTCTCTCACGATATTGGCGAAGTCACAATATATCACCATAAACTCGAATCCGACCCTGAATAAAATTTAGAATTAATAATAAGCACGTGATATTGACCAATAGTCGAGACGCCAGCTGGGTGGTAAGGTCCACCTCCCGGTACAGTGTTTTTATCATAATTTACCCACACAGTGATTATGTGCTTTGAGGATGGAACTCTTAAAGTTAAACAACCTCTCAGATTGTACCTTTTGTAACCAAGAGGGCGCATGTGCGTTAAATGATTTTCAGTTGAATTTAGCAAGTGAACTTCCTGATAAATTAATTTCTTATACTGGAATCAACACCGCGGCTCTGCCGTTCCCAACTAAACATAGAACTACAACTAAATCTATGTTTAAAACGATGGTAAATAGAATTTTACCTTTGTGTGTTTCATTGTGATATTTTTGGTAGATTTTAAGAGCTTTGTAGGACCGAATTTTTTTAACGCGGACCAGTTCATGGCAAAATGTGGATATTGTAGGCCAAAAAAACAAGCGCGCCTTCAAATTGATGAGTATTTAGAAAAAAAAAGGGTCGTTTTTCATGGATACACAAATTTAACTTATACACACAATTGTGTCTTAATTTAGCGGTTTTAAATTAAAAGTAGCAAATTCGTATTTTTGTCTTTAATTTTTGTCAACATTACAATGCGGACAACAGTATGTACAATACCCATGAGCTGAAAATCACCACCTTCCTTTCTGCTCTCTACGTCTCACTACAAATAGTGCCAGAAAGGGAGCATGAGGTGTGATTCTAAGCTGATGAGTATGGCACGTTCGTCCACGAGCTGTCTTGAAAAAATGAGTTATGTAAAGCAATCTCGGCCGTGTTTATGTATCAATCCTTCGAAAATAGCACCATATACGACTGCTTCGTTGCAAAAAGTGGTTGATTATTTGAATGACCGGCAGCTCACCGCATTGATATTGAGAAGGGAATCCTACAGACAATCACAAGAATAATAGAATAGTAAAAAATTATAGGTTATGTTCTTTGTTTTACGTCAACATTCTAAATGTTAGTAAAATGGTTCTTTTTTTATTTGATTCGTTTATTGACTATTAAAAGAATTAAACTATTTAAAAATTGAAAAAACGTGTTTACCTCAAATGGAGTGGAAATCACATTTTAAAAGTTGTCTCAAGAATTACATTATTTCAAGTACTTATAATATCTGTTACTAACTGTAATTTTTACATAATTATCTTCATGAAAATAGTAGAGTGTAAATTAAACCGAATGTGACCCTTGATCAAAGACCGTTGTAATACAGAAGTACAGATTAATCGTTCTACCGATGTTAAAATTCATATATTCTTAGATGGACTTTCTTATGAAGAAAATGTTCGTTGTATGAACTGCCTATAACATCTGTTAAACTAACCATAACCATTTACATTAGGGAATTACGATAATTGGAGCGGTGTATACCGGTATGTGATGATATCTCAGTCATTAAAGTGAGATATGTGAGATACAGAATGAGTACCGATATATACCGCTCCAATTATAGTAATTTCATATTATCTCAAACGGAAATACTTGAATGTCATTTAAACCGAATTAAATTCGTGTTCAAAGGACGTTATCATAAAGAAGTACATATTAATCGTTCTAATGTTACAATTCACATATTTCTTGATGGACTTTCTTATGAAGAAAATGTTCATTGTATGAACTACTATGGTACAATTCACATATTTTTGAATGGACTTTCTTATGAAGAACATGTTCATTGTATGAACTACTTATAACATTTATTAACCAATCATTTACACATTATTTTAAAAGAAATAATAGTACATCTATTATATCCTATAAACCGAATGTTCAAACGACGTTCTAATAAAGAAGTACAGATTAATCTTTCTATTGATTGAATTCGTATATTTTTAGATGGACTCTTTTATGAAGAAAATGTACGTTCTGTTAACGGTATGTGATGTTTCATGTTTAGTGGGTATATGCCAAACATTTCTTGACAAATCATCCTTTTCCCTTACACTAGAAAAAATGTGTTCATATACCTTACTAAATTAAATACTTACAAATATCACAATATGGGCCTCCATATCCAGTTTCACACTGGCATGTATCTGGTGCTAAACACTTTCCATGGATGCAGTCTTTTGAGCAAACTGGTATGCAACGATCTTCTGAATTGTTTTTAGTATAACCCTTGCAACAGTCTTCTACTGGTCTAGTTTTAACTAAGTTTTGTGTTTTATAAACTGTTTTAAATTTTATTTTATATTTTGAACACCTCGGTGGAAAGTTTAAGCACCAGACATATTCTCTAACTTGATATGGTTGTTCCTCTGACACTCTTACTGTAACTGTATATCTAAAAAATATAAGAAACGAATATTAATATCCTTAAATAACATATCATAATATATCAGAGATTGGTCAAAGATACAATATTTATGTTTCACAGTAAAATGAATAAAAATAATTGCTATCGGGAAATTAAACAATACAATGCACAGACAGTAAAGCAAATAACTCTTGATAGTTAGCTGTTTACTTTATGAGTTTATTCTATTTATTGATTATTCGATCAGTTCAAAAATAAAAAATAAAATATTTACTCTATTTTCGAAACCAATGAAAAAATGTCAGCAAATTTAAACATTTTAAGATAATTTTCAATTTTCTTTATGTTATGAATTGTGATATAATTTTAGTAGGGTAGAGATATTTCCTTATTATAACTAAGTTGAGAACCAACTAATGGAGTAGGTTCCTTAAGGTTTTTAAGTATTGCGTATTTCAGTGCGTTTATTTAATTTTATTATTGTTTTGAAATCAAAATGGCAAGTGTTGTAACGAAGTGATTTTTCTGTTAATGATTTTCCGTTACTATAATACTATTTGTAAAACCGTTTTCAACAAGAGTTCAGTTTATTTTATAATTCACCCTTAGGATAACTTAAAATTAAATATTTCTTAAGGTAGTTCAAACCGGTTCTTGTTTCAGAAAATATTAGTTATCTTATTATGTTACTTTCCACTGGTAGGTTAACTATTGTGTTTATATTAAACAGTGCCTGTCTAAAACAAGTAAAACGAGATGGCGTAATGAAGTCAACATTCAATTTCAGAAGTTTAGCTAATATAATTATTTTAATTATATATAATCGTTATCTTGCATTTTAGAATTCACCCCGTATATTTGAAAATATGTAAGCTGGTAGAATCTTAGTTTATACTAAAAGTAGCCTTAGAAAAGGAATCCTTTATTAATAGTATTAATTAATATTAATCTGTGACCATTTTAATTAATTTCTTTTTGGAAACATAGTTTTAAAATTATGAGAAAATGGTTCCCAACCTCAGAAGGAAATGAAAAGGACTCGACACTCGACCGAGTTGCAAGTATTCCGCCTGGCGGAGTACTTAACGGACGCTTACGACAGAAACCAGTGCCCCTGACAAATCCTACTGGACGTCGTCGCCAAGGCATTCGATAGGGTCTGGACTCCTAGCGAAGATGATCGACGCAAGATAATCCGGCTTCAATCGTCAAGCTGGTCAGATCATACCTCCGAGCGAACGGAGATGGCGAGCTATCGACGTACAGTCTCATTAAATCAGGATTGCCGCAGTGAACTATACTTTTGCCACACCTGTTCACCATATACATCTCCGATCTACCAAGGACAGCACGAACAGTCCTGGCACTATATGCGCACGATACCGCCCTAGTCGCCAGATCCTGGCAGCGCAGGTCACGCGTCGATTCCATCAAGCAGCATCCCTCCTAGAGGAATGGTACAACAGATGGAGCGTACAAATCAATGCCGAGAAAAGCAGTGCGATTTTGTTCCTCAAGAAGAGGAACCAGACCCCGACAGGACATGTTACCATGAACAGTTAGACGATCCAGTGGCGAAACACCACTAAGTACCTAGGTATCGTCCTGGATGGAGGACTGATATGAAAACAGAACACCGACGAGGTGGTCAGAAAAACTAAGGAGATGAGAAACGTCGACATCTTCAGAGATCTGGAGGACACGCCACTTTCAGAGGTGATCTTTTCGTACAAGCAGAGGAACACGAGAATCTGATTTTCACTTCTACTCATATTTTGAAATTACATATTAAAAGGCGAAGACGCATTTTTTAAGTTGTTTTGCCATTTACATTTTAAGGACTGGTTTTCCATTTCCTCCTGCATTTATTTAGTAGATAAATTCCATGGAAACAGTAATTAATAATATTTTAGTAATTGTTTCCTCGGAATTTATTAATTAAATAAATGTACAGGAAATGGAAAAGCAGGCCCTTATAAATGAATAATTTATTATCAGAGGAAGATCTCTGTTTAATCTACATATTTTTAGTTCTTGCCACGAAGTAGAGGCGCTATAACATAAGAAACGTCACAGCTGATTCTATCCTCCACTATTAGTTTGCCTTTCTTTCTCTTTCTGTTCTGTGGCAGACAGTGCCTTGTCTATGTTAGACAAGTAAAATATCCCTACTCTTCGACAAAGATGAGGTTTGGCAAAATTACCAGGTTGGGGGTAGTTCGTCTCCTGGCATCAGTGATTGGCTTTGGCAGCAGAGGTAGGTCAACGTTAAATAAATGATTAAAAATAATAATTATTTAAAAAATTAAGTACCTACTCTATATATTTTATTTACAACAAATGTTTAAAAACATTGCCATTTTGCTGCAAAAAAAATAAATATAAATATATTTAAATAATACCAATCCCATTATTTTAAACAGATGCAGAGAATTTGATCAAGCGCCTTCCCTTCTGTTTGCAGAAAATTTGGTAATGTCCTGGAACATCTATATTTAGGAAATAAAATATACAGAATTACTTTAATTTTTGAAATAAATTATTTAAAAGTTTTTGTTTCCATATATGACTTTGTTTTAAAAGATATATTTGTGTTATTTTAAATTTAAACTCTAATATCTTTAATTTAATATAAATGTATAATAAATATAAAAGATAATTATAATGTATTATACTGATGAATACAGAAAGAAATTTTCATTAATCTGAGCTAAGTATACAGGTGTCTATCAAAATAAAAAAGTTGAAGGAATTTCCAGTTAAACTAGATGTAAAAATGTCAATTTCTGTATTTTTCAGTTTTTTGGCCATGACATTTTATTTTATTTTCAATTGTTTTTTTATTTTCGACTTCGGATTCTTCATGCATAAGTATAGTTTTGCAATTTTTTGCTCAGGTAAAAAAATCAAGCAATGAAATCGAGCAAGGCACTTAAAATGATCGCCCTGTACATGTTGGAACGAAACAAATAAACATGTAAAAAGTTTACTTATCAACCTGTTCATTTCGGCATTATTCTCCATGCAAAAACTATAAAAATTTGGTGCAAATTTAAACAAAAAAACACTGCTTTTAACCTTTTTACCCAGGGCGAAAGAAGAAAATATATTTGGAGACTTCCGGAATTTGTACCAAAATTGCTTATAAACAAACATTTTCTAGTTCCAAACACACAGTTTTTACATATGCGCTGTATAATAAATAGAATTTTCCAGTTATATAGTATATTGTTACGTCAATGGACTTGTGGACTATAATTCCAAAATGTGCACAGAGATATCGTTACCCCTGTACTAAAACTTAAATTAAATAGCCAAACTAGTCTACACTTATAAAGAAGGATCTAGAATTCTTCGAAAAAGATCAGGAATATTCAAGGAAGTTCTAGACTGTACACAGATGGATATGCAAGTTGTGTAATGAATCATTAGACATGAGTCTCTTAAATGGCAACGAAATAATATAAACCAGAGGCGGGCATGCTGTCGCAAGTTAGCGTAACCTTAGTATAGCAGCATGATATTAAAGACTAACAAGATATGCTCGCTTATTTCGGTCAACTCTGTGCATGACGTCATTCTGTGACAAACATCGCCATCTCTCACAGCTACGCCGTTGCTTTTCATACGTTTTTCCGATCATTTCACCTTGAAACCTACTATACCTACATGTATCTTAATACTAAATTAATTAAAAACAGTGTATATTTGCTCTCAAATTAATATGGTACATATTTTAAGTTTAATCAATGTATGTACCTTACAATTAATGTAAGTATCTTGATTATTTTAATTTACAAAACGTAGATGTATCGCTCTAAGACAAAAAAACTTACCGGTTAATAAGTAAATTTTGTTTGTTGATTCTATCACCTCATTTAGATTTTCATTCAAAAAAAGCTACAAGTACATAGGGTTTTTAATGGCAAATTTATAGACGGAATAGCATCTTTCTTAAATTTTCATTTATTTGGTGATATTTTTAAGAGCCTATGTTGCAAGCAATAGTTATTCTGCTCGAAATGCTCGAAGTAAATTCATGCATAGCAAGGTTCAATTTATCACGTTGCAAACATTTTTGCACCCATACTTTACAAATTTACTTTTTCTTTGGAAACAAGAAAAACCTACAATTATTTTTAGAAATTTTGACCTTTTCATTATTGTTATTTTTACAGTTTATCACGGCGAATATAACCATATTTATCACCGAAAACACACACAGGGTTTTGTTTACAAAATTACAACATTTCGACTGTAGCGCAGCCAGTTTGACAAATGGGTTGGTAAGTTGTCACAGAACTACGTCACCACTATATGCGCGTGAGCATATCTTTTTATACTTAGTATCATGGACTAGCAGAGAAATCATTTTCCATGTAGTTGCCGTGCGGTCAACAGTGCACACTAGCACACTACCCGCGACACAATACCCATTTTCAGTCTCCCTTCAATGTACTATGTCTAATACTTCAATTCAATACACATACTGTATAAGGTACATAAGGAACTCAGTACTAATTTGAAATTCTGCGAGTAAAGAAAAGGTAGAGATATCTAAGTATTTAATTGTAGTTACAGTTAGCCATTCATTAAGTTATTATTGTTAATTGTTAATTATTTAATGAAGTAGTAAGTCTTACCAGAAGATTCAATCAACGAATTTACGGTTTGAGGTGTTTGTGGGGATAGCAAAATATCTTTATGTAAATTGGTTATATCTACTTTGGTTGCATGTTTGTTCAATCACTAAAATTAAACGTTTTGATTTCTAACTTCTTTCGTCTCTCTCATTTGAACTTATGTAAACATTTCTATGTACTGACATCAATAAATGATTACATTATCATCAGTGTAGTTATGACAAATTGTCTGTGGTGATTTATGAATTATAACATATTTTATTATAAATTTATTTAAATAATATTTAAATAACTTGAAGCACCCCTGCCCTGGGCTGCTTCATCGCGGATAAATTTCCTATATTTTTTACATAAAACTAAATCATTTCCAAGCATTATATCATTAAATTCCAAATTAATTATTATATAAAAAAAAATCAAACCATTTTCTTATAATTTTAACAGAAAAACGTATGTATTCAAACTATAGAGTGTAAAAAAAATTAGTCACCTAAGTAAAGTAACACAAAATATTAATTTAATATTTTGAAACGTCGACAAAACTACATAAAAGTCTCAAGGCGTTTGCTAGCCGAGAACATGTAACATAAACAAACCGACGTAAACACGTAGGGTTGGAAGAGCTTTACCAGGAATAGGGTCAAAGGCTAACAAATATAGTCATTATGTCACTGTTCACTTTATATACCGTGAGTTATAGTATCGTTGGGAGAGCATAAATTAGCGTTTGGCTATTTCCGTCAAGCTTACAGATTTGAACAACGAACTCAGTCACGGGAAATCATATAAATACGCGAGACGGCGTACAATGGAGGTCACATCTCTGACAACCCCAAGCTATACGCTTTGGTTCTACGGAATCGGGTATGAAGAGATTGTCCAGCTCTCCGTGGCAGAGTCGTGTCACATCTCTGATAACCCCAAGCTTTACGCTTTGGTACTACGGAATTGGGTACGAAGAGATTGTCCGACTCTCCATGACATAGTTGTGCTCCAGGTCAACTTTCTGACAGCCCCAAGCTTCACGTTTTGGTTCTCCGGAATCTGGAAACAAGTGAGAACGGGTGAACAGTATGAGCGGGTGAACAGTCTGATATGTGCATTAGTTAAACGTGCGCTACGCGCACCCTTGGCGCTGTGCAAGGCATCCTCCTCTGTCGTAAAAAAAATTTGTGTATTATTGGCCGCCGCACCGTTACGATGCGTCGGATCGAATTTAGTCTTTAGACTTTTCTGCCCCGTTCGCGACGTAGAACGCCAACCCCCCCCCGCGATTTTGACGAAAATGCGCGTACCGAAATTATCCCCCTTCCCGACCCCCACCAATTTTTTTCACGGAAACCTCCCCCTAGAATAATCCCCGCTCACGGGAGCGTGGTCCTTAATCTGCCGACGAAGTATTTTTTTTCGGACGATTGAAAATTTTCGACACGTCGAAGGCCGCCACGCCGTCACGATGCGCCGGATCGAATTCGGTCATAAGACTTTTTTGCGTCGTTCGCGACGTAGAACGGCACTCCGCCCGCGAATTTGCCGGAAAGGCGTTTTCCAAAATTAGCCCCCCCTCCCCAACCCCCACCTCCCTCCAATTTTGTCACGGAAACCTCCCCTCGAATAATCCCCGCCCACGGGAGCGCGCTCCTTAATTTGCCGACGAATTATTTTTTTCGGACGATCGAACATTTTCTGCGCGTCGGCGGCCGCCTCGCCGTAACGACGCGTCGGATCGAATTCGGTCATAAGACTTTTTTGCGTCGTTCGCGACGTAGAACGTCACCCCCCGCGATTTTGCCGAAAAAACGCTTTCCGAAATTAGCCCCCCCGACACCCCCCAATTCTTTCACGTAAACCTCCCCACGAGTAATACCCGCCCACGTGAGCGCGCTCTTTAATCTGCCTACGAAGTATTTTTTCGGCTAATGGAAAATTTTCGGCGCGTCGAAGGCCTCCGCGCCGTTACGATACATCGGATCGATTTTGGTCATAAGACTTTTTGCGTCGTTCGCGACGTAGAACGACACATCGCCCGCAAATGTACCGAAAAGGCGTTTTCCCAAATTAGCCCCCCTCCCCGACCCCCCACCTCCTCTCCGATTTTTTTCACGGAAACCCCTCCCCGAATAATGCCCGCCCACGGGAGCGCGTTCCTTAATCTGCCGACTAAGTATTTTTTCGGACGATCGAAAATTTTCGGCGCGTCGACGGCCGCCACGCCGTTACGATAAGTCGGATCGATTTCGGTCATAAGACTTTTTCGCGTCGTCCGCGACGTAGAACGACACGCCGCACGCGAATTTGCCGAAAAGGCGTTTTCCAAAATTAGCCCCCTCCCCCGACCCCCCTCTCGATTTTTTTCCGAAAACCTCCCGTCGAACGACGGCCCCCCACGAAAGCGCGTTCCTTAAGTTGCATATTTACCATATTTCCCGACCGTTTGAAAAAAAAAAACGCGAAAAAGCGATCGATTTGGTACCTGTACAGGCCAAACTAAGCGTCGTACGCGTTTCGCACCCCTATACTTTTTTGTAGTCCTGGCCATTAGCCTTTACCATTTGGGGGTCGCGACCCACCTCGTCTCTACTCGGGGGATGTAGCAACCCCCTCCACGCACCCCAATGGTGGGGGGTGGGTCGAGATGGAAGTTTTTTCATCTCGTGTTGCCCCCATGGCCCCCTACGGGGTCAAAACGGAACTCGGAGGCTCGCTGTAGGCTACTCTTATTGCTCATTGGGCGGCAAGGGGGGGGGATTTTCCGGGTCCTATATCTTGGCGACGGGAAGAGCTATCAAAGCGACCTCGACGGCGTTGTACTCGTCTAGTCGTCCCATACCTGCATTGGGGGAACCATTTTTTTGGAAAAAACGATTATTTCAAAATTCACTCCCCACCCCCGCGAAAACGGGTGGACAAACCATCTATGTTTATAAGGACAAAATGTGCCCAAAAGCACCCCTTTTACGTAAAAAATTCGTCGCGCCCCTCAGAGCACTTTAGACCCAACTCGTGTTCCCCATTAGCGGGATAGAAAGAATAAGAGAGTGGCCCTGTATCGGAGTTATAGCTATCCACCAGCATTGGGAGCCGCGCTTCATTAGCGTGCAATAACCACCGACGTCGCCGTCGACATGGAGACGAGTAACTCAGGGGTTACTGGTTACTCAAGAACCCGGGGGAGTAGGTCCCGCGGAACTTTCCATGCGTACACGAGTTGGTAAGGATGGCATTTAAATAATTTTTATACCGCGTTGCCATTCTCGCTGTACGCGAACTCACTAAATTTCATTTATTCAACCAATTTCTTTTGTTACGAGTGAAATGGCCACGTTATCACAGTACGCCTCTATATGCTCGGGTTTCGTGGTTTTTATTTGACCGGTGGTAACAAATGATTTACAGATAGGTCTTTTTCTTTTATAATGCATTTCTCAGTACATGTTTTTATTAATAATTAGTACATTAACTCTGACAAGATCAGGTAGATATCAGTAACTGTCGTGCATTTGCCCGCATCAGTTTAGCTCAGTTTTAAGAATAAGATAATGTAAATAATACATAGGGTCCAGTTGAATCTGCAATATAGGTCTTATTAAATCTCATCCATTGTAAGAGGGACTCGAGCGGTCGGCTGTCAGATTGGGACTACCAAATGACGATAACAAAACATGCAGTTCATCCCATCCGCTGAAGCATTGACCTGGACCTTGTCTCTCGACAGGGAGTCCAGTGTTGGTCACTCAAAACATTTTAGGTGACACATTAAACTTGGTGAATGTGGTACCACCAGAAAAGACATAATGAATGAAAGAAGAAAAAAAGGTACAATTTTGGGGGGAAAATGAAAATGAAAAAATCGGTGATGAGCAAAATTAGCCAGCTGAAAGGGGGTCCACATGACCCAAACTTTTTTTGTATTTGACTTTACAAAAAAATATATTCTTGATGGAAGTTTATAAATCATGTCTACAATATCAAGCCAATAAAATATATTTTCCAAATACTTAAATAAAGCTGATGTAAACTGAAATATTTTACACATTTGGCCTCTTAAAATGGGGTTAGGATAAATTTAACAGTTTGGCATTTGAAAGGTCTAATTTAGTTAGAAAAATGTCAATGTCAATAAGAAAAAATTATTAAATTATGACATGAATTATTATTGACAGTATCGAATGACGCTGATAATTAATTATTTAAAAATTTTAATGAAACATTTCAAGGTACGCTATTAACATTTAATTGAGATAAGTGAAGAATTAAATAGAATGATTTTTATATCAAGATGATATACTGGTATAAGAAAGTTATGTGCTGGCCACATCAGATATTTTAAAGACCATTTAAAAAATTCTTCAAATTGTTAGCTGGTGACCTTGACCGCTTGAAAATGAAATATGATGACAACCGAGGGACCAGGCGAGACCAAATAGTTTTCAGCGTCAAATTTATTATATCAATGTTTATAAACATTTATCGACTCTCGGAACCGATGATTTGGCTATATTATTTTGACTGAATGTGAAGGCATTCTAACATATACTGTGTATTAGTCAAGTTCATTATATTAAACTTTAATACTTAATATTTTTTTTCTAAATTTATTTTACAACCCTTCCCTAAGGGTGGGATTGTTTTTAGTTCAGAAGTGGGATGCCCTCCCCTAATTTAATGTTATTGTGAGTTCGTTAAGTGACAATCATGAGTCGACGACCTCCAAAAGTCGACGATTGAACAAAGACACTACTAGTGATGAACACTCCGGCAGTGTAGTTGCAACACGAGTTCCATACGGCCAAAATGAGTTGTGTTTGGCAGGTGAGAGAGAGCCTGGTACCCCACAGAGTGATGCGGATTTACAAGGTATTCTGTCAGAAGCTAGAGCAGAAATAGCTGCACTAAGGAGTCAACTTGTAAGTACACAATCGAGTAATTTTGTTCGTGAACATTCAAATGATCCTGTGAGTGATGAGACTGGGACCAAAATTAAAAACTGGTCAATTTTTAAAGACGATCGTTTAATTCCCGAATTTAATCCTTCAGATTTAATGCAAAATGTTGAAGACTGGTTACGCAAGGTGAATGAATGCGCTCACACGTATCATTGGGATGATGTTACAAAAATGTATATGGCATTGGGTAAATTACGAGAGATAGCCCGAATTTGGTATAATGGGTTAAAATCTACTCAATTTTCATGGGTTCAGTGGGAAAAAATGCTACGTGAAATGTTTCCAAGTAAGACTACTTTTGGTAAGTTGTTTTACGAAGCCGCTACCTATCAGGCTGAACCAGGGCATGATTTGAATGCCTATTGTTTTCATAAACTGGCAAAACTTAATAAACTTGAATTGAATTTGTCGCAGTCAGATTGTATTGTTGAGGGTATTCAAGATTCACAAGTAAAACTAAGCATACAAGGAGCACGATGTTCCACCTTCGTCGAATTATCTGAGTATGTTACAAACTTTCCGTGCACGAGTACCGCCACGAGGCAACGAACAATAACTGATGAACGAAAAACTAAATTTTTTGCCAGTGGGAAGAGACAGAGTGAAATAACATGCTATTCGTGTAAAGAAAGAGGTCATAAGCGTGTCGAATGTCCTAAATATAAAAGCAATAAATGCAAATTTTGTAATAAGTTTGGTCACACGACTAATAATTGTAGGCTTAAATTACGAGAATCGAACAATGAGAATAAGAGAGATATTAAATATGTTGGCCAAACAAATTCTAGTAAGTACCATAAAAGGGCGAAAATAAATAAGCAAACTGTTAATTGTGTCATAGACATGGGCAGTGAAATGACGTTAATGAGGTATAGTGTAGCACAGAAAATAAATTTAGATGTAGAGAAACTAAAAGAGCCTATATATTTACGAGGCTTTAATGGTTCTCAAGTTACCGCAAAGTGGAAAAGTTTCACGACTATTGATGTTGAAGGTGTTAGTGTGCAATCAGAAATAATAATATTATGTGATGATGAATTGGCCTTTGATTTATTAATCGGTCAAAATTGGTTAGATCATCCGTCTGTTTTGATTATAAATAGCGCTAAACATTTAGTAATTACTAGGTTACCCGATAACACTGAAATACTGCAGAATATGAGTTCTGAGTATTCTATAAATTACGTGGGTGTTAACGAGTCTTTAAATAAACAAACTATATCAGATTTTATGTGTGGCGATATTTCCGAGTCTGAAAAAAACAAACTTAGCCAGTTGCTTTTAAAATATCACGATCGCTTTTGTTTTGTAACAAGTTAATTAGGCAAGACAAATACAACAAGCATGACAATAAGGTGTACAACTGAGAAACCCATTGTTTATCGGCCATATCGTTTATCCTTAGCGGAACGAGAAATAGTTAAAAAGACTATTAATGAATTATTAATTAATAATATCATACGTCCGTCACATTCGACGTACGCAAGTCCTATTCTTTTAGTAGATAAAAAGGATGGTGGTCATCGTATGTGTGTAGATTTTCGCGCTCTAAATAAAGTTACACAGAAAGATAAGTTTCCCCTTCCATTGACTGAAGATCAAATAGATCGCCTAGGTGGTCATAAATATTTTATTACTCTTGATTTGTCTCAGGGATTTTATCAAATACCCATGGCCGAATCTTCTATTTCAAAGATGGGGTTTGTGACACCAGATGGCCATAACGAATTTCTAAGGATGCCATTTGGACTCGCAAACGCTCCAAGTGTGTTTCAGCGACTAATGAATTTAGTATTGGGAGATTATATCAACACAATTGCTCAGGTGTATATAGATGATATAATTATACCTGCTAACAATTTTGAAGAGGGTCTGATAAGATTGCAAATGATACTAGATAGATTGCGACAACATAATTTGACTTTGAAGTTATTCAAGTGTACGTTTTTCCTTACAAAAGTAGAATACTTGGGACAAGAAATTTCGGAAAGCGGGGTTCGCCCCCTGTGTGCGGGAAATCGAAGCAGTTAAGAAAATGCCAAGACCAGCAAATATTAAGCAATTACGCCAGTTTCTTGTTATTTTCGTCGATTTATAAAAGACTTCGCTGGTCTTGCTGAACCGCTGACGCGCTTATTAAAAAAGGACGTACGTACCTTGGAAATTTGATAGTGAACAAATTGAATCTTTCCAGCGCATTAAAGATCTATTGATCACTAGACCTATTTTAAAAAATTTTTGATCCAACGTGGAAAACAAAAGTCCATACGGATGCTAGTAAAGTAGGAGTAGCCGGAATTTTATTTCAAATAAATGAAGTAACAGGTAAGCGACATGCTGTGTATCTTATTATAGTCGCAAACCTCACCTACAGAACGAAATTATCATTCGTATTTACTCGAAACCTTAGCTGTTGTTGAATCATTGTCACCTTGATAACTGATTGCATTGCAATACGAAACACATCCGAGAAGAAAGATACAATTCCACGTGTGGCACGATGGTGGCTAGAATTACAAGATTATAATTTTAAGATAGAGTATAGGTCAGGTACTAAAATGAATCATGTAGATTGCCTCAGTCGTAATCCTCCTCAAACAGTTTTGAGTGTCATTAATGTAACAGAAGCCGATTGGTTGTTGGCAGCACAACTTCAAGATGAGACGATCTGCTTGATTAGAAATATTTTGTTAAGCAAAGATAATAAATCAAGTAATAAACAATATTTTGAATCATATGAAATAAAAGAAGGAAAAGTGCACAGAAAGTTTCCAGATGGTTCGACTAGGTGGTTAGTTCCAAAATCGAATCACTGGCAGATATGCAAATTATGTCATGATGACACTGGTCACTTCGGTGTGAAGAAAACATTAGCAAAAATTCAAGAAAATTATTATTTTCCGGGTATGCGACGTTTTATTACAAAATATGTTAATGCCTGCTTAAATTGTTTATACTATAAGGCCCCATCAGGGCCAAAACCGGGAGATCTTCATACCATTGATAAGGTGACAGTACCATTTCACACTTTGCACCTTGATCATGTGGGACCATTTGTTACCAGTAAAAGGAAGAATACACAAATGTTGGTCATAGTCGATGGCTTTACCAAATTCTGCATTATTGAAGCTTTGAAAACTACTGCGGCGCGGTATGTTATTAAAGACTTGAACCATTTAATAGACATTTTTGGGGTACCAGTGCGAGTTATAACGGACAGAGGATCGGCCTTTACGTCACGGTCATTTCGAAAGTTTTGTTTAGACAAAGGAATCAAACACATTTTAAATGCAGTTGCTTCACCACGAGCAAATGGTCAGTGCGAACGATACAATCGAACAATCCTTAATTCTCTCTCTGCATTAAATGGAGGTTTGGAGGATGACGCGTGGGACGTTCATGTCAAGAATGTACAACGGGGTTTAAATTGTACAATAAATAGAGCCATAGGGATGTCTCCTTCGGAATTGTTATTTGGTGTGAAACCACGCTCTGTATCAGAGAGTCTAGTATTGAATGAACTACAGGACGAAATGAATTGTGCAGATTTATCTTCAATACGTAAGGAGGTAAAGGATCGTTTGGATAATGATCAGAAAAAGCAAAAGGCACGGTTCGATTCTAAGAGAGTAAAAGCCAGAAATTATTCTGTTGGCGATTTAGTTCTAGTTCGAATAACCAGTGTACCCTCCACAGGGGAGAGTAAAAAACTCCATCCTAAGTTCAAGGGACCAGCCAAGGTTACTGCTAAGTTACCAAATGATCGGTATGGGGTGGCTCAGATGATGGGCGGACGTAAGCATAAAACTGTGGTGGTAGTTGACCAAATAAAACCTTGGATTACCTTGAAGGAACAAGTAAGTTCAGTAGGTATGGCATTTGTAAGCATGTATGTTAAATGATACCCGAATCTATGGTATCCGATAATACCCGGAATCATGCGTGAGGCAATGCCCGCAAACCTAATCAGATTTCACGTGCATCCGCAAGCATGCATGGCTGGAACGCCAGAAAGCATGTATGATGCCGCATCCGTAAGCATGTATGGCATTTGAAAGCCCGAAAGCATGTACGATGCCGTAGTTTACAGTGTGTATGGTATTGATATGCACAATATGACCGATGTTTTGTATCGAAGGTCCGGTGCATATATACCCGAAGGCACATGAAAAAGTGAGTGAGTAAAGTCCGTAACCTGTACAATTTCTAAGGAATTCCAACCAGGAATGACGAATGGCTCACTACTTGTTAAAAGAAAGGTATAGTTTATCCCAACTTTCATTGCAATTTGTTCTGTTACAGGACTGATTGAGGACAGAGTCAGGAAGGCCGAACCTGTTAGCTGGTGACCTTGACCGCTTGAAAATGAAATAAGATGACAACCTAGGGACCAGGCGGGATCAAATAGTTTTCAGCGTCAAATTTATTACAACAATGTTTATAAACATTTATTGACTCTCGGAACCGATGATTTGGCTATATTATTTTGAATGAATGTGAAGGCAATCTAACATACATATACTGTGTATTAGTCAAGTTCATTATATTAAGCTTTAATACTTAATATTTTTTTCTAAATTTATTTTACAACCCTTCCCTAAGGGTGGGATTGTTTTTAAAATTGAAATATAGTTACCGTAATTATCAGATTAAATTATATATTACATAACATCTCAAGAAACTAAAAACAATAAGCAAAATGTTATAATTTACAACACATGATAATACTTACGTTTCTTGTCTTGTACAAATATTTGGGCCCTCCAATATTGCCAAACCAGATGCCAAATAGAGTAGAAATACAGTTAAAAATTGTAATGTCCTCATTTTAAAAAAAATGATGCTGACGAGTATAAATTATATTAATATTGTAAGTAGCTGGCATTTGTAGAAACACGTTTTACATCATCTAGAAGCAACGGAACCATCTGAAACAATAACAAAGGGATATGTATTTGCTATATTTTATTTTATAATTAGTAATTATTTAATTTTAAACGAAGAAAAATATACAAGATCATTAAGAAATGCTAATTCATTTGATTTAAAAAAGTCCAATATTAGTCCGAATTAGTGTGTCATAGTCGTGACACTACAGCGCAATACTGGATATTCTTACGACATAATTTTTGACTGGAAACATCGATATTTCAAACAATTCGCTGTTGGCGCTTTCTTGTAATATGCTGCCATATCCGGGGTTTTTCAAGGGTCGAATCTTGCACCTTTTAATTTCTATTATTTATTGTTGATCTTGCTAAGGCTATTAAGTTATAGGCTCTTATTCGCAGATGATTTAAAAATTTATTACAGAATTAACATGTGTGATTGCGTTTTCTTACAATCACAAATTAATTATCATAATGATTGGCGTACCATTTTTAACCTTATCTTAAATATATCTAAATGTAAAGCCGTAAACTAGTTACGAAAGTATGAACCAATTCTATAATTATTCTTCATACAATCAAATATTAAAGTCTGTTCACATAAGCTTTGTAGCGTTAGCCAGGATAGGGAACAAAATGCGCGCAGATGATTGGTGCAGACGGCAGGTAGATATGCATAAGTGCAAAGTTCCGATAGCGGTTAAATCAATTTTTATTGTTTATTTTATTTCATAGGCATCGGTAGTAGTTGGACGTTTGTATATTGTGTTTTAATATAAATTGAAATGTGTTTTCGACGACTAATATTAATATGTAAGTATTAAACCTAATTGTTAATGACCAATATATTTTGTGCATTTATAATGCACCGCGTGCCTATTCTAAAGAACTACTCAAGACTGACGGCCGACAAAGTGTCGCTCTTGCGAGCCCAGGTAAACAGTTTTTTATGTGCTCATATGAATGAACCCAGTATAATATGGTGTATATTTGAATCACTTTTTTACATAGGTCAGTTCAAAATGCAGCATATTGCTTTATATTAAGATAGAGAGAAACATAACATTGTTTAAAGCAGTATGAAAATTGTGCAGCAAAAAGTTGGCCCGCTTTAAAGCAGGTAGAATTTAAAATTGTTTTATTTTCTGACATTATCTCTTATAGGTACACAAAATAAATAGTAACGGAAATTTTTAAGACGTTTGGCTTTCTTATAGCTAAATCGAAATTTTTTTATTAAATTAGGATGTTCTTATTTCGGCGTAACCAGTCATTTTATTTTCTTATTCAAAACTTTAAAGAAAATATGTCAATTTTATTTTTGTTATTTTGTTTCTTTCCACTGCTAACCAATAAAAGGCATTTCTTGTTATTGTAAATAAATTTACGTATGTACACTCTGTTGCAATATTTTTCCACTGATTCAATAAACCTGAAAGGCATTTATCTTAATTCTAATGCCTAGAAATATTTTTTTACGCCTGGTAATAAATAAGTAACCCACAATGATATATTTATTACGCTTGGAAATAAGCAATTTACAATACACTCGCTACTTTGCCCATTGTAAATCAGGCTCACTAAGTCCAACCCACCACTGCAAAGTTTAAGTGAGCAGACTATAAATAGGCAATATTCAAAAAAAGATTTAAGTATCCTTTTTGACAACAAATTGTATTTTATTGAACATAAAAATAAATTCGGAGTGTCCTCACAAAAACATTAGCATTCATTATTAGAAATTATAACTCATTTAATAACAGGGGGTTAAAAATTCTTTATTATTCGTTTGTGCGTTTCAGATTGGAACACGGATCTCTAATTTGGTATCTACCCAATTTATGAAAATCACTTGACAGTTCCAAAGTCCATCCAAAGAAAATTTTTAGCATTTAAAAATGATGATGTAGGTATATCCTGGCCGCGGTTATAATTTTGATTTACTATTCTATTATCTAGGTTTGATATGTCACCGCTAACGTTTCGACGAATTATGATTAGTTAAATAGTGGTTTTTTGGATAATATTCTTCATAATAAAATTAACTGTTTACCGCTACTTGCACTCTATAATTTTAAAATACCACCACAATTTAACTTCAGGCGACATAATACATACGTTTTATATACCTACCTAGCGCTAGAACCAATATTTAAAAAAATTCATCCATTTATGTTATGTTACGTCTCATCATTTTAATAATATGTATATCTGATCTGAGTGATGTTAATTTCTGATCAGTTTTAGAAACTATTCATCTTTAGTTCATTTAGTTATTTTATTTTATTTATTATTACTGTAAATGCACTGCTTTGTCAACATATATCACTATTGTATAATTTATATTAACTATTGTTACTATATTTTGCATTAATCTGCCTTATTTATTAAGTTTTCATTTGATTATCGTATTAATTACTATATTTTTTTTATGTTAGTTTATTTTATACTATGTATGTATGTATTTTTAACGGCAATTTTGTTATTCTCTACTTTATAATTTTTGTCCTGTAAGTGGATTTCTGTTGAGCAAATAAATAAATAAAAATAAGTTCTATTGGATGTTATTGTCTTAATTGTTTTGAAAAAAAAAATTAAAAGTGGTCTTACAGCAGTTGAACTAGTTCAGTTGAAGTAACGGAATGTCGCAGTATGCAGTTACCAGTAAGGACCTGGTGGGTGGAGGATAAGAATCTGCTAGGGATCGAAACTGGGACATTGGGGTGAAAGGCAAGTGTTTTAAACGCACGACAAAAATTAACCTAAATTAGATAAACTAGAATTTAATACTTTGAATTTGTAAAGTGCATATTAACAGTTCCTCCATTACAGCGTGTATCTTTGGCACACATTAAATTCTGCAGATTTTTTATCAACTCAACACTTTTGTGGACGATGAGCATAAAGTTTGTTTTTAAGTAAGCTAAAAAAAGTCACATCAAATCGAGAGATCTTGCTAGACATGAAATGTTCTAATTTTTAGAAATTACGTGATTTGGGAATAACTGGCTTATTGCGTTCACTGAACTTACGGCAATATGTGAAATCGTACTGTTCTGATTTCGTTGATTTGAAAAATGTTTGACTTCAGCTAATATATCAGGCTTATGTTAGCTGCTGTTGCGTTTCATTAATCAATAGTCTTCCAAAAAAAATTAGGTCAATAATTCCAAGACACGATATCGAACACCACACTAACTTTGTAACATGTAAAAGTATTTGATAGAGTAGGATTTTCATTAGCCGTAGAGCGAAAATTCTGTTTATTTACAACAGAGTTGTAATTGTAAAAATAAACTTCATCATCATTAATCACCAATCATATCATTCATGTAAAACTCAGGATATCACAAGGAATTTGTGCATGACTTAATAATTTTATGTTGTTGTTTCAGCTCCTGCAGTTTGACTACCTGATTCTTGTAAGAATGGAAATGAAAGTCCCTGTGTAACATTTTTTGGAAACTAACACAAACATGTTCAATGAAATCGCATTACGTGACTCCACAGAAAACCTCGTGCTCCATATGATAGGCGCCCTAGTGTTTGCAGAAATCCCTCTTGTCCTTATTTTTCTTAGATATTCATTTTTTATGCCCTTGAATTTTTAATCTATGTTTGGCTCATATAAGCTGATGAAACAGCATTAATCCGATTTATGTTGAAATGTTAATGAAGAACCCTGACTAACAATGTAACTGTTATTATTTTTGTAAAATGCTCCATTTTGAACTAAATGTCAAAATGCAGAAAAGAAATAAAAAATTTCTCTAAATAATATACAGGGTGTCCCTTATTTAAGTACTTTCCTACAAGAGAGTGATAGAACTTGAGTATTGTATATAAACATTTGCTTTAAATTAGCTACAATCTCTTAAAGTGGGTAAGTACAACATAGTTATTTGTCAATAAATTAGAAACATCTTAAGTTGAAAATTTAAACCAATCCAATTAGTTCCTATGCAGTCCTGCGCATTAATGAGCTCTCAGATTCTCTTCTCCATACGAGTCTATTCCATGAAGGTTCAAAAGGTTGCAAATCAAATGCAAACTTAGTAGCTTACTAGTATCTTCAGGGCTCAGGGCTTTAGCCAGCCCAGTTTTTTGTACGTTACGCGTATGAACGACATTTTTATTATCGTAAAAATGAATTATGTGCAAAATTTAATAGCGGAGCCAGTCTGTAATAAATCTTCCACCGAGAAAATTGAAATAAAAAGACTAGAAAGACCTACTCCGAATTTAAACGTAAAACAATCCGTTTCCTGTAAAAAACGAAACTTAATAGAACATTTAATTCAGACAATTATAAGCATACGTGGATTTGTGATTGTGATCTGAAAAATGTGCTTCTTTGCCAAAAGAAAATTTATTCCTCAAATATATTATGATGGTACAGCAGTCATAATCCGTTTCCAGTAAAAAACGAAACTTAATAGAACATTTAATTCAGACAATTATAAGCATACGTGGATTTGTGATTGTGATCTGAAAAATGTGCTTCTTTGCCAAAAGAAAATTTATTCCTCAAATATATTATGATGGTACAGCAGTCATGAGCGGGTCATCTAACGGGGCGCAAGAAATTATTCATTAATGTTGGTGAGTCTGAAAGTTAGTTTATATTATTATAAGATAAGTACTCCTGTACCAAACTAAGATGTTTTTCTAGAAAACCTTCATAGTTGGTAACTTTTAACCTATGTAACTTAACTTATTATAATAACTGGTACCTTTAAAAATTGAAACCGCCACATTTCTACAGCACGAGCCGCCACTGAACTTGACACACCTGAACATGCGCAAACACGCTCCCTATTGGAAACGAGTTTGGAAATAATGACCTTTGATTTTGAATTGAACAATATTTTACAATCTTAATTTCAGTGAATTTGATCAACGTAAACAAGTAAATGGCATGAAAAACGTTTTTATTGATTCATGCTGTGTATTTATTATTATATTACGTTTGTTTTTCTTTCGATTTCTATTTGGATGGTTCTAATATCCTTTAAATTTTAGTAACAATAAATGAAGTCCAAGGCTTAAATGATTTCATGGTTTCTCTACGTAATCAATAGTTGTTATTATTAAAATAATATTTACGTAGTGAAAGTAGCATAATTAAAAACCTGCGGCCACTACCTTTAAATTATAATTATACAACAAATTTACTCTGCAGAAAATCTATTTGACGTGGTATTTTTTATATATTAGTTTTGCCACTTGTAATATTCCTGTATGTATTATGTAAACTATAAAAAATATATTCAAATACAGCGTGTTACATCTTTACCACACCAGTTACCATTTATCATTAGGGCCATAGCAGACGTGGGAGATAGGGCAAACTTTTATACTAATCTGGATTGTATTTTAGTAAACTGTGAGATTTGAGGTTTCTCCATGCGACATATTTATTCTTCGCCTTGTTTGCATCCAAGTATAATTTAAACCTAAAATGTAGAGATGGGTGATGATGACCAGCGATAAATTGATCATTTTCACAGTGAGTTAGTTCTGCGGTATTGTTTGGTCATTTATGAATTTTTGATTACATGTCCAATTAAACACCTTTATACATCACGATGAATAAACTATCATGACAAAAAATTAAAGTGTCGTCCAATTTGGAAATGTAATTTAAAATCGATCACTTTTACCAGTAATTGTCCATTTTGAGGTAGGTATTTTATGGGGGTGAGGTCGGCAGAAAGGAGAAAACCAAGTTTCAATCGTTTCTGTATATAACACATCAAATTTAAACATAAACAGTAAATAAATATAATATAACTTAATTACTTACAAATATATGCAAAGATTAACGTATTCAATTAATGTATTGAAAGGTATAAAGTAATAATAAATGTTAGTGTTCCATGTCGCTTACAAATAGGTAATTTTTATTTATTTCTATGTATTTTGAAATCATTTGATTTGCAAGTCTATTGTGATTAATGTGCACAGAATAATTACAATAAATATGTAATTGTAACTGAAATTTTCCAACGCCTTCTTTAAACCTATTGATGTCCTAAGGAAATCTAAAGAAACTCAAAACGCCGTTCTTGGAATTGTTGATACATTTTGTAGCCGCACAACGATTTACTGCACTAATTTTATATACCACAATAGCTTTACACACAAAATAATTCAACACGATATAAAAAATCACAAAATACTTAAGTATGTACAAGTATAATACAAATGTTCACTAGACAATACCTAGAATGAAATTAACCACTCTGCATACTGAGGACGATGCGCAGTATGTGATGCGCGTACTTATGATTTTATACGGTTTTTTTTTACTGGTTCTCCTTATGCTGTGGCGTCGGTAGCGGAAATTGGCCGACGTTAAATATGTGGTTAAAAAATACTATTAAGCCTCCAGGGGTACGGCTTTGTTATTAATTTTAAATTACTGTTTGTTTTTTTTTTTGCTTTAACTTTATGTAAATTGTGTTCCGTTTACGTAAGTACAGTAACTCAAGGACTAATATCTGTCTGTGTTGGCATAAGAACGGTACCTCAATGGCTACTATCTTATTAATAGTTGACTATAATGATGTTAATTGGAAAATTTCCCCAATGATAATTTGGGCGGAACTTTTGTCGGGTAATTTAATTATATTCCTGGTATTAATAGCAAATGTATTTCTAACAGTTAGTCTTGTCCTGTTTTTGCATTGTAAACCAATAAAGTCTTTTTTAATAAGTGCCTCTTTCACCTCAAAAAACTTATTTATTTTATGACGCTTTTATATAGTTACCTTATATCTCTGAAATAAACTGTAGCTTACAAAAAAAAAGGCTGAAATATACTCTGATAATTTTATTTTTCCGGAAAAAATATACATCACTTACTATACAGCCTGTCCATCTAGTGCACGGATGTCCATTACCTTGGTTAATAAAAGAGATAAATGGATCTTTTTGAGGGGGGATGTGCCTAGTTTCTCGAGCTGTACAGAAAAATAATCACAATTATGCAGTCATGCAATTATGTGTCCCATTTCTTCTGATCAGAGAGCAACTTTGTTTTTCTTAATGGCAACCCATATTTTTCATAATTTTTTTCGGAAACTATATGAAAAATAAAAGGTACTTTATCTCATGTGAAAATATTTATAGTTTTCGAGATATTTAACATGTTTTTCTTCTCAATTTTCATCACTCAAACTCATAATATCTGATGTTTTGAGGTTATGCCAATCATCATTAAAAATATTTGTAGGCTAAATGTTGAGCAAGAAAGGCTCTTGCGCTATGTCAGAAAATGACTGTGATATACAGGGTGCAAAATAAATATTGTCAAACATAAAAGGAAATTTGAAAATCTTCGTAAATCAAATGAATCCCTGTATATTACTGGACCATAAGAGGCATTATTGAGTATTCTACAACTTTGCTACAGCTTTCCCTAAAATTTATGTTGGATACTTTTTTGTAAAAAACGTATGAAAAAAATAAAATACAGTCTCACCTCAAATATAAAACTCAAAAAAATAATAAGATCGTGAAAATAACAATAAAAAAGATCGTGAAAGTAACTTTTTATTCATAATTTCATAACAACTTGATAATCAGTATATTATTATCACAGATAAATAGATAAAAGGTTTGAAACATAAGGAAACGCATTCAAACACATGTTATCTGGGAAAAACCCAAGGCGACTGTTTATAGCAGCCCGTATTTACAAAGCAGATCATTCATATTTACAACGATTTCTTCGTACTGACTGTTTTGAATACGATAAGGAGATATTTAAAAGAACAGATAATGAAAATTATGAGAAAACTACGAGGATAGATTAAATTAGCAACGAGAACAGTAAAATATTGAATGTTGATAAATCCAGCCAAAACAATCAATGATTAAATCAACATTTGCTGGCTAAAAATTTTTATCCACAACAAAAGTTTTTAACGTAAGTGTGTAAAATGCCCACCGTTCTTATCTTTACATTACAAATTCCTATTTTGAAAATTTCTGGATACGTTTGCCAACATTTCTGAGGCTCCGAATTCCTAATTTTCAGTTTCAAATCCTCGGTGTCCATTGGGACCACTTCGCATACCTATTTTATTTTTAATATATTCCCACACGATAAATCCGGTGATCGTGCGGGCCAAGGAACTGGACCGCCCCAAACTATTCATCTGTTTGGATATGTTCCATTTAGATGTTGTCTAACATGAAATAATAATAATTATGATGAATAAACAGTAACTGAGTTAATGAACAAGATTACCGCTGATGTAGAATGCGGAGGGGCACCATCGTGTTGAAACCATTGTCGAATCAAAACATCGGATGGAATATGCCTTTACAGAATATGCAATTCATTTCGCAAAAATTCAAAATACATATTTCTAGTTAAATTGTCTTTAAAAAAGTATGCTCTAACAATATGTTCTCCGCATATTCCAGTCCACACGTTCATTTTAAAATGGCGCTGATGACCTTCCTCTCATAATAATTTGAGGTTTTGATCAGCGTGATGGTAAAAGTTGTATCGATTGGCTCTGCAGGTATTCGAAAATGATGATTCATCCGTGATTAAAATATTAAGTTTTTATAAAGTCAGGTCCCATAATGATTGGTGGTATCTGACGTGAAAGGGATAAACTTATTATTCTTTTTCAGCAATTTATTCATCAAGTTCTTAGAAACTCCAAAGTCACTGATTTGCCTAATATTATTCTCGATGCTAACTTCATGTATCCTGATTGTTTTCTTATAATTAGCATTTGACATTCTTTCAAATCTTTCTTTTGCATTTTCAAAACAGTCAGTACAAGAACATCATAGTAAATCTAAATGATTTACCTTGTAAATACGGCCTGCTAATAAACAATAACCATTGGCTTTTCCTACAACAGGTACACACCCTCGTATAGATCATATTTATCAACTATTCCTTAGGATAATTCATCCTAAACAACCCAGAATTTTTTTTTAAATTCACTTTACTGAAGATATTTATCTGGTCCTCAAAAATTTTTTAAGAAAATATGACAAATTAACCTTTTGACTCTTGCTCACTACGATTTCACGACATATCTATAAACCATCTGTAACGAAGTGATTTTTTATGTTATTAAGTTAAGTTAGGTAGCTAGGTGTTATTTGTCTGAAAAATATTTTATCCATTATAGTACTGCGCTTGTAAATCATAACAGTTTAATTGTTAATTATAGATAGGTAGTAGTGATGTTTTTATGCACATTCCACATAGGCCAAGTGGCCGGCAGTAAGCGAATCGCGACGCACGCATTGTGTCCCCGGCACCCTTATGCCCGCGCTAACTTGAAGGGGCCCGAGACTGAAAATAATTAAATTAGTTTCCGTCCAGCTCCCAACCGAGGAACCACGCCGGCCAGCACAGTAAGTAAACTCATGAGTATAAGGATATATTGGTATTTAAATTTCATGCGGAATTATTCTAAGTCGATGAACGGGTGACGTAGTTGTAATATACCGCGCATGACTACCGTATCTCATCCTACTTCTGCGTTTAGCAGTTTTAGTAGCATGAGGATTTTACAATTAAATTAGTCTCCGTCTGACCGCTACCCGAAGCACCACGCCGACTTGGATAGTAAGTAAATTCGTGAGTATAAAGAAATAGGTAATTAAATTTAATGCGGAATTATTCTAAGTCCACAAACGGGTGACGTAGCTGTAATAAACCGCGCATGATTACCGTATCTCATCCTACTTCTGCATTTTGGCAGTGTTTAGTAGCATGAGGATTTTACAATTAAATTATTTCCCGTCTGAGCGCCAACCGAAGCACCACGCCGACTTGGATAGTAAGTAAACTTGTGAGTATAGAGGTACATAGGTATCCAAAGGTAATTGCGAATTTTTCTAAGTCGATAAACGGTGACGTAGTTGCAATATTTCGCGCATGACTACCGCGCTCATCCTACTTCTGCTTTTTGGCAGAGTTTAGTAGCTTGAGGATTTTACAGAGTATCCGAGACCAGTCCGTTGCTGCCGCCCGTACCGACCAGACGTGCCGACCCCGACCGCTCCAGAGAGGAAGCAGCCCAGGATCCGGAAGTAGGTAGCAAGGTTTGAGTAAGGTTTGGTAATAAAGGTATAGTAAATAACCGCCATAGATAGGCGTAGTGTGCTTGTATTGGCGCTTGCTTCCCCTCCTGGTATCCGTCCGCCGTCTGCTTATGACCGATTGATTTATCGCTGCTTACCGTTTCACCGCTTCATTCACCGGCGTACCGTATCGCACCGCTTGACCGCCCGCCTACTGCCCCGCTTGTCCGTAGTTAAGACCGTAGTAGTATAAGACCGCTTGTAGAATAAGACCGCTTGTAGGTAAGACCGTAGTAGTATAAGACCGCTTGTAGAATAAGACCGCTTGTAGGTAAGACCGTTGTAGTATAAGCTGTAGTTACTAAGGTGTGTATAAAGTGTAAATAATAATTAGTGTAGAATAAATGTACATATATTGAATGAGAGTCTGTTCCTTAACTGTTGTATGTAAGTTCCCTTTTTTCCCGACCCCTGGCTTAGCCGTATCTTCACTGCAGTTGCCCGGCCTCTATCGTCCCGCCGATAGAGTAAAGTGGTGTTTCTGCACTCTAAACAGAAACTGGCGCCCGAGATCTCCGTACCGTGAACACAGCCGTAGTGTTGGGCGTCAAAGTGACACTTCTGCTCTTGCGTAGAGCAACGAAGTACGTCACACATCTTTCCATGAGTGTGCGATTTTTACAACCCTGGGCTGCATTATCGCGAATATTTTTCCTATATTTTCTACATAAAACTAAATTATTTCCAAGCATTTATCTCATTAAATTCCAAATTAATTATTATTACATAAAAAGGTTAATCCATTTTCTTATAATTTTGGCAGAATACGTAAATCCCGCGGAACTTTCCATGCGTACACGAATAGGCAAGGATGGCATTAAATAATTTTTATACCGCGTTGCCATTCTCGCCGTACGCGAGAAATTTCATTCAATTAAACCAATTTCTTTTGTTACGAGTAAAATGGCAACGTTAATCAAAGTACGACTCTATATGCTTGGGGTTTCGCGGTTTTAATAGGATTTGACCGGTGGTATCAAATAATTTACAGATAGACCTTTTATAATACATTTCCTAATACCTTTGTCATTAGTATTAACTTAGTTAAGATCCGGTATCAGTAGTTGCAACTTTTGTTCATTTGCCCGCATCAATGTTAGGTCAGGTTTGAGAATAAGATTATGTAAATAGTAAATAGGGGTCAGCTGAATCTGCAATGTAACTTTATAAAATGTTACGCCTTGACTGCGGGACTCGAGCGGTCAGCTGTTAGGTTACAATTAATGGGGTTGTGTTATGTACTCAAAAGGTTTAAAACGGGTTTTAAGGTGAGCCTACAAGTTTTAACAAATATAATAAGGCCAATTCTACAAGAACAGGTCTACATACTTAAAGAGCAATTGGTAATTTAATAGGCATTTTAAGATAAGGCGTGTTTGAAGTAGAATTGTTCTAAACTAATATGGTTTATACGTCCATCCGCCATTATCTCTAGCGGTAAAGCGATCCATAACAGTAAGCCATATTTAGAATGTTCCGGATTGAACAAACAAATTTAATCTGTATCTAATTGAAATGTTCCCTAAAAACAATTTACTAACATTGAACCATATTATGGGCGGATGCTACCGATTTATATACTTTTAAGTCGCCGAAAAAAAAATACTTGTCGCGGCCAGTGCGGGGCGGGACATATAAACTCCATATAACCTGTTGACCATCGCAACCTGGCCGTTAGTGCGCGGGGGCTTTCAGCTGAAACGTTCTCAATGGTCGATATATCTCTATTTTATAATAATTAAGCATGGGGCCCATATATATATCGTGCGTGGAACAAGTGAAGCACTAGATTTATGCTAACTTCATTAAATACAAAACGTCCTCTCAAAGTAATTGTGTATGCTTTTTTAAAGTTTTAATATGGTAATTATCCTACCCGAGTATGGTTTTACAATGCCTACTCTTCAAATACCGATGAGTAAATATTTGGATAATTCATTAAAACTTGAAAGTGTTAATAGTAGTTTTAAAAAAGAGCCATGTAGATCCTCTGCCCTTTCCTAGGTGGGTCTCTGTATTCATAGGAATTTTAAATCAGTTTTTTGGAGTCCTTCTAGACTATTTACATACGTTTATAAGTAGTCTTCGAAATAATCTTTGATGACATCTTATAGAGCATTTTAAAACTAAAATTGTAATTTCCCAACCCAACGTATGACTGTAAATTCTTTATTCTTATAAACTAGTTTTTAATGCTCATGAATTTAAACTCATCATAATTTACATATAAAAACAACATATAAATAGACAACCCCTAAATACAGAAGCTGTGCGGAAGAGGGTTACCGAAAAGGTTACACTTTGAAAAAATATGGACACACAACCATTTTCTCCAACATTGCCGCCTATCGGAATCGAACCTAGGAGCACGTTAAACAATGAGTAGTCGCTTACCAACGTGCCCTGGCATCTGTGCTATCGTTTGGTATACAAATAATTATTATAAAATACTGGAACCTGTACGATAACTACGAGAAAAAGGTTATTCTTGAAGTGGATTGGAACCTTTGATGTGACGACACTAACATGGAAATAGCTTTCACAAGCACCAAAACATACGGTACTCGAGGTTGGCATTATCTGGAGATGATTAAACGTTCATCTCCTGATGATGCCAATGGAAAACTAAAAAATATATTATAAAAAATACTGACGCTTATTTGGTATCGTTGGATTCAGAAAATTACGCAGAATTCAAAAATGCAATAATATACGGGGTGTTTAATTTAAAAACTGAAATCAAAAGTTAGTTTCACTTCGGGCGAATCCGATATATACCTATGTATATATTAAAAATTTTTGAAAAATTGGTGAAACACGTCGACCTTGTTTCCAAGGGAGATATATTTTAATGTAATACTTGTATACCTATCACGGCCACCACCTCAAAAAATTCAAATGGCAAAGGGGGTCGAGTGATACATCTTTTGAAAGGTCTTTCAATTCTCTACATAACTGTGTATTTTTTTAAACTTTTATCGATTCGTTCTTGAGAAATAATTGTTTCATTATTTTAGGTTCGGGAAATAAAAAAAGCAGTTTTTAATTATCGTATGTATTGTTCAAAATGATCACCCCTCCCCCAGTTATGTAGGGAATTGAAAGACCTTTCAAAAGATGTATCACTCGACCACTCTTGCCATTTGAATTTTTTGAGGGGGTGGCCGTGTAGGTAGAGGGATGATGATGATAGATATACAAGTATTACATTAAAATATGTCCCCCTTGGAAACAAGGTCGACGTGTTTCACCAATTTTTCAAAAAAACTTTATCTCCAAAGTTATTCAGGGTGCCTACTTTTGGTTGGGACACCCTGTATATATGTATCTTATATTATTTTATTGTCATATACCTATGTATCTTATATTATTTTACTGTTGTATATGTTGTATATCTATTGTATATCTGATTTGTTATGACATTCAACGCCCATTTGGGTAAAATGTATTCACATATGAACTAATCTACTCTACTCTACTATTGTACCAAATTTCCACGAACCATTTACATTTTTGAATGTTACAGTGCATGATTTTTTTAATAATGTGTTTTTGCATTCTTTTCCATAAAATGTGTACTTTAAAATGTATCGCTTTAAAATAACCTGGTTAGTTATTTATAATAAAATAACTATAACAATCAAGATCTTGGAAATTTAATTTGTTTATTAGCTAATAACGGAACTATGACAATTAAATGAACACCTGACTAGTAAGTAGCTGCTGGATGACCTTTAGCTCGGACTAGGTGCTTTGAATTTTATACAAAGAAAATAAAACGCAGCATTATCTTTATTTTTTTAAGGAGCTAAATAATCTAGTCAGCTTATTTGGCATTAATCAGGTGTGCATTTGTTGTTTAGAATAAAATCACGTAATCAATATCAGACTAAAATTTAATTACAATTTTTTTCACAAATTATCGGATTTACCTGGAAGGGAAAGGAAACCATAAAGTATTACTATTCTTTATTTAATCTTTATGTGTACATGAGTCAAGTAACTCAAGGATTATTATTAGAGTTGGCAAAAATGCGCTTCAGAACAGAGGCGTACGCATCGTAATAAGTGTAATAAAAGAAATTAACTAGTAGTAAAAGTAATAAACTGTTACAATTTATAACAATGTATGCACAACTTACCCTCTTAACTAGCTTGGTTATAACAAACTGGAAAAGATCTGTAAAAACTTTGCAGCATCATATATGCTATGATATGCGCGAAGACGTTTAGGATATTTAAGAAACACTTTTTTTTGTACTTGCTATTAATGCATCTACCTCTGGAAATTCTTGTCGAATAGTTTCTGCCACAAGATGTAAAGCATGCACTTTACACGTAACATGTACCAACCTACAACCGTGTTCTTGAAGAGAATGGCCTCTACCAAACGCATTATCGCGGCACCATCGGTCACAAACATCAACACTTGACTTTTTGACAGGTCAAATTTTGCTAGCGTCTCCAGCACCACCCACGTAATTGTTTGGTCAGTACACTCAGTCTTTTGCTAGCTAGTAACAGTGGAAATGACGGTTTAAGAGGGTCCAGTACACGTACTATAACATTTAACATGGAATTTTTTTACAATCTGTCGTCTCGTCAACACATAACCACAGCCGTGTATTTTTTAGTGCACATTTGATCTTATTTACAATGTCTTCGCTTACAGTTGGTACATAGAACTCCTGAAATGGTTGTCTATCGAGTATGTGCAGCGGAACATCACAGGCAATCATCATTAAGAGGAAATCGAACATAAACTGTGTTGTCGAAGGCACGCCATTATTTTTAGTTTTATGTTGCACAGAATTTACGTGACGTATACAATCATGTTTGTCCCAGCACATCAGGTCTCTCTTACACACCTTACAAATTATTATAACACCATTACATAATAAATCCGGAAATTCACGCCTTACAATGCGTAGACACGCCTTACAATGCGTAGACACGCCTTCCCTACTCCAAACCCCACCGCGGACGTAGTCACTTTTATTTTCAAAATAAAAAAATCATTATTTTGTACAGGTTTTTTGAAATTTTTCCAGTGTACATACAATCACCCACATGTTCTCTGTAAACTGACTTTTTTAATTATTATTTTTTTTATCTTTTATGAATTATAATGCTTTGTTTATTTCTGTGCAGAAAAATGCCTCCATACACATACACAATGATAAAAGGTGAAAAATGGCATGAGTTGCCACAACACTGGCAACCAGGAGGTACCAGCGTATCTGGATGGTATTATCATCTTGGCTGGATACCATTTTTTTGTCAACTTTGTCCCTCATGTTATATTGTTTGTTTTTATATACTTATATATGAAATAAATAAAACACAAAGTAGCCTTAATTACAAATGTATATAAAATAGGAAATAATGCTGATTAAATTAGAATTGGGAATTCACTGATAAATTTATTCACATTGTGAGCGTATGGCCGTTTTTTCCCTTGGGCAGGTCTGACATACTTTATTATTAAATTAATATCAAAAATAAAATACAACAAATAAAATTATCAACAATACAGCGGAGAGGAATAAATTACGTTGAACACACGACGTGGCATAACAATAGACTAAAATCAAATGTTCGTCTTTGCTAAAATAGTAAACAAGTCTCGCTTACGTATTTGGGCATTTCTCTACCTGGCACCGCCCATGACTATAACATTTACAATAGATTTTTTTTACGATCTGTTGTCACGTCACCACATAATCATAGCCCTGTATTTTTTAATAACACATTTGATCTTATTTACAACGCCTTCGCGTACAGTTGGTACATTAGTTACGCAACGTTGCGCGACTTGGTAACGTCACCTTGGAATTGTATTTATTCCAGAACTCCCGAAATGGTTGTTTATCGAGTATGCGCAGTGGAGCATCACAGGCAATCAGCATTAACAGTAAATCGCACATAAACTGTGTTTTCGAATACACTAAATTTTTTTTAGTTTTATGCTGCACAGTATGCACGTGCCGTCTACAATCATATTTATCTCGCACACCTTACAACTTATTGTAGCATCATTATAGAATAAATCTGGGAATTCACTGATAAATTTATTCACTTTATCAGCGTATGGCCGTTTTTTAGCATTGCGCATGTCTGACATATTTTATTATTAAATTAATATCAACAATAAATACAACAAATAAAATTATCAACAATACAACAACATAAAATACAACGGAGTGGAATACATTATCGTGTAAACACTACGACATACAACAATGGGCTAGTCTCGCAGCCCGTTTCGATCTGTCCGCCAGCCGGTCATTGCCTCACCAGATATCTACCTGCTGTTGCACCAATGAATAGTCGCACAACTTGCCAACTCTACATTATTAATTATTAGCGACTTATTTGCTCATTCATGTTTAATTATTTTTTATTTTATACATAATTCGCTAATTTCATAGCAAACAGTGCGTTTCAAACAATATATTTTATTTATACTGAATATGCAATTTTTTATTTTTATTTTTAAAAAATATCTACGTTGAGTTTGTTAAATATTGTCTGAACGTTATTTGTGGCATTCTCCAAATTATTCTTTCCTTTCTTGGACTAACACATGAATAATTCTTGGTTATCTAAAAAACCCAGTATGCTACTAAAAAATAAACCTCTGCGCTTGTGACTTTTACGTCAAACGATCAGTCATATTCTACAAAAAAAAGAAAATTCCATAAACTTTGAACAAGGAAAGAGATTGGTTTCCGAAACGTCAGGGAAACATATGTTTTTTTTTTTATCTCATATTAGTTGTCAAAAAAACACCCTCCGACTGCTATTTTGACGTAAACGTCACTAGCGTGTTTTTTAGATAACCAAGAATTATTCATGTAGTAGTAAGCCCCAAGCAAGAAAAAGAAAACCTGAGTTTGTTGTAAACAATACATTACAACTTAGTGAAAACAGGGCAACAGGGCAATCAAAAACAGAAAAAACTACTTTTTTAATTTAGTCGACGTTTCGCTAACATTTATTAGCATCCTCAGGACTCTAAAGAGACAAAAAAATACAACATTGTTGGACAAACATGAAAAATACTAGACAAATTATGTTGATACAATAAAATATGTATCCACATACATACATATATGTACATATACACACATATATACATATACAGTGTGTTCGTAAAGTATGGAATAAATTCATTATTTCTTAAAATAAAAATATTTAGAAAAAAATCTTCGGACATGTCGACTTTTAATTTCAATTGCACTTTTTACATATAAATCAATCGACAGTGAGTAAAATTGGAAAAAAAAAGTAGAAGATTTACCCAAAACAGATCGCCCAGGTGTTGACTAGGATACAAAATTAAATATTTTACTGGCTATTGAAGAAAATCTACATACCAGCGTTCGCCAGGTTAGTCGCGATTATGATGTTACTAAAACGTCAGTACATACAGTATTAAAATTAGAAATCTCTCGATGGATGTGGGAGCAGCACACAGAGTATCCGCAAAATGCAAATGTGTGGGTGGGAATTGTTAGAAATATAATCATTGGACCATTTTTTCGATGGAACTGTAAACGGACTGGCATATCTCCAATTTTTAATGGGCTATCTCATCCCAACGTTATTAGATTTATTTCTCAGTAGAATTAATCCTGGAAATGTTGACGAAAGCCTGTGGTATTAACAGGATGGTGCGCCTCCCCATTACGCAGCAGACGTTCGAAGGTATCTTAACCAGATATTTCTAAACAGGTGGAATGGTAGACGTGGATCCATCGAATGGTCACTGGACCTCAATGCATTAGATTATTTTCTGTGGGGCTATTTAAAAAACTTTCTCATTTTTCAGGAAACTAAAACAAGGTTCAGCAACACTTTATTCATGGTTTAGGGTACTGTCAGCTACAATAAGGAGTACAGTTCGAACTTTGACTATAAGTTTGTTTTTATTATCAACTAACAGTTAGTTCTAGTGATTTGTTCAAACAAAACATGAAAAATTAGTAAATTATTATATTCAAAATGGCCGTATCTTTCAACTTATCAATTTTAGACCCTAAGTGTGACACATTTTTGGAACCAGCTGTTGATTCAGAATTCAAAAATGGAGAAATATACAGGGTTCCATTAAAAAATATCGATGACACAACGGAACCAGTGATGACGTCACAACAAAAACTAAAGGATAAGGTGCGCAATTAAAATAAAAAATCGACGAGTTGGAGGATTTTTTCTAAATATTTTTGGTTTAAGAAATAATTAATGTATTCCATACTTTACAGACACACTGTATACACATATGTACATATGTGCAGGGTGAGACAACGGTATAATAAAGTCCAATATTACTTTTATTATCGACATATATATCTTCGTTAAAGATTCTTGACCACATCTTATTAAAAAAAATTATTTTATGCTACGTTTCAACTTACTTTTAACCATCTTCAGGCACGATAAACTAAAAAATATTTTTTATATATATATGTTTAAAATGATAGGTCTAGTAGCCAGGGATATCTAATTCTTCTTTTATGTGCGGAAACTTGGTAATGTACACATATGTAAAACCTTACATATGTGTGCAAGAGACGAGAATTCACGTTGTTTAAAAAAAAATTTCGCTAAAAAGTAACTTTCTTTTGACTTCTTGAGGTACTGTGTGATTTTTTTAGCATTATATTTACTTTTGTATTCGGTGTCAATTCAACCTTAGCCTTGGCTTCTAGTCTATAAATTTTTTTTTATAATACTCCAATCTAGTACGCAGTTTTGCATTTTCACATTCTATTTTTTTTTAGTTGCCTATAACATTTTGCTCGATTTCCAATCATTAGCTTCCTGCCGCGTATTTTTTGTCGACTGGATCCCTGTACACTATTAACAGCTCTAGTACTGGTAGATGAAGTGTCCATGTTTGCCACTGCCAGCTGCCCATTTTCCTCATCTTGCTCCTCATCACTTAAAGGCGGTGTATTACTTTGCAGACTCTCTAAAAAAGTGTTTTTTATGCCTATAACGTTTTGAATTTTCCCTCAATTTTTTTCGCTTTGCCCTGATTTCCCTTTCAGATAAATCTTTCACGTTTTTATAATTCCCCGTTGCTTTTCGGATTCGTACCTATTGTGCTTTTTTACTTGTTCCAGCTTTCATCTGTCGGGGGTCACTCTTAATTTTTTGCTTTCTCTTTTTTCGCATTTTTTTTTCTTTCTTCATCTGATATTCTTTTTGCGAGGCATCTAATAAAAAATAGACAATTCACTAATACATTTGTTGAAAATCAAGCAATTTTAAAAATATTGGATTTTACCACTAAAATATAAACAATAGGTATATCACCAACAGACATCGACAGCCATCAAACAACTAACACCTGTAGTGTGGACTCGTGTCATATCCCCCACGCTGACTCTGCTATAGTTTGTACGAAGTCAATTGAAATCGTATAAAAACTAAAAGCCTGCAAAAACCGTCGGCATCTCTTTATTGTACATGGGCGGAGGTAAATAGAAATGCTTGTCATAAGAAAATGTTATACTTGTTTGAAAATTGTATTAATTTTTATTATTTTTTGTTTATTAGATAGGCCATTTTTGTTCATTTCGCCAATAAAATATTTTTGAAATATTATATCAGTTTTAGATATAAAAGTCTAAATATTTAAATTTATTGGGTTTAGTTTTAAAGTTAACCCATGAAATATGTTATTGCTCTGCAAGGACCAACGAGAAGGTATGAACATATCCTTGCCAGGATGAGGGAATGGGACAGGTTAGATTAGGGAGGGGCAAGGATGTTATATAGTAAAAAATAAAATAAAAGTTTCTTCTAAAATAAAAATAAAAATGTAAGTTTCTTAACCAAAGCAAAGAATTAGTACCACAAAAATAAATATTTGTTTAGATAAAACATAAATAAAAACAAAATTAAAATATGTCTAGAATAAAGTAACCTAAATTAAAATTTCTTGTCAACTAAATAAAATATATTCCAAGAAATGTAACAATAAAAAAGTAAACTTCATACCTAATATAATATCTAAATATTTTGTTCTGAAAATACATGTATATTAAAAAAGTTAAAGGCTAAAAGTTGACGCGTCCGAATCTTCACTTTCTGAAGAGGAATCATTACCAGGTTGAATTATATTCGGCGCATCTAGATACACTATGCCTGTTTAGTTTACGATATTCTCTGATTTTTTCCAAATAATCTACCCGAAGTTCTACTATACGTCGTGATTCCATAATTACCATACGACTGTCAAGTTTTTATGTTTAAAACCGCATTCTAATAAAACATTTCGTAGTGTATCTAAAGAACTATAATTATAATCAGGATAATCGCTTAATTTTTCTCGAATCATTTTTAACGTAGGAACTATATTTTTTTCATACATATTATAAATTATACGCCGTATTACATCTTTGGTAGCATCATCAATATTTTTTAATTTCATATTTTTCCGTTTCCTATTTGTACCGTGATCTATAACATCTCCTTTTTTAATTACACGATAAATTGTTGATTTTGATATTTTAGTTAATTCGTTAATACGTTCTATTATTTCTTTCTCACATTTTTCACGATTTTCGCTTTTTAAACGTTCATATATATTTAAAATAATGTGTTGACTTTGTACGTGTAAATCTTTATTTTGAAACTCTAAATTTATTTCGTCTTCCTCGACAATAGCAGGCTCAACTATTTCGGGATTTTCGGGCGTTATTATATTATCTTCTGTTTCAAATGGTCTCCAGAAAGCCATGGTAAATTAGTAAATACTTAATACAATATCTTAAATACCTTTTATGTAGTAATAAATATTTACCAATATGAACACTAAGTATAAACCGAACCACCTTGATATTATAATAGGTATTTCTGCACTGCACTGGACAAATGTAATAAATAAATAGGTAACATCCGAGTCCACGTTGACTCCTGACTGATATAAACTCAAACACTCACCGACCAACCGGATTGACGAATTTCCTGATCCCAGCCAATCGTCGCCCATCGTCCTCAAAACATAGCCAATGCCGGCACATCTCACAGGTTTCCGTAATTGCGGAGAAACGATTTAATGAGTTTTTTTTATAACAGTGGGCCTGTCCGTTTTATTATCTTTAAAACACGTGCAGTCGTAGATGGTTCGTTCAGGCTGATTACATTGCCAGTCTCGGACTCACCTGCACAATTTCAACTACCATTTGATTCTCGATACCATTGCTAAATACATAGGACAAAA
>JANEYF010003766.1:0-27988 GCA_029963845.1 Rhamnusium bicolor
CATCGAAAGTTAACATTATTAGAGTGAGCTATGAAAATATGTCAATAACTATATTATTTTTGATATGAGTGACATTTCTTTAATGACATAATCAAAATGGTTTAGAGTAGAGGAAGAAAAATCTTCACTTTCTTACTTCATTCATTGTATCTCTTCTATGGTGGTACCACATTCACCATATTTAATGTGTCACCTAAAATGTCTTTATTGAAAATCCTTAATTGTATTGCCAAATTTAGGACTTTTCCCATTTGTATTTTGTGAGTTATCGCGGATACACACATACACATCACACACACACAGACACACAAACTGACAGACATCATTCGGAAAATAGTCAGGAGATGGATTCGGGAGGATTCAAAACGTATATATAAATCAAAACCTCGAGGTCGAAAAAAATCGCAATTACCTAATTCATTATAAAGTAAAAAGCACACATATGAATAATAAAATGTCCGGTTATGAATGGTTAACGAGATAGTGCTGTTTTAAACTAAAAAATACAAAAATATTGTAATAAAGGACGATAAACTAATTACTGCCTTTTAATTTTAATTTTTCAACGACCAGTGACAAGCCAACAACAACATTCCCATTTTGTTACGTCACAATGCAAATATTAGGACTATGCTTCACCATCTGAAGAGTGTTTTCCTCAAATACACATCCTGTTCACGTCCAAATAAAACATGGCGAGGCTTGGAAGTTTACCCCAAAAGTGCAATATCTCTTTGGAAAATTGTGCAAAAAAGTTGTTTAAAGCAATGTATTATTCATTACACTTGGTAGAATTAGTAAATTTAAAAAAAAGCATAAAAACAGGAGAATGGAGAAATGTCAGAAGTAGAGTTGTAAATTTTGGGGTTGCAAGTTTTCCAACATTTTATTTTTTATAAATTTTCCACGAAAATTCATTTCCATGTGTATTGAAATAGACAAATAAAAATAGGTTCATTGCGGAAATTTACACATTTTCTTTACTAAAAAGTGTAGAAAAAACATTACCACTTAACTACTGAATATTAGAACTTTGGTGTCCATGATTATTATTATTGTTTATGATAACGTGTCAAAAAAATGTCAGTAAAAACTTACTTTATAGAAGAGAAAAACACTTTTATTTATAAAAAAAATAGTAGGTTCCTCTTTATAAATCAGTCATAAATAATAAATAATAGAATTTTGTTTTTGTCTGTCGGTCTAGCACGAGAGAATAATATGTGTAAATACTAAATATTCCAGCTATTTCTTTAATGGCGGTTATTATACCTCAAATATCGAATATACTGAGTTTATTAAATATTTAACTGAAATGTTATGTAAAGAAGAAGCTTCATTATTTTTTATTATCAATTTTACCGCCTTTTCCCTTCTTTAGAAAAACATGTTTAGGATTTAAACATAAAAGTGTTTTCTTTTTCTACATCAGTAGCATTTTCATTTTCTAGAAATAAATATAGTAAAACAGTATTATATAGGATTACTTTAAACGTCACATCAAAAAGTGTCCCGATATTGTTACGTTTTATCCCCACAAACACCTATACTCGTAGATTCGTTGATTGATGATCCAGGTACCACTTACTCATAATTTTATTAGCTAGTCGGTAGGTAGCAACAATGGATTAATGGCTATCGTAACTATAATCACAATTAAGACTTATAAGTCTCTTTCCTATCTGTTCTTTACTCGTTCACTTTTAACGAAAGACTGACGTCTGTTGCCGGGGGGGCATTGGTGGGGGGGCCCTATTCCCACGGTCTAGAGCTTTTTCGAATATTCCGGCCATTAGTGTGCAATTCCAGTCTCATCTAACCAGTCTACCACGGTCCAGTAGAGTAACACACCCCCTCCTTCAACCTGAACGTCCCTATCAGCGCGATTCAGTCCAGTAACGACAGTGTATGGCCCTTTCAGGGCAATTGAAGCTTCAGAGAGACCTGCCCACTCTTTCGTTCTAGGTTATATAGCCAAACCAACTCTCCTACCTGGTACCCTCCTAAATTACTTAAGATCATATCAAGCCTTTACACGGAGCTTGTTGCGAGTTTAAACTCAAAGGGCCCTGGCGTTATAATGCTTCATTTCTTGTTGTTGTCCCATTCTTGCCAGCACCAAGCGTCACAATGCGGCACCAAAACACCGCACCTTAACGTGTTGGGTGAGTGTCAAGATGGAAGCTGTGGTTATAGGTCACGGTTCACCGAACCGTGACAATAATTCAATTATAAATACGGTGAAATGTTAGCGTAAAGTTTAATCAGCTTCCAGATTGTACCAGGTATTTTATGGAGGTCTCATATATCTTCTACCTCAGTAATAAGCCCTTTACCTTAAAAAATATTCTGCGAATGTGCTTTGAATGAATTAAAGTTTAGTGGAAATTTTACATAGGAACTTTTTATTTAGTTCTTGAATTATTCTTATTTTCTTAATCCATATAATAAATAAATCATTTGTTCAGTCCAAAAAAATTAAAAAGAAAAACATGAGCTGATTTAATGTATTCAATAACATGATGAAGAAAGTGTCCAGTTCTACAGAAAAAACCATTATATAAAATTATCATTTCTTTATGAATTGAAACTACACCAACCTAGTAATACATAGGGCTTTGAAGTATGCCTGGTGGTTCAGAAATTGCAGATATTGATAACCGAGTCCCTTAGACATCTGAAATATCTGCTGAAATGGAATCCACTAAATTTTATATGAGTTTAAACAACTAAATTAATATACAGAGAATCTATTCAAACGTTTATTGCGAGACCCGCCTGAATCTAGTAATAGGCATTTGATTAAATCTAAATCCATTGATTTATTAATTAAAAGGCTAAAACATCACTAAGGGCAATACTGTTGAAATAAAATGCACCAGTTTAATAGCATATATTATTCAAACTTGTACAAGAATAAATACAAGTTTAAAATAATTGCTTTTAAGATATCGATTTTTTGTATTGAAAAACAAAACTCATGATAATTAGGACAACTTTATTTGCTTCAAATTAGAAAGTGATATTTTATAATTATAAAAAATAACACACAGTTATACAGGGTGATTTGTAATTACTAAGGTCCATGATAAATAGTACATGACGTAAGAACAGACGACCCAGAACACCGCGCTTACTAGCATATAAAGATGATAAATGATATATTGTAAAACAGCGATTTTATGATACCCAAAAAATCAGGAGCAATAAATATTTCACTGAACTTTTCTTTTCTTGCACTCGTAGTTTCTAGAGTTGAAAGAAAATTACAGCATTGTTATAGATATTCAGGAGTTAACTTTTTGTTCCTGTTGTTCAATACAAAAACAATGCAAAAATTTATTTTGCAAAAGATCGAATAGATATTAAAAAAAAAGAGTGTAAGCAGTAAAACCAAAAAAGTCCTTGTAACATTGAAGGGATGTAGATATTGAAAATTTAACGATACAGATGTGAAGAAACTTCTATAACTGTAATTGGAGATGGCGGTTGCAAATCCTTCAATTTCAATATCTGGTTTATTGGTATTGGCTTGTTGAAGGTTCACAATTAAAGAGATTTTCTTTCGTAACACATTTTCATTTTACGAATAAATAGGTGTTTAATCACGACGTGAGTAAACTTATTAATATGCAATTTACTGACAAACGGATAAACACTGTCATAGATGACACACGCCTACTTGGAATAAAATATGAAAAAACGCAAAAAGTAATCTACTATAAGATTATTTTCGCTATTTACTACTTACACACAGAAGCGACCCCATATATGATATACAGTTTGAAAGAGAAAAAATTTCCTTTTTATCTAAACTTACACAACCATGGTTCTTTTTTTAAAGAAATACAACTTTATGCTATAACTGAAATTGCTCCTTTTCTTTTAAATTTTCTCGACGCCATTGTATTATGCAGAAAAAAGTGCCTTAAGAATGTAAAAGTTGTTTTTTCATAACTTTACAAATAACCAAGATACTGGCGTATGAGTCTAAAAATTGAACTTTTGTTTATAACTTAAAAACAAATGACGATAGCAAATTTTTGTTTTCACCAGTGATTTTTCTCAAAAAACAATCAGTATGTGTCTTCCATTTTTGTATCTCTTACAGTTACGGAGTTACCTAACAAACATCGAAATTTCCCACCCTATACATAAAGATAAATATAAACACCACAGAAATTTGGCAACCTACAAATCCAAAACCGAGGCTGTACGGGCAAGCGTTATACTTATAAAAAAACTACACAACTATTCCCATCGATATTGCCAGTGCCGGTGGCGGGCTTCCGAACCCGCAGGACAATAGAGGTTATCTAGTCACACTTGCCATCACGGTCTCTTACCAACTACTCCACCAATCCAGTGCGGACCTGGAAAGTACTATTTACTCGCGATTGGCGTAAAATATCTAGACTATGGTCCAATACCACAGCAACGCAGCGTGGGAGTTACGGGGAAATAGGAAGATGTACCACCCTCCAAGGTTCCGTGCATCAAGTTTCGTTTCAAAATTTTACATATTTCTGTAAGTACAAAAAATTAAGAAAGAAAATATTGGGTATGATACTTCCCCGTTATCCCGATAAAAAAAACTCGACACACTAACACTATCATTGCCCTCGTGTCGGTATTACGAGACCTGTCCCTGCAAAAACCTTCGCCACACTGATTGTTATCACTGATTCATTGTTACTCGGTAACATTGTTTTAGATGTGGACCTGGAGAGCTCTCGCCTTAAACCTATTAACTGTTGGCAACATGCAAAATGAAAGTACGATTATTCTCTCATTGAGAAGAAGAAAAAAAAAGAGGCTTTGAAGTCAGATTAAATTGTGTCCTATTCAGAAAGTGGCTTATCAACTGTTTCTGTAAATGAATTAGATTGATGATTTCTTGATCTCGTCTTCCAGACTTAACTGGCAATCATTTGGAATTCGAGACGAATGGCGAAAATTCTGCGGTATAAAAATACAAGGAGAGAGCACAAGGCCATTCTTCTTTGGATTATCGGTGTACCAAGATGGCCGCCGACGGAAATGACGTATATGATCGGTGTCTCCTACAACAGTAATTTATTAAATTTTAATTATAGTGAGTGATATTGGATTGGGGATTCTTAATTTCTTTTCAAATTACCTAAATTTCAGAATTAATTGAAAAAAACTTTTTCAATTAGAAAAATAAATATCTTGGCCAAATATTAACACTATGCTAAATATAATTTCGTGTTTTCTTTTTGACAAACTTGCCATAAACATCGAGCAATGTACTTGTCTAATAAACATGAAATAAATAAAGCAATTTTAATAATAATTGATTGATGTTAACGTACAAAGTATTTACATAGTCAGAATATCTTAAGTACAATAAGGCAAACATTTAGTAAACACAGAGATTAAGAAAATTGTAAATGCAAAATTAACAAAATAAAATATTAATACAATGAATAAGACGACAGCTAAAAAACAAGTCATGATCATTAAAATCATTTTGGAGATACTCCTCAAAATTTGTAAAATATTCATGTTGTCTTAAATATAGCTGCTGTCTTTTGGATGCGAACGAAAACCTAAACCGTACAGAATGTTTGATTAATGCTTTGAAGTGGGTTCCTTGGGAAAACTGAAAGAGTATGTAAAAACTAATAAAATTTCACTAATAAGATGAAACAAAGGGAAAATAGTGCTCCACTAAATACGGAAATATCTTTCAGTAATATCACTTCTTTTGAAAACAGACGTTTTTTTATAAATTTGATTTAGAACATAAGAATCATGAAAAATTGTTTATCACTTAGAATTATAAGTATTAAATTTCATTTAAAAAATGCTTATTATTTCTTTGATGTTATCTCCGCCACTGCTAACAAACAAAGCATCAGACCGACAGAATTAATTTATTTATAAATATAAAAGCGACGATTTTTAATCTTGTAAAATATGAAGTATACTATTAGATAAACATACATTATTTTATAGGCCATATTATAAACTTCCACGTGAAAAGTTATTGCATTTTTCACATTTTTGGTTTCCATAGTTTTTGAGGTTCCACCAACACAGCTACATTTGTTTTATTCGGTAACACTATACACTAATTAAAACAAATATTGTCTCCAAAAGAATTCGCGTAATAAATCAAAATTTAATATAACAAATCACTATAAGAATTTCTAACCAACAAATGCTTGACCTAATTCAAAGCAATGAGTCATTATCGGTGTAGTAATATTGACTTCCGTCTAAGATTTCTATAGCTTTACTAAACGTTCCCTCCTGTTGTTTTTATACTCTCAGATTCTAATTTGGCGTGACATTATCAGCAATGGTTACTAAAGAAATTCCGATCCAATTTCTTTATAAACAGTGCTACAGTGACATAGGTTTAAAACACTTGTTTTACCTAAAAAAAAATTCAACCACTAAAAAATTGACTAAAAGAAATACAATATACAATTATGCTCTGCATAAAAATCAGATTCTCAAAAAGTATCTTCAAAATCTTGCGATATAAACATCAAGACAAAAAAAGACGACAAGAGAGAAGAAGGGAAAAAGGAAGAATAAAGAAACTGTGATTAAAAAAAAGTAAAGCAGACAAATGAGATGGGAGAAGAAGAAAGGAAAAAGAAAATGTACCGAGGAAAAATAAAGTAGAAAAAGACAACGAAATTACCAACAAAAAAGGAAAGCTGCTATAATGGGTAATAGTTATTATTTTTGTTGAAAAGCAAAAAATAAAACGTTTAACAAAAATTATTCTTTTCATTACATATTGCATGTAAATCAGTTCATATTTAAAGTTACAAGTATCTGTAAAAATTAACAATTCTGCAGCTACAGTCATATTTACATAAATTTATGGAATATTTCTTCTATATATAGTCATCTAACAACAATCTATTGCCAGAATAGTCACATATAGAAGCATTTTAATTGTTTCTGAAATAAGTAAAAAGTATTATATTTTTCGATTAGCAAACAATAAGTACATTCATTTCCAAAAAAATTTCCTAGTTTTTTAACAATGATTAAAAAGTTACTAAGTTTATGTTTTCCTAAATCATTTTAATTGCCATTTTCCCACAAAATAAATGTTTGATATGTTACACCCCACCTCCAAGTTCAAGGACTAGATTTATCAGTAACTAAATAACGTACCTAATTTTGGTAATTCTGAGGAATTTGATTCTAAGAGATGAAGCTTAAATATATGCCGATACATTGCTCTAAAGAAAATCCTTTACAGTCACATAAAAGTATTTGTATTCTAGAAAAGTAACCGATTAATGGATTTTACTATATTATATTTTTATTGCAACAACTGGATCTTATGGTTAATTCTAATCGATATAGAAATATGCTAGAAAATATTGAAAATAACGAAACTCAAAGACTTGTCATTCGATTTGGTAACATCATATGGCCAGAAAAATCTCCCGATTTGACTACCCCTTTCTTTATTTAAAGTAGTCCCTTATATACTTATTAAGTGTCAATTTTTTATTATGCCATGTTTACGTCGTCGTGATTAGAATGATAAAACATCTTATGTTTTTCCAGTTGTAGAAAAACAAAACAGAACCCACATAATAAAAAAACATTGTTCAAATCTAACTTATTGTCAATAATATATTCACATCATCATTACACAACTTCACAGTACGTTTAGTTTGAATGCCCTTGACATGTAGACCACCGCACTACGGAATTGATTAATTGTATTAGTGGTGAGTTAGTGGTTTTTAATTAACAGATATTCTATAATTAGTTGACATAGCAAATTGTGGCCTGTAGAATATGCATGGAAAGCTCCATTTGTATAACAATTTTTATACAGCAATATAAATTGGCCATGCTCATATATTTTATAATTTTTTAATTTAGTTTTTAAAGGCCAATGTATTATCAAAAACCATGAAATCCATTTTTCCGAATTACAAAAAAACTCTAAAAGGGTCATCAATTGTTATACATCCATAGTATAAAATAATTATATACGACTGGTCTTAATTGGTCACTATATACTTGGTTTGAGGGCCCAAAGTATCACTTTACAGCCCACCGGGCCGTAAGACACTACAACGCGCCTAAGGCTTGCTCTATTTTTCACCTTCTTCTGAGGCAACAAGTCCAACGTTGCAGCCTCTGCTGCTTCGATAATTTCTGGTGAAGTACAGGAAAATAAATTTTCAACCTTTTCCATTTCCAGTTAATTTGAAAAACACAAAACACTTCGACAAAAGGATTGTAAAACTCTGGGAACGATTCTTGCCACAAAATTACAATATGGCCACTTTATTTACGTCGTTATTTTGTTATTTGAATTTATTTTTCATATAAATTCTTACCTCTCGGTGTGATAATACTATTGTTATTATTACGGAATATCAAAATTTAACAGATTGGCAATTCTTATGGAGTATTTAGAAGAAAGTCGACATATAATTATACAGGGTGGGGCAATAGTGCGTCCGACTTCGATATGTCGAGTTCTATGAGAGCTAGAAGCTTGGTTTCAAAATATAAATAAACTAGACAAAAAAGTCTATAACCGAAAATTATTTTCGAATAGACAGGTAAGCTAAGATGATTCTACAGAGTTAACTAACATTTTCTTAAATGGAATTTTTTTTAAACCTCTTTGTGGCCTACTTCATTTTTGTATTATTATTGAATCATTCCCAACCATTTGGATGTAATGATTTCTTTTGTTGAAATTAGCGACTTTAAGAAAAAATATGTTAGCACCAGTTACGAGACAACCGTGTGTTGGCATCAGCCATTTCACTTCTTAAAAGTATACAGGGTGGCCAAAAATAATTTTTAAATTTACAACCATTTGAACTGAATTTTCTCAATTTTTTCAAATCGAACATCCTATATATTTTTGAACGATGTGGTGTAGAATTGAATAACGAACATTTTTGTACGTACAACCCTATGGCTGTTTGTAACCATTTTCAATTTATTGAACAATAACTGCAATATTGTAATAAAAATTAAAAATATATATATTTTTTGAATTCAAGATGATATTATAAAAAGTGCTCCACATATTGCCCATTTCAATTGACACACATTTCTATACGTCTTTGGAATGAGGTCTCTACTTTTCATAAAATTGCTGAGTGATACTTCTAAAAGCATTTATTATTCTTGAATTATCTAATTTTTAATTTTTATTGCTGAATTTTGCAGTTATTGTTCAATAAATTGAAAATGGTCACAAATAGCCATAGAAATCTAAATACAAAAAATTTTCGTCTTTCAACTTACATCACACCGTCCAGAAATATACAGGGTGTTCCATTTGAAAAAAAAATTAAAAAATTCAATTCAACAAGTTGTAAATTTAAAAATCCTTTTTAGCTCAGCCTGTATACAATTAGGAAGTGAAAGTGGCTGAATACCATCTACACAGATGTCTGAAAACTGGTACTAATATATTTTTTCTTAAAATCGATAGTTGTGATTGTAGTGATATTTTTAATATACATGTAAATGGTATAATTTCAACCAAAAAAATCATTACGTCCAAGTGGTTGGGAGAAAATCAATAATAATAATACAGGAGTAAAAGGAAGCCACAAAAGAAGTTTAAAAAAATGTTCTGATGTTATGGCATTTCATTCAAAAAAATGTTACTTGACCCTGTAGAATCGTCTTCGTTTCTCCGTGTATATTCGACAATAAATACCGGTTACAGGCTTTTTTTGTCTAGTTTACTTACGTTTTTAAATCAAGTTTTTAGCTATCATAGAACTCGAGATATCGAAGTCGGACGCACTATTGCCCCACCATATATATTGTACAGGATGGGGCAATAGTAAATCGGACTTCGATATCTCGAGTTCTACGATAGCTAGAAATTTAAAAAAAATGTGTAAATAAACTGGATAAAAAAAGTCTATAACTGGAAATTATTTTCGAATATACAGGGCGAGCCAAGGCGAAAGTACAGGATCAAGTACCTTTTTCTTAATGGAATGCTATGTATATCAGTACATTGTTTGAAGCCTCTTTCTAAACTCTATTCATTCCTATATTATTATTGACTATCTCCCAACCACTTGGATGTAATGAATTTTTTTGTTGAAATAATGCCATCTGCAGATGCATATTGAAAAAATCACCAAAGTTTAAGAAAAACTTATGTACATACTAGCTACGACATATCTAATTAATGTTTTTATATCATTTTTACTTCCTAAAAAATGTACATTATTTGTAAATAGTAAATGTAAATTATTTTTCAATTAAGAACTTTCTGAACTGAATTTTCCCAATTTTTTCGAAAGGAACACCCTATATATTTTTCGACTATGTGATGTAGAAATGAAAAACGAACATTTTTTGTAAGTACTTCCCTATGGCTAATTGCAACCATTTTCGTTTTATTGAGCAATAAGTACAAAATTCAAGAATAAACTTAAGAAATAGAGGTTTCCTCAAATAAATCATTAGATAAAATTATAATAAGTGCTCCACATGTTGCCCATTTTGATTGACACGCGTCTCTGTACAAAGAATTGCAAAAAAAAGGACACTTGATCCTGCAATTTCGTCTTGGCTCGCCCTGTTTACTCGAAAACAATTTCTGGTTATAGACTTTTTTATCTAGTTTACTTGTATTTTTGTTTTTAATTTCTAGCTATCGTAGAACTTGAGATATCGAAGTTCGACGCACTATTGTCCCGCCCTGTATATTAATTAAGACTGGTCGTAGATAAAATTTTGTATCCACCTCGGGCACAACCAGCATTTATGACACTTATTATGTTAGAGCCCTCGGCTAACGCCTTGGACTCTAATTTTAACGCAGCGGGTCATAAACGCCACTTTATGCCCTTGGTGAACCAAGTTGGCTTCATGTAGAAATGATTAAAACTAACCTTTCGCTAACAGTGATCCTATTTATACCTAAACTAATTATAACTCTTTCTCATCATTCATTGCCAGATTCGAGCAAGCAAAAGAAGCAAAAGAAGAATTTGAGTATTTTCCTAGAGTTTGGCTTGAGTATGTGGATGGTATTTTTGCAGCGATTGATACAAAAGTCGCTGATATTGACAACTCTGTTTCTAAATTAAACAGTCGTTTTGCGTCAGTTAAATTCACATATGAAATTGGAAACTCTGGACAACTACCATTTTTAACACGCTTTTATTAGCTTCACTTGTATGTTTGTTTGTTTGTTTGTTTGTTTGTAACCGACTCTTTGGACTCGATTTTGACCCACTTTAAACGGACAGATTTAATTGAAACTTTGTACACTTACGAAGAACCGGTAACAATACAATAATTTGATAAGTTTATATCATTATCCTAATCAGGATCGCCAGTCCTTTCCCCTCACGTATCCTCTGCGTGAGAGCAAGAGGCTTAATATTGTAAGTATATTCCGTGATTCTCAGTTCTCGTCGTTAGCCGAGCGGGCAAGTCTTAGTCCACGCGAAACGACGGACTCCTCAGGCGTGAGTTCAAATCCCATGGCTGAAATATAAATTTTTTTTTCAGAAATATCTGTTGGATCGTAATATGTTATAATATCAGCATCAATAAGCAATATAAATATAGTTTAAAAAAACTACAAAACACGCTTTCATAGCACATCAAACTAAAAAGTGAAAAATAAATATAGTTTCAAAAAACTAAAAAACACGCTTTTAAAGCACATCAAACTAAAAAAGTGAAAAATAATTATTAATATAAACTGAAAACAATAATGAACGAAAAATACTGGTATTATTGTGAAAAAAGCGTGGGTTGCTCGATATACGACAAATATGGCACAAAGCGCCCCAAGCTTTTTCACAATAATACTAGTATTTTTCGTTCATTATTGTTTTCAGTTTATATTAATAATTATTTTTCACTTTTTAGTTTGATGTGCTTTAAAAGCGTGTTTTTTAGTTTTTTTAAAATATATTTTTATTAGTTTCATTTGTATGTTTGTTTGTTTGTAACCGACTCTTTGGACTCGATTTTGACCCACTTTAAACGGACAGATTTAATTGAAACTTTGTACACTTAACGAAGAACCGGTCACAATACAATAATTTGATAAGTTTATATCATTATCCTGATCAGGATCGCCAGAATTAAATAATTTCCTTTCCTCACGTATCCTCTGCGCGAGAGCAAGTGGCTTATTACTCTTAGTACATTCCGTGATTCTCAGTTCGTTCTATGGCCGAGCGGGCTAAGGCACAAGTCTTAGTCGACACGAAACGACGGACTCCTCGGACGTGAGTTCAAATCTCGTCTATGGCTGAAAAGAAATATTTTTTTTCAGAAGTATCTGTTGGATCGTAATATGTTATAATATCAGCATCAATAAGCAATATAAATATAGTTTAAAAAAAACTAAAAAACACGCTTTTAAAGCACATCAAACTAAAAAGTGAAAAATAATTATTAATATAAACTGAAAACAATAATGAACGAAAAATACTAGTATTATTGTGAAAAAAGCGTGGGTTGCTCGATGTACGAAAAATATGGCACAAAGCGCCCCACGCTTTTTTCACAATAATACTAGTATTTTTCGTTCATTATTGTTTTCAGTTTATATTAATAATTATTTTTCACTTTTTAGTTTGATGTGCTTTAAAAGCGTGTTTTTTAGTTTTTTTAAACTATATTTATTAGATGTATTAATGATTAGAAATAGTGAAAATAAGTTAGAATTTAACACATACAGAAAAGATACCAGTACACTAAGATATACCCCTAATGACTCTCACCCATGTGCTCAACACAAAATGGAGAGTTTTAATTTTCTAGTTCATTGCCTATTAAACTTGCCCGCAATAAGGAGAGGTTTGAATAAAAAAAGACATTGATTAGAGATGTAGCTACGAGTAATATATATTCTGTAAGTTTAATTGATAAAATAATTAGGAAACGTAAATTTAAAAAGATTTTGAATTTCCTCGACCTTTCAAAATGAAAGAGAAAATCCAAAATTTGTATCGATTCTATTCGATTCTTAATTCACCCGTGGTTCACCGAACCATGACAATGGTTTAGATATAAATAGGATACATTGTTAGCATAAGGTTGGTTTTAATCATCTCCAGATGATACCAGTGCAGTATATGATGTTTTGTTTCGTGGAAAACTACGTTAGTATTATCTTCACATTAAAGATTCCAACCCACTTCAAGAAAACATCAAATTAACAAAGCGGTACATACATAAAAAAGTACTTTAATTTTTTTTTTGTCGAAAAATGTAAATAACCGCTCATAGCACAGAAATTTGAATTTGACATTTCAGATCAATTCTTGTGAGGATTTTATTGAATTTAATATAAATTTTCATAAACATCTAAAATATATTTTTTCAAAAATATTTTTATGTTGGACCCTAAAATATAATGAATTTGAATCTCCCTCCATTTATGATGACGAAAAGCAGTAACGGAAAATTCGTACGATTGGAAGCGGCCATCTTTGCAATTTCAAATGTCAGTGTTTCTGTTGTTCAAATGCGGAGAAGATTCATATTATATATTCAAATTGTTCAACATGGTTTCATTCCATCAAGGAACATCATCTTGAAGTAGGTTGAATAGGTTAATGCTACTAGTAGTGTTAATGAAAAATTCGTTGGCACTTAGGCATACAGTATATACCCCAGAAACAGAAACATTTGCTCTGTTGTTTCTGGAGTATATAAAGCATACCTGGTGCCAACTGTGACGCTCTTCTTCTTCTTTAATGAAAAAAACGCCACTTGTGACGACCAAAGCTACGGAGGTATTGTGCGGTATACGGACGCCAGTTCCTACTTTGGGTGCAGGAACAGCACTTTTTCCTATTAGCGGTTAATGAGGTCTTAGGCAGCTGCAGTGAAGTCCGGATTACGTCCTGGGATCTAGAAAAATTAAACCAGCAATAAGAGCAAGCTACGAACAATTTTACAAAATGTTTTTATTCAGTTGGAACTATAGTAAAACAAATCGATAAATAAAGGGTTTTTAAAGAAATACATATAAATATTTGTTTTTATTTCAAACGTCTATGGCCATTCATCCAAATAGAAATAAACGGGTTTACCAATAAAATGCTTTTTTTTATTTAAAAAATTATAAACACTTTTTATTACTTGTTTAATTTTCACTTTATTTATTTTTACAACTAGTTTCATCCTATTCGAACATTTTCAGTTTACTTGAAAATGTCTGAATAGGATGAAACTAGTTGTAAAAATGACAAATAAAGTTAAAATTAGACAAGTAATAAAAAAGTGTTTATAATTTTCTAAATCAAGATGGATTTTCACAAAGTAACTTCATCTTCAATCAACAATTATAAATAAAATGCAGTGCAGAGTAAGACAAATGCGGATTAGTTTATGCAAGCTAGAAAATTTTTCAAGCTACTAGCGAGCGAAACTGCAAGCCCAGTTTATTCTAAGTTAAAATTATTAATTTTTCAAAGCCGAATGAGTGCCCTATATGCAGATGTGAGCGGTTGTGCTCACATAATGTGCATTTTTCTTCCATTGCTTCGCACTGTCACGAATGGAAGAAGGCTCAAATTCTTCATATTCTACGAGACCACCCTGTAAAACATTATATTTTCTAATGCTACACATGTAAAAAAATGTGATCTTACAAATGGCACCAACACATATGAGGGATGCTATTACAACAAATTTTTATAAACCATTTTTAATGCATGAAGAAATACAGAAATGTTTAAAATTTCCTATCGATATTGTGATACTCGGTTTTGTAACGATTTTACAGAATTTATACATTACTTAACGGACGCTCTGTGCAAAACTACGTAATGTTTAAGAAATATATGTGATGCAATAAATTGGTACGAAAGTAATCTTGTGCATTTTCTAAAATTGTTTTAAACTTGAACACGTTACTCACATAAATTCTTCCCCTTAAAACCATTTTAATTATAACGTTCATTTAAAGAAATAATTACATATGCAAATGACCGTTTTAAAGGAATTTAAAATGTAAAGTGGCTTAAATAAATAATAAAAAAAGTAAATAATGAAACGCTAGCAGTTTAAATTAAACTTATCTCTAGAGTTGTAAGAAGCATTATGCTGGAAACATAGTTGCCGTATTTCATGATGTTAACAAAAAGCTAAAATACAATTCTAATTTATAGTCTACACTGCAAAATGGTTTGATTATATTAAATTTTGAAAACACGTATACTTTGTCGCGCAATATGATTTAGGACGGTATACAGTGTCTTATCATTACATGAACATAGATAAACCTCAGATTCTTGAAATCAAAATAAGTCGATTTAACTAAACTTACTATACATAAAAATGCTTCGTTAGAATGTAATCGAGCTTCAAAATTGCTAATAAAAAATGTGTCCCTTTCTTCTCTAGATTCCTTCATTCTAAAGCGAGTTGACAACGTTTCGTATCCCTGACCAGAGTTGCTGTTCATTATGGATTCTGGCTTCATACACTTTTTGTTCGGTAGCTCCCCAGAAAGAAATCACAAGGGTTCATACCTGGTGAACGTTGTGGCCATTTAATAGAAGCATCTCATCCTGAATCCGTATGGTTGGATATTCCACACTTTACCTACAAAATGAGGCGACAGACAATCATGTATGAACTACATCGCTGAGTGTTGGAAACACGACAAATCCTTAATTAAATCAAGGAGAATAAAGACAAGAGATCTGACAACCTAAATGGTACAGTCAAAAGTGCATTAACAATTCCTAACCACATGTTTTTGATTTCCATCTTGAAATTTCTTTCCATAATTGCATGAGTATTTTCCTGTTGATTATGACACTAGACTCACGTCTAGTGTCACTTAAAAATCATAGTTGAAAATGTCAAAGTGCTAACCCATTTTTTTTCTTTTAGTCTCCATATACTATAGAAAAAAATCATCTCAATCAGATAATATTTACCCGTGCCTCATGACGCTTCCAGTTTTTATATTTTAGTTAAATTTCCTGTATGTTTTACGTATTTTAGTGTAACTAGTGTGAATCCAGTTGTGACCTGTTTGAACCTGCAACTTGCAGTGAGTAGTCACAAGTGGCTATTTATTTACGCAAGAAGCGTTTAATGGGTGAACATGACACCGACTTTACATCTTGTCGAACTAGATACGAAAGTAAAGAAACTGGTATTGAGGCTAGTAATTGGATGGGTAACCAGTCCAGCTGTTATAGAACCTAAATTCTACAAACAACTCAAGAAACTTGAAAAAAATGATTTTGCCAAAAAATCACCCAGAACACGTAGAAGGCCGTCAGCCATTAGAAACATTTAAAAAATGCTAGACCGAAACTACACGGCTTCAAAGTATTAAATGTCACATCACTTTTCTTAGCAAATTAGATAAAGAATAAAAAACTATATTCAAAACTTCAAACCGCAATTTTTTATCTCAATTATCCGATTTTTAAAAGCCAAAATAGTAAAATTAAATTTCATTTAAAAAATCGCTCCGCAGTGTAAGTGCGACGGCCGGCGTCGCAATGCATTGGAAAACACCAAAATGACCAAAACTCATAGAGAAGCTCATAAATAATAATTACAAATCGATCTGAACGATTTTATCGCAGTCCAAGAGGCCCTACAAAATTTCAATTTCAGTGATCAACAGAAGCTAATAATTATCACAGGCCAAGGTTATCATAAAATCGTAAAAGCTGAATTTCTGCAATGGTATCATATAAATAATTTTAAAAGATGCTAGTCGCACACACCTACAAAAATAATTTTTACAAAATCCATTAAACAAATAACAATTAATATTAAAGTAAAATAGTTTAAGATAAATTAATAATAATAATTTCAGGCAACAATCATTGTTTCCACAGCGACTAATCTACCGCCAGATTTATTTATACGCGACTTAAACTTGTAAAATTTGGTACACCGTGTAGACCATTCAGATAGACAGACCGCATCTGAAGCTTTCACCTAATCGGGAGCTTTCAAAGTGGGGTAGCTTTTGGTCTTATTGCGCGTTTGAAAGAACATGACATCATGCTAACGTCGTAATAGATGACGACACAACCCTTATAAATATAAAATTAAAGACAAGTTGAGACAATTACACCACTAGACACCGACGCGAGAACGTGGTGGTGTTAAATTTAGTTTTCAAGTATAATATTCATTTTAAACGATAAAAAATTACACCACTCGACACCGACAGGAGAGCATCGTGGTAGTAAATTCATTTTAAAAGTATAAATTTTTCACTTTTGCATTAACAGAGACTTGTTGTACCTTCGGGAACGATAAATAATTAATCTAAAACCGGTTGTGAACCCTATTAATAATCACCAACTCATCTACAGCCCTCAAAATAGTCTTTCGTTGGCTGTTCACAGGTAAATAGATCTCCACGGGCCCCAGAAGTCTTAAAATAGGCACTAAGATATTTCTCCATGCGCCAGGCTGGGTTATTTTTTGGTACTCAAGACACGAAGACGGCGTCCACCACTCATAAAATATTTTTACAACATCCACCGCAGAAAACCAGAAGCACTTCTTCCACAGCTTTTTTCATTCGTGGATTTTGGCTTGAGGAGTCTTCTATCAGAGGTTTTATTGTGAAACTCTACGTTGTTTTCTATTTATTAAACTTCGAAAAATACAAACACGCTCCTACGGACGTAGACTGTCTACTAATAAAAAATTAAACGTTATTGGAAAAGAATATCATCGTCTGATATCTCCGAAGACAGGTAAGTAAGTGACTTGCATACTTAGAGTCTTGGAATTATTTTTCAAAATTTATTTTTCCAAGGCTTGGCTTTTTAAAAAATTCTCAAACCTCATTTTACATAAAAAATTTAACTTGTTTTAAAATCAAAGCTTCACTGGACTTAAAATTCATTTATTCAACAAAAATTGGTTAGTTCTAAGTTTCCCGGATGTTTACTAGGCTGCCATAAAGGTTTCAGAATTTATTAAAATTTTTTGAGTTTTAAGAATCGACAGCCAAAATTTCTATAAAAAATAAATTTCATCAAAACAGTTTGTTAGTCCACCAGGACATAGAAGAATTCATTTTTAAATTTTTAATAATAACTTTCGACTTCGTTGTTTGAAAACATATTTTCAAATATATTTTCATTTTAAAAAAATCACATTAAGCATAAAAAGATACACTGCTCAAACATTTTTTTTCTTTTTCGAATCCAACAAACAATTTTTAATAAAAATTTTTTTTTTTTTTGGTTTTACAAATCGATCATTATTAAGAAAATGTTGTCAAGTCTTGCACGATCTTTTGGGCAGGCTAGTAATATCCGAGTTGTAGGTCAACTTGCTGTCCAGTCTGCTGAATATCAACAATTTTTTTCAAGAGTTTTTTGAAAGTGTTGTGAATTTAACGTTCATCTAAAGGACTCCCTGTACAATTTTATTTTTGGTCCTAACGACTTAGTCAAAAATGTTATACTTTCACAAATCATCTGATCTCACGAGTAAATTTTTAATTTTGTAAGGAACCTTTTGTTCAAATTATTTTTGGCCTTCAGCGACTTTGAAAAAATAAATTTCATAATTCAAAAAGCATTTACAGGGTACCAAAAAGACATTTTTCAATTTTATTTTTGCATAAAAGCTGACTGAAAAAATACTTTCAGTATTTCATAAAGTCATTTCAGGCTAGAAAAAGCCAAATTACCAGGGACTCCTGTACAATTTTTTTTTAGCCCTAAATAATAAATAAAAAGCATAAGCCGCTTGATTAAATCCTTCACCTAAAAATCTGAAGTAGAAACAGGTCTCTCATGCCAGGACCGCCGAAGAGGAGTTGCTGAAGTCTTGCTCAGTTCTGCTAGCGTAGCCAAAGGCACCTAGAAAATTCGACGAGTCTAAGAACAGGCTACCTTACCTCTCCGTATAATAAAAATCGACCTTGAGAAAAGCCATTCCTACAATCAAATTACAAGGCAATAAAACTAAGATTATTTTTCGTGAGCAAATCACGTGGCGCCCAACTTAATAAAAGAATAATAACCCAGCAAAGGAGAAATAAATACACAAGTATTTAAAACCACAGACAAAAATACCTTGTTGTATTTATTTGTGACACAGTGAAACAAAGTAGTTTCGCCCATTTTCTAGTGGCTTGTATATCAACTTAAAACGCAGGAGCTATGCAATGTTAGGTAAAGATTGTGTAGTGAATATACCATCCCTCAGAGGGGATGTAAGGCAGACTTATGGACAGACACCCATCTGTTTAATACAACACTGTCAAAATAACATAGTTGGAGCAAAGTTCTCTTCCAGATTACAACTGTATCGTTATATGTTTTATGGGATGTGTGACATCAGAGTATTCGTAACAGTAAGAACGACTTAAAAGAAAGTGCTAAGGATAGATTACATTTCGTAAGACAAAAAACGAGGACAAGCATACTCTTAGATTATTATGAGGAACTATTCGAGATGTATCTATCTTGGCGAGGCACCCCTACGAGTCATTAATTTTACTCCACCTAGGACAATTCACGAAGTGTTGTTAGATCACTGACTCTAAAATCTAGTTCACCTAAATAAGCACGAAGAAACATAACTTGGAGAAGTTTGCATGGTCATTGTACTGCTTTATATGAAGGCATGGTTTGATCAACTAATATTATAGCAGCTCCAAATCAAGACTTAACATTCTTGGAAGGCCTGTGTGTCTACGAGAAAGTCAGCAAAAAAGTTTGCCTCGCAGTACAGGAGAAGTTTTGTGAACATCAAGCGGATAAAGCGCTTATATCTATTTACTCGGTACCGAATATCGATGATTCGAATCCATCCCGAAGTAAGTTAGAAATTTTATTTGTAATTTATTTCGGATTAAGATGGGAGAGAACTGTCGATGCTCTAGATGTGGTTCGGACTCCACAATAAACTGTAAGGCCTCGTCTCTCTTTACTCAACACGAAATCCTAGGATTTTCTGTGAGTTACTTTGGTGACTTGAGAGGCGGATAAAAAAAATTTAAAGAAACAAAAATTAGGGATGGAGTTAGTAAGTTTAGCACTACTTAGTTCAACAGATTTCATAGAAACTAAATGTCGGATGTTAGCATCTATGAAGACTGAGAAGGATTCCTGCAAACGTCCTACAGTTATTCCAGAGGATATTTCACAGTGGCTAACAATGGACTTGAAAACTGTTGTTTCCCGTCAATCGTAGAAACTGTTCACAAGGTTCATCTTGTGATGTTTTGGAAGTGGAACCTCTGCTGTGGAAAAAATAAATCCTTTGTTGCCGCTGAATTTTTATTCGTGTGTGGTAAATAATGTAGCAGTGCTAGGAGTTCCTCTCACTGAAGATTTTATCCACATGACAGAGTCAAACGCATTTCCAAAATCGATTGCTTGTTGCTCAAAATACTAGAAAATTATTTCCAGACCATCCAAGATTGTCATTTATTATGTTTGCACGTATAATTTATTAATATTTATTTTGTCTTTTTCTCTATAATAAACCAAATTCTAAATCTACGCTCACTTTATACATTAAATAAAATATTTTATTATTTCTAATATTTTTAAAAGTTAGTCTTCATGAAGCACTGAAATATTGTTGCAGACTAAATTTCTTTTCACTCTTAATCAAAGTCAAAAGAAAAAAAGAGCTCAGCACCACAGAAAGTACCAAATTCAAAGAACACTCTAACCACGTCTTGTAAAATATGATTCAACCTTGAAAAGGATTTTCATCTGGAAATCACATTATTTGTCTTTACTTTTGGCTTGAATGGCATGCGAAAATTCGAGACCAGCTCCTGTATCACGAGGTTAAACACTCATCTACTGACTGATTGTGATAGAAACAGTTGAGCTGTTCTGTTCGTTGTAATAGAAATTCTTGTTTGTTGTTCTAATAATCTAGTACTAGTGCCCGGATTCTCGTTTATAATTTCAAGAATTTCCTCTTCTACATACAGGAAACTAACTCAGCGAGGACTATCAACAATAATTTTTCTGGGCTCTAATCAACTAGTAAGTTCCAAGAATGAAAAATAATAATAAATTAAGAGAATGCCATAAATAACATTCAAACAAGATTCACTTGATGCTTGGTATTTTATTTTTCTTATTTTTTTTTGTATTTAATAATAACTTTTAATAGTGTGAATGAATATTCTTCTGTAACAATTTTGAAAATAGTTTACATTCTGAAAAATTTAAACAGATGTTAGGAAAAATGTCAACTGATAATTATTTCTTGTCCAGTAAAACCAAAAAACCTAATACCAATTTAAATATAGGCTCTATTTAAACGTTAGACTACAAATATCCTTCTGGTAAAATGTTACATTCTACCTCTATAAATATGGACACACTAACAACAAAATGGCCTAGGGCTAAACCCTCTACTGATGGTATGAACATATAAATACACCTAAAATACGCCTACACTCCTATACGGATAACTCGACATAATTTTGTTATTATCGAATATTTGTTTACGTTGTTTTGAAATAACGCCTTCGGCAAAATACAAATATGGCAAGTTATTTCAGCTTTGCGAATTCATACAGGATGCTCGTAATAAGTTTAAATCATTTGTGTGCAAGGTATTTAGTTTAAGTAATAGCGTGCAAATTCGACGATGAAAGGTTACCATCTGCCAGTCGGTAATCAAAGAGACCATGTGAGTACCATACTTTTTTCTCTCTTGAAATTTTTGGCATGGCGACCGGATGCGGAAGGGGGAACATTTTCTTTTGTAATCAAATGGTTACCGATATTTGTTCGCATAGGTACTTAGTATATATATGTACTTCACATACCCCAATTACGCTGGCGACAAAACTTCCGATCGGCGCGCAATAACCGGAAATTGAAAAAAAAATTTTTTAGTTATCGGACCAAACCTAGCGCAAAATGTTTTGGTATGTACAGTACTGTACTATAGTGGCAGATATTTCTATCGGTCGGTTTTTGAGCAATTTGCCATCAAAGTGGCGAAAAATGGATCAAAATTTGAAATGTTGATAAAAAATAGGATGGGAAAAATGGTCGGTACTGGAGAATAAAAATAAACGTTATTCTTTTGCCGACGTTTCGTTTACTTGGCGCAAACTTCTTCAAAGCTACCATGTGAACATCTTTAATTAGGAAATTTAGTTTTCTACCAACAGATAAAACATAACAACTATATGTATATATGACAAATAAAATAATTACCTCAGATTAAACATGAAGATGGTATCTTCGACCTGTCATGTATTCAAAAATATTTTATTAAACATGGAGCTTAATATCTGTAATTGACACAGTACAAAGTGAGTCAAGTAGGTTATTAAAATATAATTGTTAAATCATACCCGCAGGCAAAAACAATTTTTTCTATATAAGATAACAAAAAAATATACATAAACTATTAAGAAAAACAATAAAGATAAAAACTTAGTGTGTATTTCATACGCTTCCAACCACATTTAAACTTAGGTATATAAAAGAATATAAAACACGTGCAGTAATGACCTCTAAATTATTAATATTTAATTAAAATTCTAGTAATCTAAAATAATGAAATTAAAAGCTATACAACACCATATAAATTAAACAGAAAACAATGACTAAAAATAATACACAGGGTCTAACTTTGATATATAGATGACTCTATACTAAACAAATAATTATTTAATTAATTTATTATAAATAATGTTTGTTTCTTATATCAGTTCAAAAATTAGCAACTGAATCTATATGTTTATTTATGTAAAGCATTTCTGAAATGAGTCTTTTTTTATAATTTGGATCTATATCTAAAATATCCACGTTATTAAAATTAAATATATGGCCGGTATTAAAAAAATAATTAGATAATGCGGTTTTATCTTTTTTTCCAATATTAGTTGGGTTACAATCATATTTGTGTTGACGGATCCTGTCTTTAAGTTTGTTTTTCGTAGTACCAATATATTTTTTATCACAACATCCACATGGAATTGAATATATTACGTTATTTAATCCAAAATATTTCTTTTTCTTTTAATTTAGAATACAAATTATTAACTGTTTTGATAGTATAAGTTAATTTTTGTATATTCTGTTTTTAACTTATTTATTAATTGTTTACTTAAGCCTCTAATTAAAGGTGTTTTATAGTATTTCATTTATATGTTATTATTTTGTAGTTGTGATTTAATCTATTACTCCCAGAAATATTGTTATTGAAAATATTGTTAACAAGATTTTTTGGATAATTGTTGTTAATTGCAATCTGTCTAATATAATTGAAATTTTTTTCTAAAAACTGAACATTGCCTAATTTTACAACTCTATTTTTTAAGGTAATTAAAATAGCTATTTTTTTGAGACATGGGGTGAGTGGATTCAAAATTTAAGATTCTCCCTGACCTTGTTGGTTTTTGATACTAATCAGTGATTAAATAATTGTTCGCAGTTCTTATAACAATAGTATCTAAAAATGAAAGGGTTTTCTATAGTCCTGAACTGTAAATTATTATGAAATGAGTTAAATATTGTTAAAATTATGTTTTATATTCTTTTATATACATACGTAAGTTTAAATGTGGTTGGAAGCGTATGAAGTAACTAAGTTTTTATCTTAATTGTTTTTCTTAATAGTTCGTATATATTTTGTTATCTTATATGGAAAATAATTTTTTTTGCCTGCAGGTATGATTTAACAATTATATTTTAATTACCTACTTGACTCACTTTGTATTGTTAATTACAGATATTAAGCTCCATGTTTAATAAAATATTTTTGAACACATGACAGGTCGAAGATACCATCTTTATGTTCATTCTGAGGTAATTATTTTATTTGTCATATATATAGTTGTAATATTTTATCTGTTGGTAGAAAACTAAATTTCCTAATTAAAGATGTTCACATTGTAGCCTTGAAGAAGTCTCCGTCGAGTAAACGAAACGTCGACAAAAGAATAAAGTTTATTTTTAGTGTTCTGTACCGACCATTCTTCCCATCCTATCTATAGTCAAGGATACAATTTTTAATTAAGAAAGTTGATAAAAAAATAGTTAAAATTAAAAAAAAACGTCTGCCCAGCTAGCTTATGGTTCACAATGTACTAAATAACCCTAACCTTGGCTGGCAGATATTTTTGCCAAAATAAACCCCCCCAAACCACCCCTTTAAGGGTTAAAAAAATTTTCAGTTTTTCGTGTCTGTACTTTTTTCTTATAAATATTAAAAAGCGTCCTTTGGATATGTTATTACAGTAGAAAATACGAAAAATTTGAGCTTCTTTGACCCTCTCAGAGGTGATTTGGGGAGTTAAATTTGACAAAAATGTTTGCCAGTCAAGGTTAGAATTTTTTAATGCCTTGTGAATCGTAAGCTGGCTTGGCAGACGTTTCCTTTAATTTTAACTATTTTTTATCAACATTTTAAATTTTGATCCATTTTTCGTCACTGATGGCAAATTACTCAAAACCGACCGATAGAAATGTCTGCCACTATAGTACAATACTGTACACACCAAAACAAACATTTTACGCTAGGTTTGGTCCGGTAACTAAAATATATTTTTTTCAATTTCCGGATACCGCGCGCTGACAGGAAGTTTTGTCTGCCAGCGTGACTGGGATATGTGGAGTACATATACTAACTACTTATACGAACAAATATCGGTACCATTCTATTATAAAAAATGTTCCCCCTACCGTATCCGTCCGCCATACCAAAAATTTCAAAAGAGGAAAAGTATGGTACTCATATGGTCTCTTTGATTACCGACTGGCAGACAGTAACCTTTCATCGTCGAATTTGCACGTTATTGTTTAGACCAATTGTTTATATACACGAACTACAAAGATAACAGGTGATAGCAAACTATTAAGATTTAAAATAAATTGAAAAAAATACCTATCAGTTATGAGTGACTGAGTTCAATTTATTTCTGTAGATTCTATACCTTTTCTTTAAGATGTGGATTATTGATCATTTATACATTACTTGCTTAATTTGTCTCGTTCTTTGATAGATTTTATGATACCAGTGTAATGTGCTTACAAACATAAGTCGCAAAGTGTGAAAGTCTTTATAAACCCAACGTCGTTATTTAACACATACGCGCGACCAGGTTACCCGATATAACTAATCATCAATAAAGTTAGCAAAAATGTGCAGCGAGACATAGGCATAATAAGCATAATAAAAGAAATTAACTGATAACAAAAGCAATAAACTGTTACAGTTTATAACAATGTATGCACAACTTGCCCTCTTAACTAACTTGATGATCTAGCTTGGTTATCATAAACTGGAGAAGATCTGTAAAAACTTTGCGGCATCAAGTTTCTATGGTTGTTTTCGTGAGTAATGTTCGCTGTGATGAAAAAATATGCTTATATTTTGCGAACGACCGTTCGAGATCTATTGATATAATACGCGCATGCTTAAAATAGTCTTTGAACGCACTTGACAGATCTGGGGTTACACCATCCGTACCACCACAAATTTTGTTTTAATCTGGTAAAAATCAGTGTCTTGCTTTAACATGTGCGAATTTTTCTCTAACGGGCTCATTTTTTATGTCACCTATAGAGTATAGCAGTCGATTTACTTCGTCCACTATTTGCAATGACTCCGCTACCGGCAACACACTGTTTTGTAAGTTTTATATGGCGTCATATAGTCTCTCATAGTTCTTGAGAATAGTTTTTAAAGCTGTTTCAACGGAAACGTCTTCGAATTTAGTCTCCTTAGTAGCTGCAGCCTCGTCAGGATTGAATTGTAATATCACAGTTTTTATTGTAAATATTCAGTATAATAAAAAGCTGCCTTCGCCAACGTGTAAGAATCGGCTGTGGTGGTTCGGGAATACCGAGACACTTGTTGTGAAATGCGCGAAGACATTTAGGATATTTAAGGAACACTTTCTTTGGACTTGCTATTAATGCATCTATACCTCTGTCGAATAGTTTCTGCCACAAGATATAATGCATGCACTTTACACGAATTATGTACCAACCTACAACCGTGTTCTTGAAGAGAACGACCTACCAAACACATTGTCGCGGCACTATCGGTCACAAACATCAACACTTGACTTGTTGACAGATCAAATTTTCTAACGTCTCCACACCCGCGTAATTGTTTTGCCAGTACACTCAGTTAGTCTTTTGCTAGATAGTAATTTTTTTACGATCTATCGTCTCGTCAACACATCCACAGTCGTGTATTTTTTAATACACATTTGATCTTATTTACAATATCTTCGCGTGCAGTTGGTACATAGTTACGCAACGTTGCGCGATTTGGTAACGTCACCTGGGGATTGTATTTATTCCAGAACTCCCGAAATGGTTGTTTATCGAGTATGTTCAGCTGACCATCACAGGCAATCAGCATTAACAGTAAATTGAACATAAACTATGTTTTCGAAGGCACACAATTTTTTTTAGTTTTATGCTGCACAGTATTTACGTGATATCTACAATCATATTTATCCCAGCACATCAGTTCTGTCTCACAAACCTTACAAATTATTGTAGCGTCATTATAGAATAAATCCGGAATTCACTGAACAATTTATTCACTTTGTCAGTGTATGGCCGTTTTTTTTACTCTTGCGCACGTCTAACATATTATATTATTAAACTAATATCAACAATAAAATACAACAAATCAAATTATCAACAACACAACAACATAAAATACAACGGATAGTAATAAACTAGCGTGTAAACACTACAACATACAACAATGGATTAGTCTCGCGGTTCGCCTCGATTTGTCTGCCGGCCGGTCATTGCCTCACCAGATATCTATCTACCTGCTGTTGCACCACTCAGTAGTCATACGACTTGCCAACTTTAATCATCAGCGTGTAAGATATACTACTTAAATAACTAGCGCATGTGACTCTGGCCTCAGGTGAGTATCTCTAGTAATAAGGAAAAATCATGGAAACTATACAACTACGACTATCAAAACATTAACCTATTTACTCGTATCAAATGGAATTTAATATGGAAACTAATTTTAGATTCCATTGCAGTTCTGAAAATTAATCAATTAATTAAAATATGAACATGTTAACATTTAATTTTCATCGGAGATAAATTCTGTATTAATTTTACTTCATAAATTTAAACTTTTAAAATTCGTTCTCCATTTAGGGAAATTGGGAAATGACAATTACCCATGGATAAATTATTATTTGCACATTTGAAAATTTGTATACTATATTAAAGTCAGGTAGTAAGGAAGAAATTTCTATAAAATCACTTAAACTTACTGCAGACGAACTTTGAGAACCATTGACTATAATAATAAATTTATGTGCAAAGCAATTTTAAAATGGCGAAAAAAACACAAAATTAATAACTATAGACCATAACTTTATTATCCATATATCTGAAAAGAAAAGTTGCAAAATATTGATGTAGAGTTTGTTATAAGATTTGAATTTCTTTCAGATAAACAAAATATTTTAGAAAAGGTAAAACAACTAGAGCCGCAATCTCTTTAAATTTGTCGAAGGCTTTCGATAGTGTAGTATCAAGTATTAGTAAATAAATTACAAAATTATGAAATAAGTGGCATATCATCAGCATTAATAAACCTTATTTGCATAAGAAAAAGCAAAAAGTGGTAGAAAAATAGAAACAAACAGGAACACTTAAAATCAAATCTAAGACAAATACGATGAGATAGAGTCTATATTAGACCCATTATTATATGTTTTTACACCAATGGACTACAGATAATTATAAATCATGATATTATTCGGGTTACTGATGATACGTCTATAATCTTTAGTGAAGAAGGCGAAATCAGTTTAGAATTAAATATCTTTCTAACTTCTAAATACAGAGAAATGGTTTACGGCACACTTAACATAAGTAAAACTCAGATAGTTAAGTTCTACCAACAGACAATCAACAATAATTATATAGTAGCAAACGGAACATCAACTTTTAAAAGCTTTCGAGAGTATTTTATCTGGGAATAGAGATCGACTCTAAATTAGACTGAAAATACGAAT
>JANEYF010003768.1:0-249682 GCA_029963845.1 Rhamnusium bicolor
ACCATTTGTAGTGACTCCGCTAACGACAACGAACTGTTTTCTAATTTTTTTATGCTTTCATGTAATGGTTTATAGTTCTTCGCAATATTTTTTAAAGCTGTTTCAAACGGAAATATCTTCGAATTTTGTCTGGCTTAGCTCTTTTATTAGTTGGAAATATTTCGCATAATAAAAAGCTGCCTGCAACCATGTTCCCCAACATGTAAGAATCGGCTGTAGTGGTTCAGGAATACCGGGATACCTGCTCTGAAATGCACGGAGACGTTTAGGAGATTTAAGAAACACTTTTTTTGTACTTTCTATTAATGCATCCACCTCTGGAAAAACTTTTCGAATAGTTTCTGCCATAAGATGTAAAGCATGCACTTTACACGTAACATGTATAAACGTACAACCTTGTTCTTGCAAAAAACGGCCTACCGAACGCATTGTCACGGCGTCATCAGTCACAAACATCAACACTTGACTTTTTGACAGGTCAAATTTTTCTAACATCTCCAGCACCACCCTGGTAATTGTTTCGCTAGTACACTGACTTAGTCTTTTGCTAGCTGGTAACAGTGGAACTGTCAGTTTAAGAGGGTTCAGTACTCGTACTATAACATTTAAAATAGAATTATTTTATAATCTGTTGTCTCATCAACATATAACCACAGCCGTGTATCTTTTAATTCACATTTCATCTTATTTACCATGTCTACGTGTACAGTTGGTACCTAGATAGTTACATGACATTGTGCGACTTGGTAACTTCACCTGGGCATTGTATTTATTCCAGAACTCTCGAAATGGTCGTTTATCGAGTATGTGCAGCGGAACATCACAGGCAATTAGCATTAATAGTAAATCAAACATAAACTGTGTTGTCGAAGGCACGCCATTTTTTTTATTTTTATGGTGTACACTATTTACGTGAAGTCTATAATCACGCTTAGGTTAGGTTAGGTTAGGTTTGTTGTGAGTGGGTCTCAGTAGACCCTCCACTGCGGCCATCAGCAGGCCTATTGTGGCTCACGCCTAATTATATTTCACCCAATAAGTTCAGTCTCTTAATGAAACTGATAACTTTATTGGGTGAGAATGTGTCCAGATCCTCTGGCAGCAGTTGCCCTTTGCCAAATATTGAGAATCGGATCCTCTCCACAGCGGGACAGGTGCATAAGATGTGGTCTGCCTTCTCATCATCCTCCAGGCATAGACGGCACTCGGCGTTTTCCGCTAGGCCGAGTTTATGCAGATGATAGTTTAGTCGGCAGTGCCCGGTATATAGGCCTGTTAGAGTTTTCAGGTTTATCCTGTTTAACTCTAAAAGTTTCTTAGTTCTCGATTTCAAAGGGTATTTTATGAACGCCTTCGAACGAACTAATCCTGGTAACTCTTGCCAATACTGGAGAGTTTGCCTTTCAGCCCAGGTTGAGATAGCCATCTTGGCCGTACTTGAAGATATGCCAAGTATTGGTTCTGGTCCGATGAATCGTGATCCCGCTCCTTCTCTGGCTAAGGAGTCCGCTATTTCGTTACCTTCCATACCAGAGTGGCCGGGTATCCAGACCAGAGTCACTTTGATAATCACGCTTATCCCAGCACATCAAATCTTTCTCGCACACTTTACAAATTATTTTAGCACCGTCATGTCACAAAATAAATCAGGGAATTCACCTATGAATTTATTCACTTTGTCAGCAAATGGCCGTTTTCTACCCCTGCGTACGTCTACTATGCTTTATTATTAAATTAATATCAACAATACGGTACAACAAATAAAACAAAGACACAGAAACAATATGCAATACGCCCAAGTGACTTAACGTGTACACAACTCGAAAGCTAATAATAGACTGGACTGGAGAAAGAGTTTCGCGGTCAAGGTGAATGCCGGCGACAGTAAGTACATCTGTACTCTACGACCCTGATACACAGAAACGATTTGTAGTTTTAACTATAAATAACAAATGAATCATTTTGGCATTAAAGTTACTAACAAACAGTTCATTCTTATGACTAATTATTATATGTGAAAACCGTCATTCTTGACTTTTTATTTGGATGAGTTTACCGCATAAAATCAGTATTGTGCCCTATAGAGAGGTCTTATTCCAAAGCATTTTAATTCTCTGCAGGGAATACACGTAATTAAAACGGCTCTTCTCAAGGATTAAATTCGGACAGAGTAAATTATAACGATGCCCGATTTAAAGTGAACTCGAAATTATTTTGATGAAGTCATCACATAAATTAAGTCAAAATTCATTATTTGCATTAACCTCACCCTCACTTAATATGACTAGGATTAATATTGTAAGTTCTACTGATACATTGCACAGTAATTATTTAAAATACTTGACAAAATACTGGACAAAAATTAATAAAAGGAAATCAAATTTTTCCTTTCTAATTTATTAAAAGCATGGTTGTTTCTTATTCACTTTCGCGACATAAATTGGACAATAAAAAAGTTATATTTAGATATAAAACAGCGTTACAACCGCTACTGAGTTTGAAACAAAAACATTACTCATAAAAAATATTCTATCAAAAGCTTTATATTAATGAAAGATATAAATAAAAAGTGAATGTATTGTCGGTGTTTTTATATATTCAGGCGATAAACATTTTATATTGGGCTTAGAACGATGAGGAGTATTATTATAGAAATCATAAACTTTTACTCCGATTTGATATATATGTATATAAATTAAGTAATTCTGGAAAAGAAAAGGTCTGCGTGGAGACAAAGGAAGGGCTTTACCCGTAATATCTTATCGCATCGCAACTGAACTAAGTTATAATTCTTTATCTCTATAATACTCTGCTATAAAATTATTAATATCTTTTGCTATAATTGACTTGGAGCCTGATAGGTGTATCTCATATTATTGCCATTTAACTGCTGCAGCAACCAGGGCTGGCCCGAGGGTCGTGCCCTAGGGTAAAACCCAAAATCAGTTTATAAGAATTACACAAAGTTTATATCAAACTAATTTGCAACTAAAAACGTCGGCTTATTTGATTCCTTTATCGCCGTCAAAGAAACCCACGTTTTTATATTGCAAATAAGTTTGAAATAAACTGTATATATAAATACCCAAAACATTTAAAGGATCACTTCTTCAAAGTCATATCTTTTCGGCGAAAATAGATTCACATCTAATATTTCATAAATTTATTTATATAATTTATATAAGTTGGCTACTGTCATCTAACTTATTTTCGCATGATTTATTTGTTGTCATTACAAGTGGCATTGTTATAAGTGTGAAAGTAGACAAAAATCACTGTAATTTAGTAAAATCTCGAAACAAAAAATGTTATTAAACATACGTTACATACGTTTTTCTACTCTGTTATTATCTCTTATTGAAAAAAGAACGCTAGAAGACAGCTCAACTCCAATGATGCGACACAAGCAGTCACGCTTTTGCAAGAAGGGCCGCTCTTAGCGGTATGTAAGCCAAATGCTGAATGTGTCTCAGTCTGTGGTCTCTAGACTCTGAAGATGGCATCAAGAGACAGGACAAGTCATAAGATGATGACCTGGTCAAGGCCGCCACAGGGCCACAACCGCTCCTAACGACAGATTTCTTAGACTGCACCCGCTCTAAAAAATGACCTCTTTAGAACTAGAAGTGTTCCAAACAGTGTGCAATCAATTTACGGTTTAGATAACCACTTAGAACACCTTGATTGACCAGAGACCATAAGCAGGCAAGATTATTGTCTGCTCTAGAACATCAAGAACTCACCATAAAATATATACACGGTGTCGCAACAATCGTGCCAAAAAACTACCAAAACTAACTCTTAACCGACTGCAAGAACTTACGCCAGAAAACGACAAAAAACTACCAGAATTAACCCTTAACTGACAGTAAAATACAACAGTTTTATCCATCCATTGCACAATGTGAATTTGATTTAATAGCGTTAACTGAAACGTGGCTCCAAAAAGAAGTACTGAGTGTTAAAGTATTCCCGGAGACATATAGAGTGCACAGATGCGATAGGAAATTACATCTGACCGAGTACACAACAGACGGAGGGGTGCTTCTAGCATGTAAGTAACATCTAAGGTCAGAAAAAATTGAACTTCCGTTATTTTCAGCTTCATTTCCTACTATTGATGTTCTGTGCTGTAAATCTCAATTTCAATTTACAATAGTATACATTTTTGTTATTTATATACCACCTAGTACTAGCTTAGAACAATACGAACTGTTTTTTGAATCATTAGAACAATTAAGCTTTATCTTTAGATAAAAAAATACTTGTTTTTGGAGACTTTAATGTACCACTCTATGTTAACAATGAAAATAATGATACGAAGACAAATATAATTACTAACTTTGCAACCTTCTTCGATATTCACCAATATAACAAAATACTCAATAATTCAGGCCGTCTGCTCGATCTTATTTTCTCGAATCTAAACTATGAGATTCTACACGATAATGCGCCACTTGTAAAAGAGGATATTTTTCACCTAGCTCTTCTCGTCAAAACAAAGCTTCTCTTAAAATGCACAAACTTTACATCCCCTAATAATCAGAAAGCCTACAATTTTAGGAAAGCAATTACCCAACTTTATATAAAGCTATCTCTGAAACCGATTGGTATAATCCACAAAACTTTTCAGATATCAATTTAGCTCTTGAAGAATTCTGCAACAGGCTTCATTACATCATGGATCATTACGTTCCTCAGTACAGAACATATAAAAGGATTTATCCAAAATGGTATACCAATGAAATAATCAATAATATCAAACAGAAAGACAAATATTTCAGCAAATTCAAAAAAACAAAATTCAACTATTATCTTGAAAAATATAAACAACAGATCGAATTAGAACAATATATCTCTAGTATACAGACCACAATATTCTCCGATCCAAAACACCTCTGGTCCTTCATACAATCGAAAAGACAACAAACAAGAATACCTGGAAAATGTCATATAAGGATAAATAATATGATAATCCACAAGAAATTATAAACGTATTTGCCGAATTCTTTAGTTCAGTGTATTGTGCTCCAGGTAGCAGCACGTAAAATAACGATGTGACCCGATACAACAACAATTTGGACACTATCAGTATAAAAAACATTTCTATGTCAGAAATAAAGGATTCTATAAAAAAATTAAAGAATAAAATGACATCCGGTCCGGATCTTATACCATCATTTCTGGTTAAAGACTGCGCTGTTTAACCTTTCCATTAAAACATCAGTCTTTCCCAACCAATGGAAAGAAGCAAAAGCTTTTCCAATTTTTAAAGCAGGCGATATGGCGGCCTATGTAAGCAATTATAGAAAAATTTCTCTTCTGTGCAATTTTGCAAAGGTGCTGGAAATTATTTTACACAATCGAATATATTTGTCCACAAAGAACATATTATCGCCATGTCAGTACGGATTCATGTCTAACAGATCTACTGTTACGAATCTAGTGTCATTCAGTCAAACCGTGTCTAAAATCATAGACGAACGGGGTCAAATCGATACTTTGTATACGGACTTTACCAAAGCCTTCGACCGCATTGATCATCAGCTACTGCTACAAAAGTTGGATAAGTTCGGATTTAACCTAAACCTACTAAACTTTTTTCGATCATACCTAACAGAGAGAAAGCAATTTGTATTTGACAACGGACATAAATCATCGACATACCTGGCACCATCCGGAGTACCACAAGGCTCCAATCTCGGGCTCTTATTATTTCTCTTATTTATAGATGATCTGTGTATTAATCTACAATGCGATTCCCTGATATTTGCAGATGATTTTAAAATTTGCATGCGCGTAATTTCCGTAAATGATTGTATAAGCCTTCAATATAACTTCGACGCAGTCAACAATTGTGTATTCTCAACAAAGTTGGCATCAATGCCACCAAATTTAATGTAGTAACTTACACAAAAAAGATAAATCTTATTATCTACAACTACAGAATCAATGATACTGTCCTAGAACGCACAAATACAATTAAAGATTTAGGCATATATTTCGATCCTGAACTCTGCTTTGCCGAACACACGAACATTAAGTCTAAAGAAGCAATCAAAATGCTAGGCTTTATCATAAGAAATTGTAAATCATTTACTAATACAACATATCTAAAATTATTACACTACTCTTACGTAAGATCAAAGATCGAGTATGTAAGCATAATCTGGAATCTCTATTACCTTATCCACAAAAATATACTAGAACAAGTTCAAAGAAAATTTCTAAAATTCTTATCTTTTAGAGCTACAAGTAATCATCCCGAGAGAGGGGTAGACAATAAGTATATACTGGCTAGCTTTAATTTTGAAAATCCTACCCCCATAATGTGAGGCATATTGGACAAACGTAAACATGTTCAATTATAAGAATTAAATATTAAATATGTATCTAGAATTAGTTTGTATAAACTATAACATGCTATATAAATAACGAAAATACTAGATGTGCACAATTTTATTACTATTCAATATACAGGGTTTCCTAAGGTTGTGTTATATCAGGGTAAAATATTCATCAAATACTTAGTCGCAGTCAAAGAGACATCTTACCACTTCCTGGGACAATGTGAAGCGTTTGGGCGCCTGAGACACAGTATCTTCGGTTCTGAGGCGCTTCTAAGGGGAGGAGATGAGCTCCCTCGCAATGAGTGACATCCTGACCTTCATCAGAAGGTCGGAAAGATTTGATGAGGGAGCAAGAGAAGCACATGGCTGAGGGGACAGCTGGGGGTTGGTAAAAAGGGCCCGTCTGTGGCCTACTTGCCAGGCGTCAGCCTCCCCCACCATTACCATTACCATTACCATTAGTCGCAGTCACCGTCCAACTGCACTTTTTACATTTTTAAATATTCAGTAGCTATTATTATTTTGTAACGGCAAATAAATATTAATAATAAATTAGTAGTTGGGTGATATAAATATAATTAAGATATGATTAAAATTATGATACAATATATATTTAAAAGGTATCTCCATCATCCAGACTTCTCTGAAGTCTATAAAAACTGCACGATGTTCTACTTAACGACATTAAATTTGTAGTTAATACCTAGTGTCGTTTTTATTCCTCATTTTGCTTTATATATCTTTATTAAGAAAGTAAATATAACTAGGACAGTCAGGAGCTATTAAAATAAATATAATACCACCTAAAAGACATTAATAGCTTGTGACAAATTAATCAAATATACCTCAGAAAAATTATTGGTTTATGTTTCGTTCTCATCTTCTTATAAGCTCGCCATAAATGGCAATTATTGCGGAAAAAATTATGTCATAAGCAGACTTTTATATCATATCCCCTAAAATGAATTATTGTGGCACAAGATAATTAACTGACATGTTTTTATTCTTTCTATACGCTGAAAATAATTATTAAATATATCTACCGTACAAATTATTGTGTGCCAATTAGTAAATAAGTATCGGGAACAATTTAAATTAATAAAATTCTTGAAGCAGGACATATACAGGGTGAGCCACGGTGGGTGGAGTATTAGAAGTATATGGAGAATGGATCAACCGATTGCTTTGAAATTTTGGTTACCAAGATAATCGGGTATGATCTCTCCAACTAAACTATTTTCGAAAGTGCGGTGTTGCCACTTATACGTAAAACTGACAACATCTTCGGTATTTTAAATGGAATATCCTGTATATTTTTGCGTTTCTTGGATCGTCGTCTCTCTCTGAGTAACTTTTATTAATATTTCCCTATACCTATCTCAAGCCGTTTTCGAGATAATAATTCTTTTCTGAATTTATTGCCAAAAACTTTCAGTAAATCGTGTTTTCTCCTACCTACGCAGCAATTAAAAGATAATTTTTTAGTTGCCGCTAGGCAAGGCCTGGGGGCATCTCCTCCAATAATCAAATGTTTCGAATATCATACAGGGTGAGTTAGAGAACGCTTTCTACAAGTGACTTAGAAAAATGCACGAAAGTCAATTTTTTTTAAATGGAATGCCCTGTATATTATTACTGATTCCGAAAGGCGATACATTTACCTCTTTAAAAAGGTAATATACTCTATACCTAATGCACACCGTTTTCGATTTATGGGCACTTTTCTGTAACCTTACCAAGAATATTAGTCTTCTGGTATATCATAACGGGTGGGCCATGAAATTTTTGTTTTGTCATTTTGTAATGACAACAGATGTTATTTTACTAAATAAATTTGACGTTAGTGATATTTGCACCTAATTTGAATAGCTATGTAGCACAAATATGGCAGAAAATAATTATACAAACACGGTTTTAATTGATTTGTTTATTATCTATGGACAGTGCAATAAGATTATCAGCAAAACTTGTAGAAGATTTAATGAGAAATATCCGAATTTCGATCGATTAACCGATCGGATATCAATAAAATCGGCTATCCCGTTAATTCGGTTAATCGGATGTATAAAAAAACCATTAATAAGAAAACAGATTACACTAAGTTTAGAGTTTAGATTTTAGAAGACAAATAAATATAATATTTTCGTTTCCGTAGGTCAGTAAGCACTAGTAAAAGAAACTTTATAGAACTTTTTTTAATTAAGCATAGGTAAACGTTAAACTAAATTAAACTCAACACTAGATATTATGTTGTATTTAGAGCACGTGTACGGCGCATGCAATACATGAGTCATATTACGAAGACGGTCTAGACTGTTTTTGGTGTTATGGTTATGGATTATTATGTTGTGGTTGTGTATTATTGTGTTATGGTTATGTATTATTGTGTTGTCTAATAAATTGTGTCTACAAACTGCGACAAAAATGATAAAATACAAAATATATCGGATTTTATGTAAATTCTAAACTAAACAGGAGCCGGTGGCCACCTGCCTGCTTCTAGTTAGATTTCAACAACATTAAAAAGAAAAGAAACGCGTATTAGTTGATTATCCGAATATTCGGTTATTCAAATAACCGATTTATCAGAATAACCGGTCTTTTCGATTAATCTGTTATCTGAGTAATCGGATTCCTGGATAACCGATAAATCGAATATCTGGTTATCCGAGTAACCGGTTTTCGGTTTTGTACAAAACCGTGAATAATCCAAAACCGGTTACCGATTATCCAGAAAACCGGTTTCAGTTTCCAGCACTAGTTTAAACTAAGTATGCTTAGAATATAAACAACTAGAACGAATTAAACAGTCTTATTATTTAATTAAATTGATCCAAAACTAAATTACTGTAAATTAAATTAACTTTGAAATGCAATATGTCGTTCATTTAACAAGAAATTTTTTATGTACATTTTTGAAAGTACAACTGACGAATTTTTTTATCAGCTGGCAACTTAAATGTTGTTAAAATTGCGGGACAATAAGAGAACTTTTTTTAAATGAAGTCAGTCTAAATGTATTAAAAGAGCAGATCTAACATTTGTTGTGTGCATACCAGATTTAGATTTGACGCTATTAATTATACATAGGTATAACAGACCAAAGCCGCAGATCCTGGATGGGTGTGTATAGTTAATTTACTTTGTCCATATCAACAAATAACGATGCAGATGAACACTCGAGGAAGGCCGACGGTTGTCCCACATTTCCGACCAAGCGAGCGCCAGGGTGGTTTTCTGCCACGCAGACCTATTTGCATTTCCCAAAACCTGTGGCCAACCCAAATGCAAAAAAAACGTGCTGTGGACTGCACACGATTCCAAGCTGCACAGCACATCCTTCTTGACACTCTGAAATGTATGACGGCATTTTCTGCCCTCCAAATCGGCAGTTAAAATAAAAAAAAACACAAATACCTTAAACCCGTTTTTGTACCGAAGAACGTTAGAAGAAAAGCTACCCAAGCAGCAGGGTCCATTAAACCAGGGGCAGCATCTGCAAGGGGGTAGACGAATAATACCGGCCCACCCCGGTTCGGTGAACCGTGACTACTAACCAACAAAACGGGCTACCTGGGATTGGCCCTTTGTCACTATTCATACATTTTTACATGTTTCCCTTTCAAAATGAAAGAGAAAATCCGAAAGTTGTCACCGTCAAAAAGGATGACAGCGTCACCTGGAATCGCTGGATCCACAGCACAGGAGCATCTGGAACACCCAGCGTGCTCTACGGAACAGGCGGAAACCGATGTCCCCAATCCACGGAGAGAATGGGATTGTCTACACTCGCCAGGTAAAAGCCGAAGCATTCGCGGACAGCTTGGAACTGCAGTGTAGGGAAAACCAACTCGATGATGAGGACGAGGACTGGGTTGAGGACGTGGAACGCAGAGTGCGTCGAATGCTCCGCCTGCCAGGCGATGATCACATCCGTCCGACCACTCCACAGGAGGTCAAGGAGATTCTAAGGAGCTTGAAGCCGAGGAAAGCTCCAGGATGTGACAATATCGGAAACATCGCCCTCAAGAAGCTACCCAGGAAAGGGGTGGCAGCCCTGGTGAACATTACCAATGGGATCTTGAGGCTCAGATACTTCCCGGACAGGTAGAAGAAGGCCGACGTCATAGTCATCCCCAAACCAGGTAAGAAACTACTCTTTCCCTCCTCTCACAGGCCCATCAGCATACTCTCAGCTGTGAGCAAGGTAGCCGAGCGCGTCATCTTGAGAAGAATAGAAGAAAAAAACCGAAGAGCTCCAAATCATCCCTGATGAACAGTTCGCGTACAGGACAGGACATAGTACGGAACTCCAAGTGCTCAGGATCACCGAAGAAGTCACCAAAGGTTTCAACCAAAGACAGGTCACAGCGGCACTACTCCTGGACGTTGCGAAGGCTTTCGACAGGGTCTAGCACGATGGTCTACTAGCTAAAATGATGAGTATGGGTTATCCCACTGCACTCGTCAAATTAGTTAGATCATACCTGCACGGGAGACAGATGCGAGTGAAGATCAGGGACTGTATGTCCACGTATCGACCGATGGAAGCAGGAGTCCCCCAAGGCTCTGTGCTCTCCCCCATCTGTTCGCTGTCTTCACCTCTGATATCCCAAGGGCCGAAGGCACCGCCATGGCACTCTACGCGGACGACACGGCCCTCACGGCCAGATCCTGGAGAGCGAGAACAGCCACCAGAAGACTCCAAGAGGCAGCCTCTCTTCTGGAAGAATGGTGCATCAAGTGGAAAGTCGCAGTCAACGCGGAGAAAAGCCAGAGGATTCTCTTCAGGAAAGGACGCAAGGAAATCCCCACAGGACACGTTTCCATGTTTGGCGAAGACATCCAATGGCACGATTCCGTCAAGTACCTTGGCGTAATCATGGACAAAGGCATGACATGGAGACAAAACACCGAAGCCATCGTGGTAAAGGCCAAGCGGACGAGAGCTCTCATCTACCCAATGGTAGGGAACTAGAGCAGGCTCAGTCAAAGGAACAAGCTTCTGCTAGTCAAAGCACTCATCAGACCACAGCTGACCTACGCCTCCGTAGCATGGGGATACCAAGCGAAGACCTATCTGAAGAAGATCCAAGCCGTGGAAAACGTGGCCATCAGGACAGCGGTGGGCGCACCATGGTACGTTAGAAACGCTGACATCTTCAGAGACCTGGAGTACACACCAGTCACCGAAATCATCCGTGATAGAGCGAAGAAACTGTACACCTTAGCTGAGGAGCACAGGAACCCACTGATCAGGGAGGTCACCTCCTATGACCCGGCCGACGCACCGAGGCACAAGAGGCCGAAGGTACAGTTACTGGACAACGGGTAAGTATAACTAATCCTTTCCTTACAGATGGACCAACCCACGGAAAGGACATGACGCAACCAACCACCATCCCACAAACCTTGCGGGCGCCGGCACCCTAGCCAGCAGGGTTCATCAGCCAGGACCCAGGGAGGTTGGTCGAAATCTTCGGCACCGCTCACATCTGTGAGTGGGGCCGTTCGTAAAGTAAGCTAACCCGCCCTGCACGAGGCCCGTCCATGTCTACAGCGATGACTAGGGTAAAAAGGCAATAGTTCTGCCTGGCCCTAGCATCCGAGACCGTCATCAAGCCAAATGGATATTGGCGCGAAATTTGTCACAATTCCATTTGATCCTCGAATCACCCGTAGTATTATAAGACTTTTAAAGAAATAGATATGACAGTGGTTCATTCATCGGGAAATAAACTACAACAACTTTTAGGCAATTCAAAAGACAAAATTAAAACAAACGAAGTCGGGGATTTACGAAATTAGCTGTCAGGACTATAATCAAAAGTATGTTGGAAAAACTAGACGATCAATTCAAACTAGATTCAAAGAACATATGGCTCATCTCAAATATGGTAGAACAGATAAGTCTAGTGTTGGCCAACATGTATTTGAGAACAACTATAAAATAGATATTAGCAATTTAAGATTAATTAGGAAAGTAACAAATACTAGACAACTGGATGCATATGAAAGCTTGGAAATCACAATGTGTAAAAATAGTATGAATAGTGATAGAGGGCCAATCCCAGGTAGCCCGCTTTATTGGTTAGTGGGTTACGGTTCACAGAACCGTCACAATAGTTTAGGTATAAATAGGGTACATTGTTAGCATAGGGTTAGCTTTAATCATCTCCAGATGATGCCAACTTGGTTGGTGAAACGCGCGTCGAGTGCAGTATACGGAATTTTGGTGTTTCGTGGAAAACTACGTCAATGTTAGTAAAAACGAATGCGATATTATAATCACATTTTCTAACTTATTGAATCGACAGCAGGAAAGTTGTAATATTTGGATACGTTTGTTAATATTGCAATAATAGAAATGTATACTTTAATTAGAACCAATAGTAATTTGGGACATTAACTATCTTGCGATAACAAAATATGTAAGGAGTAACTGTCAGTTCTAAATACTGCCGACCAGCGCTGATGACGCCTCCAAGCCCGTATGTTCTGTGTGATTCGTATCACAGCGAAAAACATTGTCATTCCCACTTCTTGCGTTTACATATTTAGGAGATCTGACCGACTAAACTATTAGGCAACAGTATACTTATACATTCATCACAACCGGCTCGGTGGCATATTTAACTGGACCGCACGAGATGGCAAGCGTGATTAGAAATCTATCTATCATAGCTGTGGGTTCGAATCCCGCCACCGACACTGGCAATGTCGGTGAGAACGGTTGTATGTCCACGTTTTTCTAAGTTTAATCCCCTTCTAGACATCTCCGATGTTGGATTCCGGGATTGTATAATTTCTGTGGTGTTTTTGTTATGTTGTCTATCTCGTAATGGCAAGTTTTGTTCTTTATATGAACATGTAAACTTATTCTAATGTCAACAAAATTAACGATATTCTTTTTCCCAACAATTAACCCCACTTGGGAGAAAAATCTGTGTAGAAGTATCCGCAATTAAAATAAATATTAGCAAATTCAGCTTATTTTCATCACGTTAGAAAGATATTAACTTTGTCAGTTAACGGTCAACGCTATAAAAGTTTTTGGGCAATTAACCAATACATTTAGAATGATCCAATGGTCTCTAGGGAGTGGTAATTTATTTTTGAAACAATCATGTCATTAGTAATAAAAGGTGCATGAAAGAATGATTGAAACAATTCAAGTTGAGCAAAGTGTCTATAAAGGTGACGAAGGGACGATGAGAGATCTTATCCTATGCGCTGTAAACGTACACCCGGAAAGCTATATATGTACTTAATAACAATTTAAATGAACCGTATGGGCCATTGTTCCACAGTAAATGGCTCACAGTCATACTCAGAGAACATCCTTTCCAGTGCCGTGCAATTAAGCTAAAAGCAATATGAAATTTAATTTATTCTAGAATCAATATTACGAAAGACAGCTATTTTTTTGTCGTCACAGAAAACGATAGTCGACCGTCTCGCAAAATGGTAATAGTTGTTTATTCAGTAAGCAAATATTATAAACATTTTTATTTATATTATTATGAAAATTCTATTTAACTATGTGAAGCAGTCTATTCAATTTTCACATATCCATCCACTAGACCTATTATACTTATGGACATATAAAATTGGTGTCCTTTAGTGATGGGACTCGAGTGACTTTTTTTCACTCGAATAACTCGGTAGGTTTCCGAATTTACTCGAGTTGAAACTCGAGTCGAGTTGAAACTCGGTTTCATTGTTATAAAACTCGAGTCAAAAGTTAGGTCGAGTAAAACTCAAAAAATCGACTCGACTTGACTCGAGTCGCTTTTTGACTCGAGTAGATTTTTGAATCGAGTCGATTTTTGAATCGAGTTGCTTTTTGACTCGAGTCGCTTTTTGACTCGAGTCGCCTTTAGACTCGAATCGCTTTTTGACTCGAGTCAAGTTTCTTTAATTTAATTATTTATGGTTTTATTAATATTTTTAAATATTCTTTAGTGCCAGTGTGATTTGTTTATATAATATAAATATGAAAGATTATTTACATGAAGGTACTGAAGGCACTAATCTTGTAAAAGTAATAAAGATGAAAACATGTAACCATGAATGAAATCACTAATCAATTACTATATCATCGGGTCATCGGGATCGGGAATTCCCCTCCAGGTTTGTTGTTTCATGTTTGTAGGTCAGATTGTATAATTATTATATAAAAGGTTTGTTCGTAGAGTAGTTTCCAACCGTTTGAAACTATCAGAAGCATGCGCACATTGTTGTAGAGATGCGCTTGTTCAATCAGAACGTTTGTTATTGCAGAGCTCTCGTAATACTCGCATCTCTATAGTCAGAAAACTATCACAAATGGCCTCAACGTATAAACCTATAATTGTTACATACGACGTTATTACGCCGTATTAGAAAATTAGAAATTAGAACTTAGAATTCTTTTTAATCAAGACTCACACGACTGCAGCAATCAAACTGGCACATTCATGTTCATAAAGATTTGTTTTTCGATTCAATGAGTTCGAAATAAATAAAAAACCGTAATCGGTGTGTATTAAATATTAAATACTATATTTATTTAATATTTTGTGCTAAACAAGAGTTCAATTTAATGTTAATTTAATATAAAAAAAATTATGTTGGTTTTCTTTAAATGTCATTTTATATACAATGTTAATTAAATATTTAATTTTGTATTTGAAATGTGTTGATTTGCCGGAAAAATAATATTTGACCTGGGTCCATTTATTATTTTGTATTTCTATTATTATGATTTATGTTTATCCTTTCGATTTTTCAAACTTATGTTGGAATTAGATGGTAGTGTTTTAAATGCTGAAAGATTACCAAAAGAAAAAACCTAAATACACTTTAAAAACTTACCGTTTAGCAAACCACTGAATCATCTCCAACTACTTACTCTATAGTTCGCCTCGAGTTTGATTTCGATTCTGCCCTGACTCTAGACTCTAGTCAAACTCAACTTGATTTAAAACTAAAATCATATTAACTCACTGATTCGAGTAGCAATAACTCGACTCGAGTAACAACTTTACTCGAATTGCAACTCGACTCGATTTAAAACTTGAATCATAGTAACTCACTGATTCGAATATCAATAAATCGACTCGAGTAACAACTTTACTCGAATCGTAACTCGACTCGAGTTAAAACTTGATTCGAGTAGCAATAACCCGAGTCGAGTAACAACTTTACTCGAATTGCAATTCGACTCGAGTAGCAATAACTCGACTCGAGTAACAACTTTACTCGAATTGAACAGCCATATGACTCGAGTCACTCGAATCGGATTTTGACTCGAGTCACTCGAGTATTTTCACACTCGAGTCCCATCACTAGTGTCCTTCATAAAATTAAAAATACTTTATAACAAATAATATTCTATCATCCTTTTTTTTTTTTCGTTAATATGTCGATATGAATATTCTGCGTGTACTTATTTCAATCGCCAAATATGTTATTACTATTAAATATTTACAAAAAATTGTTTATCGGAAACACCTTATGTCTACGCCTCTGATACATAACGTCTGAAAGGTTATATTACCTCGTTCGTTGGTCACTCGATTAAATCTGATATATTACAGCCATTTTAAATTTATTTTTGCAACTTCAACCCTTTTCTGATTTTTCTATTTCGCTTGAATAGCGTCTGACCTGAAGTACTTCATGAAAGGATGGCAACGTTTAGAAATATTGACGTCAGAGCCTCTAGACACCTGGTAGCATTGTTCATTAATATTAATATTACTTCTCCTACAGCGCAGTAAGGGACAGTTTATTGTTATTATAGTATTTGAAATTTGTTAATTCCTTCAGAGCGGATGCGTATTGTCAAAACGTTAAATGACAGCCGAGGGATTTTTAATTTGATTTATTCAATGCATTGATGGTATTTTATTAACATCATTTTATACATGCAATTTAATTTTATTTATGATTTCATATAATATAGTAATTGCCTGGACGCGGTCATTTAATTTTATCATAATAATTTTGTAAATGCAGTTGTTCATTCAAATGTCACTTAGGCATGTGGTTGATAAATTTTTAGTACTATGTTAATTAATTAAATGTAAAGTAACATTTGGAAGTAATACACAAATACAGTGGGATCCATTTTCAGTAATTGTATAAACTGCTATTCTATGGAAGATACTTAATTTTTAAAATACCGGATGATAAGGAGTTTCTCGGCTGTTTTAGGAATAAAAATTTGAAATTTTGTGATATTATTTGTGATAAATTAACTCCTATATGAAAAAGTCTATCTGACACCACATTTTTGTCACTTTGACAGCGATAAAAAAGGTGCATCGTTTTTTATCACCGATAAAAATATATAACAATTTATAACAACTGTATTTTTAATAACTGTTCCTTTAAATAATTGTATAAATAAAGATAATTATTGTTGTTGTTCGTTCACATATTCTGTCGTTAGTTGATCTTGCCAAAAAGCACTCGAGCTTTTCTTTTATTTTGCTCGAAAAACTGACATTTGACAAAATCGCTCGACCTGCGGTCTCGCGATTTTTTCATGTCAGCGTTTCTTATAAAATTACTGACTGGCAAAATTATTTCGTTACAAAGAGAAATTTATCCGATAAAAGAAAAGCTCTTGTGCTTTTACTGTTGACACAAAAAGCCATATTTCGCATTTCTTGGGTGACAAATTTCACTTCCGATTTATCTATGGTATTAACTTTTGATTTTAAAATAGCACCTTGTACATCTTTTTGTATATTTTCATGAAATTCACATTACAATGATATATACAGGGTGTAACAAAAAAAGCATGTCATAAACGCAACGGCAGATTCTAGGCAACAAATAGTGACGATATGACTTAACTTACCTCTATGCGAAAATGCTTTCAAAAATTTTTATGGGCATTTAAAGTCGAAAATAAAAAATAAAAAATTTGCTCTAACTCTGGAGTCCTTATAAGTATCTTCTTTAAATTTGGTACAATATAGCACTAGTAGTAGGTCAATATTTTAAGTAATTATGATCAGTTTATCTCGATTCAAAAGATGAGAAGTGGGGGTCATGTGACCCATTTACCCTCCCATTTTTCTATGGGCACACCAATGGCAAAAAATAATTTTTTTTGAAAATAAAATTTAAAAGTTTTTTTTACTCTTACCTTTTTTTTCTACGTGCTTTAGTTTTCAAGCATTTAGCTTATTGGAATTGTGAATTAAAAGAGTCTAAAGCAGAATTGAACAAATCTTTTGCGATAAGACTTTTAAATCGAATGAAATAGTGTCCTCTGAATAAACAAGCAATTAATTTTAACAAAATAACTTTTTCGGAACTTATTGTAAACAATTTATTTTAAATAATTACTTTATAAATAAATAAACAACACAATTACCTAATTAAATAATTTAAAATTTCATAAATTGAACAGAAATTTATTCAGGCTTTATTTTATTACTTTAGTATGTGCTCAAAGTGACCTCCGCCTTCCTCAATACATTTAACACATCTTTTCAAAAATGAAAATCTGATTTTATTAAAAATTTGCTACTTCTGGCGAAAACTATATGCAGTTAATTCTCTCTCTGAGATGTTCGACACGATCAACTTGCACAGAGTAGACCTTTTCTTTCATATAACACCAAAAACAAAAGTCAAGGGGGTTTAAGTCTGGCGAGCGGGCAGGCCACTTTATAGGTGCTTCTGCTCCTCGCTCAATCCAACGTTCTGGAAATTGTTCCCCCAAAAAGTTTCTGACCTCACGACTGTAATGAGGGGCTGCCCCATCTTGAAGGAACCACATGTTTTCTTGTATCGGTAATGGTACATCTTGAGGAAGATTGGGGAGATCATTTCGGAGAAAATTTAAATATTCTGTACCCGCCAGACGGTGTGGTAGAAAAAATGGTCCAATTAAAAAATTGTCCACAATTCCTGCCCATACGTTAACTGAAAAATTGTTCTGATAATGCGTCTCTTTTTTTGCTCTCGGATTTTCGTCAGCCCATAAATGTGAATTGCATATAGTTTTCGTCAGAAGCAGCAAATTTTTAATAAAATCAGATTTTCATTTTTGAACAGATGTTTTAAATGTATTGATGAAGGCGGAGGTCACTTTGAGCACTTGCTAAAGTAATAAAATAAAGCCTGAATAAATTTCTGTTCAATTTATGAAATTTTAAATTATTTAATTAGGTAGTTGTGTTGTTTATTTATTTAAAGTAATTATTTAAACTAAATTGTTTACAATAAAGTCCAAAAAAAGTTATTTTGTTAAAATTAAATTGCTTGTTTATTCAGAGGTCACTATTTCATTCGATTTAAAAGTCTTATCGCAAAAAATTTGTTCAATTCTGCTTTAGGGCCTTTTAACTCACAACTCCAATGCTTGAAAACTAAAGCACGTAGAAAAAAGGTAAGAGTAAAAAAACTTTTAAAATTAAATTTTATTTTAAAAAAAATTATTTTTTTTGCCAATGGTGTGCCCATAAAAAAATGGAGGGGTAAATGGGTCACATGACCCCCACTTCTCGTCTTTTGATCCGAGATAAACTGATCATAATTACTTAAAATATTGAACTACTATTAGTACTATGTACTTGTACCAAATTTAAAGAAGATACTTACAAGGACTCCAGAGTTAGAGCAAATTTTTCATTTTTTATTTTCGACTTTAAAGGCCCATAAAAATGTTTGGAAGCATTTTCGCATAGAGGTAAGTTAAGTCATATCGTCACTATTTGTTGCCTAGAATCTGCCATTGAGTTTATGACATGCTTTTTTGTTACACCCTGTAAGTTGGTTACTGCAATATACTGTTTTCTGTATGCCTTAAATATGATGTATTACTATCATTTTTATTGTAGCATTTCAATAATAGTAATAAAAGTTTATTTTGTGCAAAAATCGCAATTTTGGATTGAAATAAAATGTTTCAAAAAATCAAAAAATAATTGGATTTAATTAAATTATTTTAAATAAAGACCCTATTTTTTTTTGTTTATTCTAGCAAAGCACAAAACATTAACGTTACATTTAATGTATAATACTTTTAATTTCGATACTCATTTACTTTGAAATGATTCGATTTTTATGTATTAAATTTTACTGGCGAGTCATGATGACCAGATGACAGACATTAATTTCTTTTCAAACATTAGCCAAGTTATTATTTTATGCCATTTATCTCGTGCTAACATTAACAAAGTAAATGGATTAACGCTAAAGAATTTAACATTGCAAAATTTGTTGACCTACAGTCTTTTTCTCTTTTTTTTTTTCCTTTTTTTTCTTTCTTTTTTTTTTTTTTCTTTTTTTTTTTTTTTTTTTTTTTTTTTTTTTTCTTCCCCTCCTCCTCCCCCCTCCCCTTTTTTTTTTTTTTTTTTTTTTTTTTTTTTTTTTTTTTTTTTTTTTTTTTTTTTTTTTTTCCTCCCTTTCCTCCCCCCTTTTTTTTTTTTCCCTTTTTTTTCCCCCCCCCCCCCCCCCCCCCTCTCTCCCCCCCCCCCTTCCCTGCCCTTTTTTTTTTTTTTTTTTTTTTTTTTTCCCTCTCTCCCCTCTCTCCCCTTTCTCCCCCCCCCCCCCCCCCCCCCCCCCCCCTCCCCCCCCCCCCCCCCCCCCCCCCCCCCCCCCCCCCCCCCCCCCCCCCCCCCCCTCTCCCCCCCCCCCCCCCCCCTCCCCCCCCCCCCCCCCCCCTCCCCCCCCCCCCCCCCCTTTTCCCTCCCTTCTTTTCCTCTTCTTCCTCCTTTTTTTTTTTTTTTTTCTCCCCCCTCTTCTCCCCCCCTTTTTCCCCCCTTCCCCCCTTTTTCTCCCCTCTTCCCCTTCTTCTCTTCCCCCCCCCCCCCCTTTTTTCCCCCCCCTCCCCCCCCCCCCTCCCTTCTTTTTTTTTTTTCCTTTTATTATCAGTGTATGAAGGTATTAAGTGATTCTTCCTAGAGCGTATAAAATATAACGTGCAAAAGCGGTAGATATATAAAACATTTTTCCTGTTGAAAGTGGATGGTTCAACTCATATAATTAATATTTCATTATCAGTACTATTAACGTCCTTTTTAAAGTTTCAGCAATATTAAGCCCTGTTATTAGGGGTGATGTAAAACAAAAAGGAGTGGAAATATCAGTGTTATTACACATTCCACACATGTTGCGTTTCACACCTCCAAATACATATCTATAAAGATAATGTTTTTTCACATGTGAGACGGCAATTGTCTTTTAGCTGAATTATCTTCAGTAATGTTTCACATGAGTCCATAAAATCAAAATAATAAAATAGGTTTAGTCACATTTAGTTAATAAGTTCACCTTTTTTGTTCTTTAAAAAATAAAGTTAACTCCTAATTAACTTCTAACATACGATTCAAATTTATTGAGGCATCATTTTAACTGCGAATATTTTAGAAATGGGGGAAAAAAATTTAAATAATTACGTATTAAATGTGTGTCTAATGTTTTGAAGATGTGTCAAGTTATATTAAAAATTGTTTCCCTTTTTAACCAGATATTGACCATACCAACTTTTAATCCATAAAGCTGGGTCCACATTTGAGTATTTTTGACCGAACGAACAGAAGGAGCCGAGTGCACACGAACGAACAGTAACAAATAATGCGAACAAACTCATTGTATTCGACACATTCATCGTATTCATTATTTTCCCATGTATTCCTACATGTTCGTAGTTTTATTTATTAAATAGACTCGGTGGCAACAGTCGCTTTATAATTCTGTGCAAATTATTATTATTAACAAGTATTAAATACCAAAAAGTATGGCTACCATGCTTAGGTTTTCAACACTGGGTACTGCTCATAAATATCGATTAACTGTAGAAAATTGTCAACCATTTTCAAAGAAACCAAACGAATAAACTACGAACACCTGCACATAAACTCTGCGAATGCTACAACACCAGACTCTGAATGTTCGGTGAAAAATATTTTCTTTTGATTAATTCAGATTTTCCGATAAGCTGCGGAAAAAATTTGGTGCGTTTGTCTCGTTCTCCTAGTTCATATCTCGGTAAACAAAATTTTAGTTATGGATAAAATACAGCTTTTTTCATACTGCTTTTTTTCCCTAATTTTTCATTTTAAATTTTCGAAGTTATTGTCAAAAACGTGACTTCAAAAATGTCGTAATTACGCGTTCCTATTATTTTTTAAATGTTTTTTCGAATACTTGTTTATCTGATGCAAATGTTATCTGTATATTGACAAATTTTTGTAAATAATTACGAGGGTGTTGGAAAAATTGCCACATATAAAAAGAGTCAAGCAATCGCCACATTGTCAACTTATAGTCGATCGATAGTTAAGTCGATCTTCATAATGGTATTGTATTTCCAAAGTCAGTTGAAACGCGATAAAAACGCCGACAAAGGAATTTAAACGCCTCATTTAATGTATAAATTCCTTTGTCGACGTTTTTATATCGTTCCAACTAACTTTGGAAATACTATATGAGTTTTTATGTAGTACACATACAGACAAACTTCGATAGATCGATTCAGTTAATTAGGGCTAATGCACATATACGATTTTTAATCGTTAGACAATCTAGTCGTTGATCAAAAAAAAGCACGGGCAATTCATGTCGATGGTATGCGCCGTTTCATAAGGGCCCGTAGCTTTTTGATCAACGACTAAATAGTCTAACGATAAAAAAATCGTATATATGTGTTAGTCCTTAGTCAAATAGAGTCAATGAGACCTTTTGACTAATCGAACTGAGAAAAGTATACAGCCGTGTATGGCAATGCGCATTTGATCGACAGTTTAGTCGATCATCGATAGGTTAGTAGGCGCTGGACATTCGACCGGAGGGGGGGTTTGAATTAATTTCTTTGGCGTGCATCGTATGAAAATAGCCGAACCACTGCGGTTCGGATTGACACTCACTTAAGTGTCGTATCGATGTCGTTGCCGTGTGCGCAACTACTCGATTCTCGACTCAACTAAATAGTTTAGTCAATCAAAAGTCGACGGATATTCTTAAGCACGGTCTTCAGGCAATGTTTTGTCCTACATCTTACCTGTTCGGTTAAGACGTGCAGATAAAATTGGTTGAAAACCTGTGTACACACTGTCAGCTTAATGGCGTAATATGCTTGATTTTTTTTATCTCGATCACTGCAATCCAAGGATAGCAAACGATATAACTAAATGAATTCAGTAAAAATCTGTGACCATTTCCGTAAGTCTGACCTGAAAGTTCAATTATAAACTATGCTGCAGCAGCTGCCGCAGCAGCTACCGCAGCGGTCGCCGCACCTGTAGAAATATGGAGAATAGAAAAAATCCACCGTTCTCATTTATAAAGTCTGCAACCGCACCAATTACAGTTCCTATTTCGTTGGGAGATAATGATGTTTTATCTCGGGTGGCAACTGCTGCGGATTTAGCTGTGGACAGCCAATGAAATTTTAGAATTTAATACCTACCAATAAAGTAGATTTCATGTGTAATAACAAAGGCTAATCATATCGCAATGGTTACAACACGAGTTTATAAAATGCAAATTGTTCTCAACTCATGGTAGCCGACTGGGTAAAGCGCTTATAGCTATTTACTCGGTACCGAATATCAATGGTTCGAATCCATCCCGGAGCAAGTAATTTTATTTGTAATTTGTTTCGGATTAAGATGGAAGAGAACTGTCGATGCCCTAGATGTGGTTGGGATTCCACAATAAACTGTAGGGCCTTGTCTCTCTTTACTCAACACAAAATCCTAGGATTTTCTGGGAGTTAGCTCGGTGACTTGAGAGACGGTTAAGAAAACATTTGAAGAAGAAGCGTCTAAAGGTGCGGTAACCTTAACTGCAACTGTAACTGCTGCGGCATAGTTTATAAATTGAACTTTACCGCACTAATTCAGAGCTGATGCAAGACTGAGATGAAAGACGTCAGTTAAGACGAAAGCGCGTCTACAGCAACGACGTGCACGGCATAACGAACGTTTTATCGGAAAACATTTCTTCAGCCCATCCGTTTTCTAAAGGGTCATCCGTCTCCATGCAGCTCAAGTAAAACGCCCTTTTCTCTGTCTACACATAATGTTCTGTCTGCTACATCTTAAGTGAATAGGTAAGACATAGGACAAAATATTGAGTAAAGACCGCGCTATAGTCTTGAAAGTTAGAGATACAGCAGATTGTCGAACAACTATAAATCGACAGTCTGCGGTATCTCTTAGTGTCGCCGCTGCAAATGTCACATAAAAATCCCATATACGTATGAATCCTGATTCATTAGATGATGAGATGGATCTCATAAATGGCATTGTAAAAATTTAAACCAAAGGCAGACAAGCCGTCGCTAGTCAGCGTTAGCATTAGCAGAGCAGAGAATTCATTTTCCGTCTAGTTGTCGTGCAGTTAACAATGTCACACTGTGCACGATACAATGACAATTTTCAGTCTTCCTTCAATGTCTCTATGTCTAATACTTCAATACATATACTGTATGTGAATTCGCTTTAAGTGGAAAAATGACCACTAAAAGTTTGTAAATGGGTAAAATTTTTGGTATAAATTAAAAACCCCAAAACGCTTTAACCTAGGTCAACTAAATGTTAGTGAGTGCTTTACAGTAGACAGTGTAGACATATGAATAATAGTTTTCTCAATTTTTTCTGTTCCGCCATTTATAAGATATTCGCAATTAAAATGAGGAGTCAATACATTTGAATCATATAGTAGTGTATATAACGTAGTCTATTTTAGTATAACTACGATAAAAAACGATAAGTAAATACGTGACACAAGTGCATACTGAGTTTTTGTTCTTGGGAAATAATTTTATTTCCATTAAATCGTACACTTCGTCATTTAATATTAAAACAAACTCATTTTACTCTATGCACGTAATTTATTCGTTCCAGACATGTAATTCCTGTTTTATTTTGAAAAAAATATCAGTCTACCAACGTTTAAGAGCATTTTTTTAGTGTAAAAAATGGGTAAATTATTTGTCACAAATTTTCGTCACGCACACACCCCGAGTAATGTAATTCTCGACCGTGTCACTGTTAAAAGTTTTATAAATAACCAGTTGCCGACCGCGGTAATGATAGGTTTCGGTAATTTTATATTTAAAAATAATTTACACAGAGATAAATGCTTATTTCAAACAGCTCTGAAAATCAAACAGAGAATTAACCACGATTCTAAAAATTGTGTGTTTAAATGACAAAAAACGCTAACGGAAAAGAAATTAAAGCTCTAAGTTTATTTTTTACGTAATTCTACGGTAAACTATACAGTGAAGCACCACCAATGGCATCAATTTTTATATTGGGGTCAATGTTTTCATCAAATATACAATAGTAGTGCAAATGTAAGATAAAGAAGAGAAGCTACATTTAAAAACTGATTTCCATAAGCATTTACAAGTTTTCATTAAGATAAAGAAACCCAATATTTGTCATGCAATAAAGAAGTATTAAAATGATTGGTTAAACAGAGGTGGACTAAAGAATTTCGAATACCTATTATTTATCTACCAAAGACAGTTACTGCAGTTTAATTATGAATTTATTTCATAGTATCATACAATTAAATACGAATGTGATATTTTACAAGTTGTTGGCTGTTAAAGTAGTAATTATTTCTTTAATAAAAAACAGAAAACACTTTCTTTCCTATTTTTATTTTTAGAGGACTTTCAGGCAGGTACATGAACAATTTATCCTACGTTTCATCCGAGTTTTCGGACATTTTCAAGGTAAAAGCTAAAAATAATGGTTTTACATAAGTCGTAAATTAGATTAGTGACAGAATACATATCTAAAAAAGTGTTTTCTTACCTAATATAAATTTCCTATTTTAATTTCATTGTATGGGCTGGTTTTATTTTGTTTTTCAACATTTTTTATTTGATAGGAATATGATGTACGTGTAGTTCGACGAGTTAGGTTTTATTGAACGAGAAGTATGTTGAAATAAATAAAACCTTTTATAAACAACCAGAAGGACTAGCTATGGGCCAACCACTTTCAGCAGTGTGTGCAAATTTAACTCTGGAATATCTAGAAAACCAACTAATACCGACACATTCAAATAAAATTGCATTTTATAAACGATACGTAGACGATTGTCTACTATGCGTTAATAAAAATGAAATACAGTACATATTACAGAAATTCAATGAACAACACAGGAAAATAAAATACACATTAGAAACAGAAAATGAAAATAAAATAAACTTCTTAGACCTGACTTTAATTAGATCTGCCAGTAGAATTAAAACCAATTGGTATCAAAAAAGTATCAGTTCGGGACGATATACCAACTTCCAATCAAAAACTAGTAATAAATACAAAATTAGCGTTATAAACAGCCTCGTGAACTGGGCCATTTTACTATCAGATAAACTGTTTCACAAAAAAAAAACGTAATTAAAATCAAAAACATTTTTTTAAATAACTTTTACCCGCCTCCTTTTATAAATAAGTATATTCAAAAGAGAATACATATAATAAATAACAAAAACAATAAAAATCAAGTTGACATAGATTTACAATCTAACTGCTTAGGACTCATATTTAACAACACAAACCAGGACAAAATTCAAAACAATCCAAATAAAGACAAAATATACATATCGGCACAATACATACCACAAGTATCAGAAAAAGTTCAGAAAGAATTAGGTAAATATAACATACATACAGAAATGATAATAGCATAAAAATAAATTATATTCAAAGCTAAGAGATCCAATAGAGAAGTTAAATCAAACCCATGTTATTTATAAAATTGATTGCTCAGATTGCGATAGGTGTTACATTGGACAAACCCAACAATACCTAAATAAACGTATAAATCAACATAAATATCAATTAGAAATTCCATAGCAACTCCTAATTCATGCAGCACAGCATTAACTGAACACGCCATAAATAATTTACACAATTTTAACTTTTCCGATACAACCATACTGCATAAAGAAAGAAATACAAAAAAACGCATGTTTTTGGAAATGGCCGAAATACAAAACAACAAAAAAAATAGTAAATTATCAAACAAATATATCTAAGTAGCATATATCACAATCTTGTTCAATAGCAACAATTTTTATACATCCTGTATATATACTAACTGCAAAATCTCTTCTCAGCGGCTTTCCAATATCATGAGAATGTTTACAATAACTCTGTCACTCGGACCATCAATATAAGTATACTATCAGCTGTTATAATTACCTGCTCTTAAAAAGAAACAAATCAACGGCGACACCAAATACTGATCATTCTCTGCCTAACTCGTCGAACTACACGTACATCACATACCTATCAAATAAAAAATGATGAAAAACAACATAAAACCAGCCCATACAGTGAAATTAAAATAGGAAATTTATATTAGGTAAGAAAACACTTTTTTAGATATGTATTCTGTCACTAATGTAGTTCACGACTTATGTAAAACCATTATTTTTAGCTTTTACCTTGAAAAAAGTCCGAAATCCGGACGAAACGTAGGATAAATTGTTCATGTACCTGGCTGAAAGTTATCTAAAAATAAGAATAGGAAAGAAAGTTTTTTCTGTTTTTTATTGAAGAAATAAACACAAATGTGTTTTAAAAACTGTACGTTATGTACGAGTATCTATTTCATTTAGAATTTCGGCTACAATAATTTATGTGCATCATTGAATTTAACCAATGATAAAATTCGATTATTTTCAGTCCATTCCTGTGTCAGTAGCTTTAAGCATTATCTCAGTAACTTATGTTTTAAGAAGAAACCAGGCGCCATTAATACATCTCTTCCTAATTGATGGAATACGGTTCTCTTAGTTTTAGTCTTTTTATTGGATACTTTCAAAATTTATCGTGACACACGTTAGGACCATCTGTGAGGTAAATTGGTGATCAACAGACTTCTCGGTTTTAAGCGCTCGAATGAGCACTGAAGCCATACTGTACGCAGGAATTTCAGGAATCTGTCAGCAGGATTTACAGTCCTTCTCCTCGTAATGTTACCGACAAATTTCTTATTTACTTCCTAGCATATCCAGTTTCAATATAGTTTCATACATGGTATGTGCAAAATGACAATTATATTTGTATGCGCTGGTCTATATTTTGTATAATAATAATAATAGTAATAATAATAAACGATTTTATTAAAAATATTTGCAGCATACAATAAAGCGTAGTTTAGCTTAGAGCTGCTCAACTTTATCATATACAAAACAGAAACGAAATTCTAAGTATAAGTTTTTCCTTGAGATTTATTGCGTTGTTATATACGTAGAACTGCGTTAGAAGGTATTATTTTCAGTTTATATGCACTTCTGGTTTCACCGAAAATTACCCCATTTTTTAAATGGAACACCCTGTATATTATTATATTTTTTGGAATCTGTGATGAATTCTAAATATAACAGTATACTTTTTGGTTTTAATTGTTTCCTTTTTTAACGAAAATTTTAATTTTTGATATAGAGTGCTGTGATTTACAAAAAATGTTTCTTACGGGGTTTCTTATTATTGCAAAAATTGAATTACTGTTTTATGATAAATACTCTTACAGAAGAGCTTTCAAACGTGAGAAAATCAGTTTTTCTAAAAAATGCATACTTGTCATACCGTAACTAGGGGCTACTTTGCTCCTTCAGGGGTTACTTTGTACCACTGATGGAAAATTTTGCAAGTGTGCATAGAATCCAGAATATGCAATACACCGCCAAAACAACCATTGGTGCATTGAATATTGCATATGTATCATCGTTTAATGCCACCCACATCCATTTACAAGTTTTAGTTGAGAACTGACACTGAAGGTGAGGTTAAAAATTGGCGCATTTTTTCACCTGCAAAAATCTTTGTGTATCAGTGGTGTTTTTTTCATATAATAAAGTAAGTATTGTTGCAACTTATACCTTATTTATGCATTTAGATGTTCTGGTAATGACTACGCAAATTTCCAATTATGAATATGATTTCTCGTATTTTTTATAGGTTGCCGCCAATTTAACAGATTTTGGGTAGACTTTGCACCACAACAATAATTGGAGCAAAGTCACCCCTAACCATATTAATTACGTTTTCTAATTAAAATATCGTCATCCAAAATTATACTAGCATTAGATGCTAGTATCTAATTGTTGTAGAAAGACTAGAAAATACGTTAGAAAGGAGAGATCGAGAAAATATTGCGATTACACCCCCGAACAGCTACAAAGATGTTTAGATGCTATCAGACGAGTCACCAAAAGTAAAGCTGAAGTAGAATACAAAATACGAAGACCAACAATAATAAACAAATTAAATTTGAAACACCCAAAAAAAGTCGGTCATCAGGTCATATTTACCTCCGAAGAGTAAAATCAGTTTATCAATTGCATAATTTCACTGAGTAACATTGGATTTCCGATGGATGCTTTCGAATTAAGACAAATAATCAAGCAATACTTGAATCGATGTGAAAGAATAGTAAAAGCATTCACTAATAATACTCCTGGTCGTGACTGGGTAAAGTCTTTTATGAAGCGCAATCCTTAAATGCAGTAGGGATGACATTGATGAGAGTACTGTTCGAAATTTCGTTTCAAATTTAAGTGAAGAATTAGAAAATATTCCTCCGACACACATCTGGAACTTTGATGAGACCAATATCACAGATAATCCAGGCCAAGTGAGAGTTCTTGTTAAGAGGGGATGTAAATATCCTGAGAAAATTAGAAATTCATCCAAAACTTCAGTGTCTTTGATGTTCGCTGGAAATGCAGCTGGAGAACTTCTCCCGCCTTATATTGTTTATAAATCAAACCATATGTGGACAACCTGGACAGAAAATGGGCCACTTGGTTGTCGGTATAACTGCGCCAGTGGTTGGTTTGATGTTTCTGTGTTTACAGACTGGTTTGAGAGTCAGATGTTGCCCAGACTGAAAAAACTTGATGGAAAAAAGGTTGTATTATGTGACAATTTATCCTCTCACATTACAATCTCTACACTAAAATTTTGCCCTAAAAATGGAATATCACTAGTGTGCCTGCCGTCAAACAGTACACACCTGACCCAACCGCTCGATGTAGCATTCTTCAGACCTATGAAGATAGCATGGTGAAAAGTACCTATTGTCCGAGTGGAAGGAAAGTACAGATGGCGTAAGAAACACTAACATTCAGAAACAACATTTTAACGAAAATGTGTTATATTATGGCTCCAAATATTGCCTACAACTTAAATCTGGCTTCAGGAAATGTGGAATAGTGCCACTGAATGCCAATCAGCTCCTAGCTCGCCTTCCCAGAAGTAGTTATGATTCAACAATAATTCAAACCGAAATTCAAGCCTCGTTTTTCCAAACTCTTGAAAATAAAAGAGCAGAATATACAAATCCCACAAAGATTCGTAGAAAGAAAATGAATAATCCTGCTGATAAAAGTGTTTCTGACTCTATGGCAGCTGAAGAGTCCGAGAGACATTAAATCACTTGCTTTGGAAGAAACAACTCAGATATTGAGCTGAATGATAATTCATCGGATGATTATGATCCTGAAACCGAAGTGTAGGAAATGGACAAGGAGAATCAATTCATTGCTGACAATTGCGCATTGGCCTCTGGTTCGAAAACTGTTAGGGATTTCCTTACATTGCCTAATGTTGTTCGTGAGGTGGGAAAATTTGTTCTTTTTTCATACGATGGTGACATACGTATATCCAGGACAGATTACTGGCTTTAATAACCAGGAAATGATGATAAATTCTATGCAAAAATCACTAAAGTCCTGGAAATGGCCAGAAAAAAAAGATGAGCTGAACTACCCATGGAAGGATGTGTTAGGCAGCATCAAACCACCTTTACAAATTACCGGGAGAGGATTTTATAATATCCCTGAGTTAGACCAGAAATGGTGTACTTAAAATGCCTTCTTTTGCAACATTTTGTTATGTATAATTAGCTGTAGATTACCTATTTTCATTAAAAAAATTATTGTTTGAAATTTATTTTTTAATATTTCCTAAATAAAATGTACATTTTTTTTTTCGTATTGAGTGTTCAACTCTGGTATATAAGTGGTGTGCATTGTTAACCAAAATTGTGGCTCATCACGATATTTAGAAAATACATTTTTTTACGATTACAGTGATGCCCATAACTTAGCAATTCCATAAGAATTCACAGTAAGAATATCAAAATTATTCTAAATAAATAGATATTATAATATATTACCTATGTACACAAAATCAGATACACAAAATAGAATGCTGTGAAACCAATTATCTCAAATAAAATTATTTGTTTAAAACCTGTCGTGACTAGTACACTTAAATTACGCTTACTGTAATGCAAGTATACTGTTTACTTGATAACTATTTTGACAGCAGATTTTCTCACGTTTGAAGGCTCCTGTGTAAGAGTATTTATCATAACAGTAATTCAATTTTTGCAATAGTAAGAAACCCCGTCAGAAATTTTTTTTGTAAATTACGGCTCTCTAAATCAAAAATTTAAATTTTCGTTAAAAAAGAAATAAATAAAAAATCAAAAAAAATTATACTGCTTTTTTCTGAATTCATCACAGATTCCAAAATAATAATAATAATAATAATAATAATAAGATTGTTCGCAACACGCCAACATAACTTAATTTCCCAGCTGCTCATGAAGAGCAAATTTTCGTGTATACCTACTATACTTTTCTCTTTATTGTATATTAATTGTATATTAAGTGTATGTATATATGTTTGGGAATAAATTCTATTCTATTCTATTCTATATGCGATTTCGGCCTACATCCACCGACATAACGCGGCTTTACGAGTGCTATACTACCATCTAAGGCACTCGTACGGGGTAGACCAGACACCAGTGCTGCCTTAAGTCCCCGGAGATATTGAGTCCGTTGTCGAGAACGAGAAATGCCGGATTTACTGAAACTACTCGTTCCCGACTGTCAGGCTAATCCAAGCCAACAAGCCTGACATAGTCCTCCTCGACCATCAACTCAAGGTGATGTATGTCATCGAGTTCTCGGCACCTGCGGAGAAAAACATCACCTTGAAGGAGGAGGAGAAACGGACCAAATATCGCGATCTCCGGTACGAGCTCCAAGTGCTGTACCCAAGCTAGTCGGTAAAAATGGTCGTCCTTATAATTGGTGTACTCGGAGGGATAAAGCCTACGCTACTCTCGGAACTGAAGACCATACCGGCCTGCCAAAGATCAGCTGAGTGGCTGGCAGGCCAAATGCAGAAGGCGGTCATTATGGGTTCTCTCCGTCTGCTTAGGGCACACGATTCTGGTATCTACAGTCACTAACCCTGCGGGATGTGGGGAGCGGCTGTAGTTGACGCGCCAGCGCTACTCCCGTGAGGCGTCGGAGGCCACGGGAGAACTGACCGGCATCGGGAAACCGAAAAATAATAATAATAATAATAATAATTTTATTTATGCAATATGCAATATGATACACAAATGATTACATATATAGTTGCATCCGCACCTCTGTACATAAATAACATAAATAAAATTGAAAATCCACATGGAAAATTCGCGCGTGGATATCTAGAAGGCCCTAATACTAAATATTATATTCCTAATGTTATACAATAATGGTTAAATATTAGCAATAAAAAAGAAAACGAGTATATATCTATAATAATATAAGAATAAATCAAGAATACCAAGAATACTGTGCCAGAACAATACTAATTATGCAGCACTAAAAATTACAAGGAATTATACTATACTGTTATAGTAGTGAAGTTGATATGCTGCACAGTGAGAAGCAAGTAATACCAGGTAAGTAAAGCAGATATGTAGTAGTAAGTCATTAGTAGCATAATTAAAATATTTTATACGCATACGTGTTTTTATGATCTATAATTTGATGTATTTCGATTCGTTTCTTTTCGATTATCCAATGTTTAATTCTTTTTTTAAACAAATTAAACGAATTAGTCGCTTTTATATTGACAGGTAAGGAGTTGAAGATTACAGTACCTAAGTAACTGTGACTTCTTTGGCCTGCTGTTTTGTCAATTTTTGGAACCTTAACTGAATCTAATTTATATCTCGTATTATGAGGATGGTCAATTAATTCCAGTTTTTTTTTCTTTATAACAACGTGTCAACAAAGATTGACAAAATAGTTGCCTTAGATAGAAAACTTTACACACTTCATATAGTTCCTCTGATGGATAAATTCGGGGTTTTTTTAAAAATAACTTTAAGTACCCATTTTTGAACAATTTCTAAGTTTTTTATATAATAGTTTGTTGCATTACCCCATGCTATAATCCCATAATTTAAATGTGATTGGACCAGCGCATAGTAGAGCATCTTTAATTTATTTTCATCCAAATATAATTGTAGAAATTTGAATTTTGGGAGCAAGCAACGAATTTTCTTGACTAACATGTTAATGTGGTCATCCCACCTCATATATAATGTAATAATATACAGAGTGTTGCATTTAAAATAAGAAAGTTGGGGTAATTTCCGGCGAAACTGGAGGTGCATAAAAATTGAAAATATTGTCCTCTAATGCAATTTTATGTGTACAATAATATATTAAATTTCATCAATTTATTTTTATAAACAAAGAAAATAGAGGGGTGTTCCATTTCCACCCGGTATGGTGTTTGGTAAAAAACTAGGCAGTGTTTACAGTTAGGTTTGTACTGTATTTTGTATATTAATTTTATTTGGATTCCTATTCTCTGGGCAGTTGTACTAAATAAATAAATAAATAAAAAAAATAAGTATACATACAAAATCAATCTCATTGGTTTTGACGTTATATGCCAACCGTCATTTTAAAATGTACAATTCTTGACAGATCCTGCCTGAAAAATCAAAATTAAACGCGTAATTAAACTGAATAAGACCCGGAGTTGACGGATATCCTGGCAGATGTCATGACAGTGTCAACAATACCCATCAAACGACATTTCCTTTAAAACGAGTTTAAAACTTGAATTGGCAACGCATGTGTCTCATACCCCTAAATTTAAAAATTGAAATTATATCAATGAGATTTGTTTACACTAGAGTGCTTTTAGTAAGTGAGGGCGGAATTCGATTTAGCTCCATCCTTCATGTAACAATGTAACCCCATCTCTGATGCCAGACAGACAGACATGCATTGCTAATGGCGACTTGTGGTCTCTAACATAATCAACGTTGCCAATTGGCTTTTAGTATAAACGCTTTATTATTTCAAAGTCTTGCAAATACACTGATTATATATGTGTACATATGTATACACCTATAAGGAAATGAAAACGTAAATACCTTGATGAAAAGACAAACAAAAATGTTGTATTTTTTTGTAGTTTTCAAAAATTGTAAAATATGCATTTCATATAATACTAATGATAATATGTCTTTATTTAGTATTGTTGAACAATAACAACATGACGAGGTCCAGTAAAATTAGACGATTAATAAGTGGAATATTTTACAACTTTCTAATGTTATAAAACACATAACATATAATTAATTTTTCCACATTTTTTATTTTGTAATAGTTTGCAAAAAAGTTTGCGAAACTGAAAACATCGAATAAGAGTATCCGTATCAAATTATGCGAGATTGTTTAGAATTGGCAACCGTGTTTGTAGCTTATGCCTCAGGGTGTAACAAAACTCCACACGCTTATTATTTTACCCCATTGTAATTCATATTATTACCCTGACTTTAAAATGCTCGCAATTTTAAGAAGCTTATCTTAACTGTTATTAATATAAATTAGACATATCGTTGCTTTGGTTTGGCCTCGCTGTTCTATTGTCATTACAATTTCGCCTTTTGTTGCGCTCAGAATCAAATTGAATATATGAATATTTAATCATACCTGATCACTTTTTATAACCAGATAAGGCCACAATTCATCCACGCCTCAATTATTGCACTAAACTTAATCTAAATTGATATGCAAAATTTTTATAACAGCTATAAGGTGCATGCAAGTATTACGATACATTTAATGTTCCAACTGTTATTTACCTCTTGTATTCAAACACAAAAAATTTTGACACAATACACAATGGGATGGCAGACTACAAACATATCTCAAAACTCCAACATCCTAAGTGTGTTCAATTATCATTCTATTTATTCTACAATAATATAAGAGATGTGTATTCACCAAGACTATTTTCTTATTACTTATTTAAAGATGGTATATTTCAGTTACCAGGATCAATCAGGAAACAAGCACATCAGTACTTGTGTATGCATTGTTCTCTAAACCTAGAAATTTTTTCAACGAACCCCCACTTTATTTTAATGTGCTCACATCGCAGATACATGGAACCCATAGTTGTATATTTTTCCCAAAGATGGCTTTCATTCTAATTCATTTCAAATCTAGCCGTTATAAAATTATATCAGGGATTCCACAAGGATCAAACCTGGGTCCGCTACTCTTTTCAATATTCATAAATGATCAGAACGACCTTATTAGATACCATAAACTGTTCTTTGCAGATCGTTTAAAAATCTATATTTCGATCAATTCTGCTGACGACAACCACAACCTAAATCGCCTTAACTTGAACATCTCCGAGTGTATATCAGTACATATTCAAGTAAAGTTAACCCAACTATCAAATCGATTTGCACTTTCTAATTCTTCGAGTGGACGGTAGGTATCCGAATAGAAGCTGTGACAACAGTTTGTTGTTAAATAAATTTAAATTTAAGCTAGTATGATCTTCAATTATGAGAGCAGCGTGAATTTGATCCATTCGAGTACACCGATAACTAGGACGACAATGTTGAACGAGTAGCCTTGAAGTTCGTACCAGAGATCGCAATATTTGATCCGTTTTTCCTCCTCCTTCAAGGTGAGGTTTTGTCACCAGGTGCCGAGAATTCGATGATATACATCACCTTGAGTTGGTGATCGAGAAGGACTATGTCAGACTTGATGGCTTGGATTAGCCTGGCCGTTGGGAACGAGTGGTTCCAGTAAATCCTGCATTTATCGTTTTAGACAATAGACTTAATATCTCCGGGAACGTAAGACAGCACTGGCGTCTGATTTACCCCGTTGCCTTAGTTGGTAATACAGCGCTCGTAATACCGCGTTATATTGGTCGATGTAGACAGAAGTCGCATATATAAGGCGTGCTGAAAGTAAGTGCATGAGCGATTCCGGCGCCTGACGGCAGGTCCTTCAGATAACACACGCTACGATAGACCAAGGTGTTGATGACACCATCCTGACAGGCCACAATAAATTCCTGTCACCGGCTTATGTCCGGCTGACTTTAGAAAGATGAATGTCAGCCTGGTAGATAAACCCAGTGTTTCCATGTTCTTATAGAAGACACCATGCTGGGGTTTATCGACGTGCTACCGAAACAGGTTTCCCTGTTCCGTGGCTTTTATTCAGGTTGTGGACGGTTCGGCTGAAGCTCAGTAACTTATTCAAAGTCAGCATCTCGCCGGCCGCCTCGTCTGATGTTGAAATACGAGACCGAGTTCATCTACAGCTCTCTTTGTTGCCTTGAACAATCCTGCGCCTATTCCTATAGTTTCATCATGTTTTACGAACTATAAAAGCGAATCCGAGCTTCTGAGTATGTTACATGCCATACTCGGTACTACCCTTAAGGTGACTACTACTGTGAATATTCATCATTTTGCGGGTATTTCTGTCTAATTGGTTCGGCTCATCTACTGTCCACATCACTACACCAAAAGAGTAGAGCAGACATGTTACGGCAAGAATGTTAGTCTCAGACACCTTGTTTTCCCTTGAAAGTTCAGAAGACCAAATCTTTTGGAGTTGGTGTCTGTAGTTGTCGCGGAGAGATTCCTTTATTTGTTTTACATCCTGGATGTGCTGTTACACATACACATGCACACACATACGTTCCTGGTTGGGCATCAATTCAAGACAATTAATTGTATACATATTTCGGACATAGCGAGTGATAAGTGTATCCCTCTGGTGGTCAGTGCTACTACCTGTCAGACATCCTTAATGCCTTAGTGACTGATAGCGACCTGCAAAGCAGGTACCAAGAGCTGTGACCTCTAACCCTGATGAGCTAAACTATATACTGAATAACACTTACAGGAAACAACTACTCAGTGGACAAAAGCCCCGACCTGCATTGAATTAAGCCTGCAAGTCTTGTTTGGTAGCTAAAATCATTTGTCAATTCCTCACTAGACATAGACCAGTTTCGAACTTGTTGTGTTCTTGTCAGTATGCCATAAGTAATGGAAAAGACAAATAATAATAGCAAACCAGGCTAGCCTAAAGCAGGCTAAGCAAGACAGACATAGTGAGTGATAAGTAAGCCTGGCCAAGCGATGGTAGATTCAGGGTCGGGCACAATACTAATGCCATCGTGCGCTTGTTTACGATGACGATGACACGACACACTTCAATTGTTATCTGTCGGTCGATGCATAGGGTACTAATAAATAATAAATAATGTTGAGCGTAAAGAGTAGAAAACGACCGTACGCTGATAAAGTAAATAAATTTATCGGTGAATTTCCTGATTTATTCTATGATGGATGTAAAATAATTTGTAAAGTTTGTGATCTAGACTTAATGTGCTGGAATAAATACGGCTGCAAAATTCATGTCAATAGTAACCGGTATAAAAATAAAAAAATGGCGTGTCTTCTTTGGAACCTCAGTTTATGTTTGATTTACTGTTAATGCTGATTTCCTGTGATGTTCCCCTGCGCATATTGGATAAACCAGCATTTCGGGAGTTCTGGAATAAATACAATCCCCAGGTGAATTTACCAAGTCGTTCATCGTTACGTAGATATGTACCAAGTGTTCGTGAAGACATTGTAAATAGGATTAAATGTGCATTAAAAAAATACACGGCTGTGGTTATGTGTTGACGAGACGACAGATTGTAAAAAAAAATCTATTTAAAATGTTATAGTACGTGTACTCGACCTGTTAAACCAACATTTCCACTATTACTAGCTAACAAAAGACTAACTGCGTGTACTGTCGAAACAATTACGCGGGTGGTGTTGGAGACTTTCGAAAAATTTGAACTGTCAACAAGTCAAGTGTTGATGTTTGTGACCCACGGTGCTGCGACAATGCGTTTGGTGGGCCGTTTTCTTCAAAAAGACGATTGTAGGTTTTTACATGTTATGTTTAAAGTGCATGCGTTCCATCCTGTAGCAGAAACGATTCGAAAATGTTTTCCAGAGGTAGATGCATTAATAGCAAATACAAAAAAAGTATTTCTCAAATCTCCTAAATGGCTTCGAGCATTTCACACACTGTGTCCTTGTATTCCGGAACAACCAGAGCCGATTCTTACACGTTGGGGAACGTGGTTGAAGGCAGCTTTTTATTATGCTGAATATTTTCAATAAATAAAAGCTGTGATACTATAGTTCAATACTAACGAGGCTGCAGCTACTAAGGAAAGCCAGACAAGCTTTCAAGATGTTTCCCTTGAAACAGATTTAAAAACTATTTATAACAATTATAGAGGACTACACGACGCAATAGAAAAATTGCAAAATACTTCGTTGTCGTAAGTGGAATCGCTGCAAATAGTGGACGGCGTAAATACACAGCTACAGACTATAAATGACGCAAAAAATAAGCTCGTTATTGAAAAATTCGAGAGTGTATTACGGAAAGATCCTGATTTTACCAAATTAAGACAAATCTATGATGGTGCATCTACAGCTGCGTTAAGTGAGTTCACAGAGTGTTTTACTTATGCCTGTATTACTTCCGTAGATGTCAAAATACAAACATATTTTTTCACCACAGCGAACATCGCTTACTGAGACAACTGTAGAAACATATCTGATGCTACACAGTCATTATAGAAGTGCTCCAGTTTGTGATAACGACAACCAAGCTACTTCATAAATCTGCTTAAGAAGGTGAGTTTTGTACATATTTTTATAAAGTATACTAGTATTAATAAAATTTATTTCCATTTATTTTATTTATTTATTTATTTATTTATTATTAGTTATTACTTAGATATACAATATACACGTGTGAACGTCATTTAACAGTTTAATAATAATGTGTAGCACTAAGCTTACAAAGTATAAGGAAATACATAAAAAAGAATTTAAAGCGAACGAAATAGTACAAAAATATACATCACAATATATAAAATATTTTTGTTTCTATTATTGTACTTATTCAAGTATTATGATATGATGCATACCCAGTACGTCTCTGTAGGATGATGACCTTGGCCAGGCTTAGTGATAAGTGTACTTATCACTATAAATCTTTTCAGTATAAATATTTCTTAAACCAGTTTGCTGCTTTGGGTCGACAATTTAAAATTTTTTGTTTTATGAAATTTTTTCTTCCTGCTACTAGTTCGACTGGAATAATTACAATGACAAGAGTCGACAAAGTTTTTTATTTTTATATTGCTTGTTTAATTGACCTTAAATCGAACAGGTATTACAGTCGGCAACGCTTGTGTGCAATAATTGTTTCAACTAATTTTTAACTAAATCGAAAACATTTGCATTGAACATATTTAATTTACTGCATAGATTGTAGTTTGTATTGTGTGTCTCTAAATGGTTGTAACGTATTGTATGAAAATGATGAATTAAATTTTAAAATGTCACTAATAGCAGCCAATAAATAATAGAACAAATTAAAAATCAATAAATATAGTATTTACTGTTGACTACATAAAATCATTGGGACAGAAATCAGTAAAAATTTATCGCATGAAGTGAACCCAACCAACAATAGGCGAAAAATTGATCGTTTTTTATTATATTCTTGCATATTGGATGACACATCTTCCCCAAATTTACCACCTAAACCCCTAAATAGAATCAAACAGCATCACCCTAAGATTTTTGTCTGATCTGAACTCGACAATCGGATTCAATACTTCGGTTGGGGTAACACTTGTAATAAAAAGTGGCAGTTGTCCTACGTAAATCGTTTAATTTTACCCTTATGTTACGACTAGACGCGTTCACTCACGTTATTATATTTCACGCAATTAAATTTAATATTAAATGAAATTTGGTTTCTTGTTACATCCATTTTATCGGCGCAAATTGATTTATTGCTTTTTTAGTCATTTTAAAGCCGTATGTGCGTAAATACAATTCTTGTAAAACTGACCACAAATATTTCAATTTCAGCTTGCATGCTGAACGTTAAAAACGGGCTTATAGACTAACAAAAGTCAACTTACATAGTAACTATAAAATTGTTAATAAAATACCCCTGGTATTTTTTACTTTTTGACTAAAACCGCCAGGTAACTCAAATTTATTCCTTATAATCTGAAACTAGAAGCATATTTATTTAGAGGTGACAGTCAATTTGATTGCGGACAATCACGGATTAAAAACTGACTGAAACTAACCGATCATTTTTTAAAAATGGCCACCTTACTTTGAAAGTTTTCCCTCATTTGAGTTCGACTTCCAAACAAACTTTTTTCTGGCGCTTATTAATATTTCTTGATTACACCAAGTATAATAAGTAAAGACTAGGTAAATAAACAGAAAAGAAAATAAAAAAGCGCTTAATAAGACTGAAATATATCCAGAAAGAGCTTAATGATTCTAAATGAATTTTATTTTGAAGAACATTTGTATTGAATGTTTGTTATTTCCATTTTTTTTTTTAATAAAAACTAGATATAAAATGTAATTCAGTAGAACCACTTGTTTTAATTAATACTAAAATTCAAAAAACGACTCATATTCAAAACAATTAATTACTATATTACCTTGTTCTAACTGTTGTATTGGAAGAAATTATTAATCTCGTTATTAAAACTTATATACGCCATTTGGTATTTCTATACAATTAAAAATTTAATGAAAGGAAAAGATAAATTTCGCAAAAAAAATGGAAAAATATCATCATCCAAACGATTACGGACAATTTTCCTCATTACGTAAGAAAGTTAAAAGGTAATATTCAGAACAAATATAATTAGTATATAAACCAACACAAAATATTTCTTCTCTCAGATAACAAATTCACTAAAACAATTCCTCAAACAATGTAACGCGTGATTATATAGTAAGAGATATATTTCAACTTATTATATATTCTTAACAAATCAAATTAATAACAAAAAGTAAATGGAAGCTAGTTACTTACATAATGGGATTTCTGATGTTAAGCACTAGTTACCGCAAATGCTCGATGTGACCTCCATTTTGTTATTGTAAAATTACCAACCGTTCCTCCAAATTGTATACAGCACTATTTCTGGTTGAATTGCACGAATTTGCTCTCTATACTGTCCTTTAATTCCTCCAGCGTTGTTGGCCGTGTTCTAAACACCAAATTTTTTAAATAACCCCACAGCCAGTAATCCGCTGGGTTAATATCAGGCGATCTTGGTGGCCATGAATTTGCAAAATGTCTGCTTATAACACGATCTTGAAAAACCTCAGTTAACAATTCTTTAACTGGTCGGTAAATGTGCGGAGGTGCTCCATCCTGCATAAAAATCATGTTTTCAATTCCTTCGTGCTCGTTTTGCAAGTGTGGAATTGCATAATCCCTTAACATTTGCAGGTATCGTTCACCAGTAACAGTTACAGATACAGCCTCCTCATTCTGTATTTCCTCGAAAAAAGTATGGACCAATGATGAAAATAGCTGTGAAACCGCACCAAACGGTGACTTTTATGTCATGAAGGCCTTGCTGAACGATTTCATGTGGATTTTCTGTTGACCATATTCGACAGTTTTGAGTATTAATTCCACCATTAAGAGAGAAATGGGCCTCATCTGTCCATAAAATATGGGATAACCATTCGGGTTCAATTTCCATCTGAGCCAATACGTGTAATGAAAAATCGTACCTGAGAGCAAAATCTGCGTCCTTTAATTCAAACAGCAGTTGCAGTTTATAGGGATACATTTTTAGGATTTTCCGTAAAATTTTCCGAACCGTGGTGTATGGCATTTGTAATCGTTTTGATATCGCATTCACACTACTGATTGCTAACGAATTAGTATTGGCTACGTTTTGATTTTCCTGAAGAACTTCTGCAACTTGGACATCACTAATCCTAGGTCTTCCTGTCCTCGGAAGGTCTTTTACAGACCCTGTTCTTTCAAATTTGCTAATCAAATTACGATACGCCTTCATTTTGCACGGCCCTGCTCTCAAACCCATTTTCGTACGAAATCTTCATAATCCTGTAGTGTAATTTTTACCGCCTTCATAATAACATTGCACTAAACCAATTCTTGTTTGCAGATCCATATTGAAATTGTTACAATTTATGTTACGCGAGTTTTATTTTGAGAACAATTCTCTAAATTACGATTATTTCATCTTGTATCAATAGTTGTCACGACAATTCTTTTGTTTTCCATAGATACACTAAAATCCAATTATTGAGGCAACTAGATTTTGTTTACTTTCTGCTACTAGCATAATTTCTTAAAACTATATAAAAATTTAAAATAGACCCCTTACTTTATGATAACCCCATATTATGATGGAATAGAGACATCAGATAATCAATCTATTTCTGATCAGTTTAGAAATCATTTTGGCAGTGTATATGATTCCAATGCACTCCCCTCAGATGTTCAATTAGAAGAAAACAAATTAAAAAATATTACTTTTAATAATACCACCATAACAAAAAAGAAACTAATTCTGGAAAATATAGATTGTAAAAAAGGGCCAAGTCCTAATAGCATTCCAGCATTATTTCTCAAACTCTGTTGTGAGAATCTATTGGAGTCTTTGTACTTAATTTACAAGAAATATCTGCAAAAAAAGTATTATCCCCAATACCTAGAAAGTTGCTAAAGTTCTTCCAGTCTACAGATCTGGTGGTAACGATTATATAAGTAACTATAGGTCCATATCATTATTAGATAATTTCGGCAAATTTTTTGAGTCAATAATTACAAAAGAACTATTTTTTCTTATCAAAAATCATATATGTACATATTCATCAGCATGGTTTTTTTTATAGCAAGAGGTCTGTTTTATCTATACAATAAAAGATGATACCTCCGTATGTGCTGTGTATACCGACTTTTCTAAAGCATTCGATAAAGTGATCACTCTGCGTTAATTATAAAACTAAGAAATTTCGGTGTGCACAGTCAGCTGTTGGAGCTCCTTTCATCATACATTAGCAACAGATCTCAATATATAGTAATAAACAATTTTAAGTCTGATATATCAAACTTGACATCAGGAGCACCCCAAGGTTTCCACCCGGGGTCTCTTTTATTTAATATTTGTATAAATGATAACGATACTTGTTTTACTTCTTCTAAGTACATTGTTTATGTTGGTGATCTAAAATCTATAAAAATAAAACCAATTGAAAATTATAGAGAAATTCAAACTGATTTAAATAAATCCTATAATTACTGTACACTGCACAATTTTCTATAAATCGAAAAAAAATGCTATCCTATTTTATTATCAAGATGCTTAAATTTACCCTTATCTATATGATACCTAAACTGTGCTCCAATTAAGTCAGTTAATTATCTTTCGAGGATCACATTGAACTTATTACATTAAAAAAGTATTACGTAACCTTGGATTCATGTTGAGGTTTTAAAAAATCTTTACCTATGATTATTTCATATAAGTTGATAGTTCTTTCAATTATAGAGTATGCGTCCACTACGTGGAATCCACTGTATGATAAGTATGTACTAAGAATAGAAAGGGTTAAAAAGACGTTTATTATAGCTATTAATGTAACGAGATTATTATGTGATTTATAATAATCGAGGACGTTGCCAGGCGACGATGCTGTCGCCTTGTCGCCTGGCAACGTCCGAGATGGTTTAAATCACATAATAATCGAGTTACATTCAAAGCTTTATCGTATCATTGACAACGATGACGTAAAAAAATCAACAACTTTGGTTGTCATTTTAGCGTGCCATAAAAATTAAAATCGTCTTAATTACGACAAACTTTGGCGAAATCATGGAAGATATTGATATTCATGAAAATATACTTGCTGCTGCTAACACTGTAATATTAGATTTGCTTCTGGATAAATCAAAAATCCATTACGAAAAAGAATGTTTTGTGAGTGGCGTGATAGAGAACAGGTTCAAGATGCTCGAGAAACTGTAATACTTGCTTATTTTGTGAAACTCTCAAATCAATACTCCCCGTCATCTTTGTGGCCTAAATATTCTATGTTACGAGCTTGTTTGGAGTTGAAGAAAAGAGACAAATATGGCGCTTTGATACGATTCATTAAGAAAGAAAAAAGTGGGATATAGAGCTAAAAAATCGAGTATTCACGAAAGAGAAGGTTAGTGAATTTGTTTGTACTGCTCCAGAAGAGACATTTTTAATGGTGAAAGTAGCTTTTTTAATTGGAATTGGCGAAGCTTGTAGAACCAATGCATTAACGAAAATGTCCATGGAAAAAGTTGAAATTCTAGAGAGCAAGCTAGTAATCACAATTCCTGACTCAAAAAACCCACAAGAAAAGGGTTTTGGCGGTGATATCTGACGGAGACGCTAATCCTGTGACTTTATTTAAAAAATATATAGCATTATGTCCAACTTATACTCCGCATAGAAGATTGTTCGTATCATGTAGAAACGGGTATCCATTTATTTTCTAAAATACCTGAGAAAATTGCTATGTATCTCAATCTTGAAAATCCAACTATGTATACTGGTCATTGTATTAGGAGATCTTCAGCAACTTTTCTTGTTAATGCTGGTGGAGACATTAGATTTACAAGAACTTGGTGGATGGGAATCGAGCAATGTTGCAAGAGGGTATTTAGAAGATAACTTGAGTAAGAAGGTTTCCATTGCGCGAGAAATTCAAGTTGGAGACGTTTCTGTAAACACTGTATCATGTACTAAAGAGACCATCGAACTGAAAAAGAATGTTGCTAGGTCAGTGGACATGCCCATCATTTTGGAAAATAATGGTATATCAGGTGTATCTATCAAATTTGAAAACTGTCAAAATATTCACGTCAATGTTCATAAATAATAGCTATAAAATAAAATTCGTATCCAGGGTATTATGATATGAAAACTAACGTATTATATATTGTAACTAACGTATTATGTGCTACTAAGTTATTGTGAAGTTGTTGTAATGTTATGATATTAATAATTATCAATAAAGATTTAACTTAAAGGAACCTTAATTTTCAATGATACGAAAAATGCGTTAAATTATATATTCAATAGACAAGCATTATTTCTCACATGAAAATCTACTGGAGAGCCTTTTTCTTAATAATTAAATAATATGAATAAATAAATCAAAAATGGAGAATTTGCATAAAAAAAGTAAAAAGTAAAGACCTAAAAAACGGACAAATTATTCCTTTCTTTATAATTAGCGCATATTTTAAGATTTATTAGGGTGCTTTTAATTTTTATCTAAAGAACTGAAAGAATAATAGCTAGAAATTCAATCTCTAATAATAAGAAAATCGATACATGTATGATTTTGAATAAAATAATTTCAGTGGATAAAACGAGTATTTCCATAGGGAAAAACCGTACGTGTCTGGTAAAAATGACAGAGAATATCCGTCTTATTTCCGGGTTATTAATATCAACATCAAAGAATACGAGTTTTAAGAGACTCATTCCTTTAGAAATATATTGTTATTACTGTCAATCCACATGTAAAATTTAATCCCAAGGGCGGTATATAGTCCCCAAGCTTGGTGGATGCCTTTCAATCACCCAATGTTCTTTAGATTAGAAAAAATGAATGTGTAGACCTTTAAGGTAAACAGTAAATATAGGAATACTAAATAATGCTTTATGTAATGAACTGAAGGAACAGAAGATATACGAAAATGCTTTTTGTTTGAGATCACAGGTTCCGGCATACGGCAGTCGCGAGTTATGTCTTTTAATGGAATGATCTTTTATTTGGTTTTACTTTGGTAAATTACTTTTGCCAAACGACAAAAGAAGCCTAACCCAGCTAAATTAATATTCAATATAGGAACGAATTAAATAAAGCGTAGTATTACGTACCACCACATACTCAATTTTTGAAGAGATCGTCAATAAATTCAAAATCGATATTTCAACGAATCTTAAGATTTTACATCTTTGATAATTCAAATAACAAAAATGGCTGTATATAGTGACCAAAGGTAGTAAATAACTTCATATAAGCGAACGGTATAAATACATAATAATATAGTTTATCATTTTATCACACTCTAGATGACTACTATTAATACCAGTTAATGGTTGGTTTTGTACATACAGGGTGTCCCAACCAAAAGTAGGCACCCTGAATAACTTTGGAGATAAAATTTTTTTGAAAAATTGGTGGAACACGTCGACCTTGTTTCCAAGGGGGCATATTTTAATGTAATACTTGTATACCTATCATCATCCCTCTACCCTACACAGCCAACCCCTCAAAAAATTCAAATGGCAAGGGGGGTCGAGTGATACATCTTTTGAAGTCTTTCAATTCTCTACATAACTGTGTAACTAAAACCCTGGATGACTTTGGTACTTATGACATCAATAAAGAAACGTGATTGTCAAAAGCTCATGTTATTAAAGGACAAAACTAATTTAAATCTCAAACTAGAATATAAAAACTACAGAAGCAATTTGACTAATTTAATAAAAACTACAAAAAGTGAATACTATAAACAAAAGCTTAATGATGTCGTAGATAACTATAAAAAAAACCTAGGATATGAGGTCACAAATGAAAACAAAAAAAAATATATGATAAAATTGATAATATAAATAGGGAAGGAATAATTCTAAATAACCAGAAGGAGATAACCGACAATTTTAATAAATTGTTTATAGAAATTGGACAAAAATTCACAAAAAATATAGATCAAATAAATCATAACGTATCTAATCAACAAAATTTAAACATTGTCCACTCCATGTTTCTAGAACCCGTAGACAAGGTAGAAGTTGAAAAAGTTATATCTGCTCTAAAAGGTAATGCCTCACCGGGAAAATACAGCATATCGGTCAAGTTAATAAAGCAGATAAGCAATGATCTCAGCGGCCCTCTTACACATATATTTAATATTTGTTTCTCTAATTCAGTAGTCACCAAACAGTTTAAGGAAAGCATTGTAGTTCCAATATACATACAAAGATGGGAAAAAAAGAAGAAATGACTAATTATCGACCGATTTCCTTAATAAACAACATTGCCAAAATTTTTGAAAAATGTCTAAAAACAATCGACTGCGCGCGTGCCTTGACAAACTTAAGATAATCTCAACAAAACAATTTGGATTCCAAAAAAATATTGGAACAGAACAGCCTCTCCAAAAATTAATATCGACTGTTCTAGACAATTTTCATGAAAATAAAAAAAAACTTGCCATTTATCTTGACTTACAGAAGGCTTTCGACACCGTGTCACATGCAAAATTGCTAGAAAAAACTAATCGACATTGGTGTAAAGGGTACTAAAATTTTTCAATCATACCTACTAAATAGATGTCAACATTTAGTTGCACTAGGGAAGTAAAAATGGGGGTGCCACAGGGCACAACTTTAGGTCCTATTTTCTTCTTAATATTTACAAGTAACTTATTAAATTTTAATCAAACTGGCCTTATCATCTCGTACGCAGACGATACGGTATTGGTGTGATCTGATGATACTTGGGAATGCGCGCAACAGAAAGCTAAAATAGCGTTAAATAATGTTAAACACTGGCTTGACAAAAATCCATTAAAATTAAATATTTCTAAAACCAAATATATGGCGTTTTCCCTCACAAGTGCAGGATCTCATGGGCTAGAACCAATAGTCGTAAATAGCTCAGCAGATGTTGTTGAAAATGTTGCATATGCAAAATATCTATGGGTTTATTTGGACAAACACGTAAAACACATTAATAACGTAAACAAAAAAATTAGGAAAATTGTATATACATTCTTTATCCTAAGAAACATATTAAACAACAAAGTTCTCCTTATTGTATACAACATCTTGGTTGCATCTATACTTAGACACGGAATAAGTGTATGGAGTTCTGTGTATAATAATGTTCTGAAATCTTTACAGGTGACACAAAATTACATCTTAAGAATAATATTTAAAAAGAAAGTAAACAAAGTGCGAAACCTCTATTTATAGACAATAATCTGCTGGATTTAAAAGGTCCGTACATGCTATCTGCTGTACAGTATATACATAGTCAAGGAACTGTCTCTAAGGTGAATCATATATATATATATATATATATATATATATATATATATATATATATATATATATATATATATATATATATATATCAAACAAGAGCAAACCGTAATGAGCATATACAGCATATACATATAAAAAAAATGAATAAAACCATATGTCCAAAAAGTATAGAATTCAATGGAGTAAAACTTATCCAAGTACAAATTTAAATCCCGGATAAAGCAAAAAGTACAAAAATCAAAAAGAGAAAGTAAAAATAATAAAAATAAATATCAGCTAATAATAATAACACCACACACTTTAAACATGCAATATATGTGTATATACATGAGTATATATATATGTATATATATATATATATATATATATATATATATATATATATATATATATATATATATATATATATATATATATATATTATACGTGTGTGTATATATATCGCCAAAATTACTGTATAGACTAAATTACTGACACAAACAAGTTCTGGTGTCAGATTTTTTATGTACTATAATATGTAATTAACAAACACATTAAAAATATTTGCAAAATTATTGTAAAATATTAGCATATAGTGTATATTAATATTTAATGTAAGAATATGCAATTTAGTGTTAAGTTTGTTATTGTCAATAAATAAATAAATAAAAAAAAATGTTATGTACAAACACTACTTCTTCTACTCTAAATAGTACGGCCATATGTCATAAACATCAAATTAATTTCGAGAATTTTTTAAATTCTATCAAATGTGACATCAGTAAATAAACCAAAAATTAACTGTTCTGTTTTTTGTCGAGCGAACTTAAATTTTTGTCATTCGAAAATCAATTAAAAACGGCAGTGAAAAAGAATTTTGTCGATATTTATAACATATAATCATGTTCTCGAAATAAATTGTTCTATTCTAGGGATGAAAATGTATGAATAGTAATGTATCAAGAGTAATACAATGTAATGTAATGTTTCGAACATTTTGTCGTATATCATCAGGAAAACGACGAGATTACAAGTTTTCACTCATCTAAATTTAACACTGAATTATCTTTTAATAATACGAACAAATTAAGAGCGTATTTTATATGAATAAAAGTTATGCTTTCATAAAATTATAAAATTTTTCCTTGTGTTCGAAAAATCAAGTGACATATTTTGTCATATCAAAGGTTCCAACCCTTTTCAAAGAAGTTATGTCATGTCCATGTCATACAAATTTAATTTATTTGCATTCTTTTCAAATCTGTTTATGATTTTTATTAAATTATTTAATTAGAAAAAAAAACAATAAATAAGCCGTATGTTTACACACATTTAACAGCAAGAAAAATATATTTTTGGAACGGAAGTCACCCATTTAAAAAAGTCTTTGAAAAATGTCATTACAAATCAGTTCCAACAAAGGCAGTTAGTTTGTTAATCTGTAGAATGCATTAAAATTAACCACTGTATTCTTTATAACCCCAAACATGTTCATTGGTCCTAATAATGACGTATATTAATCTTTAGGTTGTCGCGGACTAATCATTTAAGCCCCGAAACTCACTTTCTTAAAAATAAATGTGTTCTACCCTCCATATATTTCTAGTCAAATTTTACGTCTATATTTAACAACACGAGCGGTGGACTAATGACGAAGATTCTACAAACAAAAAAAGCAGACAAAGAAATAATACTAAAATATAGTTTATTTTGAAATATATCATCTTATTTGATTTAAAATAAAGGTTACCTGGTATGTGATTAAATTTCAATAAATCCAAAGGCAATATTTTGTTAGGGGCACTTATTTTATTTATTGGCTCACATATATCACCGGAATCAAATTAGGCTGTGGAGGAGTCATTTTATGAAAATATTGCCTTTGTTTTTGTTAAATTGAGGAAACAGATAAGTTGCTAGGGATACACATTCAATCATATCAAACCAGGCTCAACGATAAAACTAATTTCGTCCCAATAAAATGAAAAGTCCAAGATGAAAATGCCAGATGGTAGTAAAGTCCAATAAAAAATAGGTGTTTACAGTATATATGGCATCCATTGCTGCTAACGCAATAAAAAACGTATCGGACATGATATTTCAGCGAAAAAATTGTAATTTATTTACAAAGTTGCACAAAGAAAATTAATTCACAACTTAATATTTTCTGTACGATACAAAATCTTGATTTATATGAGTAGCAACATAAACTAAAATATAATCTCAAAATGTAAAGTAATAAAAATGTTTTTCATGTCCACTTGGTAGTCTGTACAGTAGTTTATCATCTAGTGGCCGAGACAATGGGTTATCAAACAAAGGGAATCCGCATTCAGCAACAGCATTAAATCGATATATGCTGAAAGCTCAATAATGTCAATAAGATATTCACTTTATTTGTTTACTTTTACTACAGTTTTATTGTATCCAAACAGATAATACGTAACTCATAATTCATAAAAGTATAAAAATTTAATGGCATAATGGCAATATTTTCATTCCCATAAGTTTAATGCTTGAATGCATATTGAATCGATATATCCACCAATATATACATACATGTACATATATGTTTGCTAAAAAATATATACAGTGTGTTCTACGATGTGGTCCTTCAATCATTCCCTGAAAAAAAATTAAGAAATATTTCGCTAAAATCTCTTTCCATTCTAAAAAAAGTCAGTTCTGCGTATGGATTCGACGCGAAATAACGAACTCGAACGCGCTATCATGTCTGCGCGTAAATCTCATGTTTGCACAAGAACATGCAAGTCAGTATGTATTCCAACCTTCGCACACACAGTTCAATGGCATGAACCTCGGCCTGAAATACAGTTGCATTAGTTCCTAAGCTTGAAGATATCCTCACTCTTTGTCTGCAGCTATGTAGTCCGTACTGTTCCCTCGGGAGTTTTGGAGCTGTCTGTAAACCACCAACTGTGTGCCTTTAGTAAGTTAGCTTTATTCCGATCCTACTCCAAAGGATGTTGAAGGTCAGCTCGTAGTTGATCATGGTAGGCATAGGATTCGAGGGCATTCCCAGGATGCTGTAACGTTTTACATCATCCAGTAGCCTGTTTCCCTACATGATACTAGTCTGCGGCATATCAATGACCGCTTATTGCAGTGTATACATATCCCACCTGACCTCTTTCTCTCTCCAAATATATACGAAGAGGGGATAAGTCCAGGATGACTTCCGTTGCAGCTGACGGTCTGGTGCTAATTGCTCCCGTTATGGTCAGGCATGCTAGAGAGTTTGGCTTTGGCCGTCCGTTGTAATCCTTTCAGCCACCAAACGATGGATCCGTATGTTATCATCGGTCTGATGACCGTGCATCGGTCCAGTAAATTTGTTGAGCACCCATGCCCCAGGATACAAATACGACGACATGTCCATAAAGACTTTGTGGATTACCTTTTCCAGATGGAAGTTCCAATTAAGTGATTTATCTAGATTGATTCCTAGATATTTTACCTCCTCCACAAATGGAATAGTTTCAAATATTAAGGAAGGCGGTATTACGTCCAGCTTCCTTTTCCGGGTGAATGGTACGATTACTGTTTCATGAGTGTTTACAGACATCTGCTTCCTGTCACACCAATTGCCCACTGCTGTCTTTTGAAGGGTATTAGACATGACTCCTTCAGAATTTTCTGTGATTAGTATGACTAGATCGTGTGAATATGCTAGAATCTCAAGCTCCTACAGTGTGGCAATAGCCACTAAGTCGTCCACAAGAAGTAACCACACTAGGGGAAAGGAACCCTTGTGGGTATCCTCTTGTGGCTTTAAAGCTATCGGCTTCTCCTTATAGAGGCGTTGTTATGGTTCTGTTTAAGAGCATAGCATGAACTCCTTATATGCAGCCATTGCTGCATATAGGGAGCCGGGTAATACTTTGTTAAATTTTCCCGCAATATCGAGAGAAGCTGCCAACGCAATTTCCTTCCTTTAAAGGGATTGTTGTTGTTGAGTGATTTCGAGTAAGCGCATGTGGCATTACACCATTCAACTGGTTTATACTTGATATTTGATTTGTATATGGGTGAGTACTTTTCGTTGTTTTATGTTAATATGAATTATGGAGTGGGAAGAGGATGTGGATATAACCAAAAAAATGAGAGAATTTAGAAGGGAAAAATCTATTTCGCCGAATCACATGACCAAAACTAGATTGTGCGAAAATTAATAATAATAATAATAAACACCACAAAAAATTAGACAACCTCCGAAACCAAAGCCGAAGCTGCACGGGCGAGGGTTACACTTATGAAAAAACGCGGACATACAACTGTGCTCACCGACATTGCCAATGCCGGTGACAGGATTCAAACCTGCAGGACAATGGAGAGATTATCTAGTCACAATTGTTATCGCGTGCTCTAGCTAACTACTCCACCGAGCCGGTGGAACAAGATGAAGAGAATGAAGAAGATATCTGCGTCCTGCGTATATAATGTACGCCCGTTTGTGTTTCCTCGATCAGCCTCATTCGCATATCTGGTTAGTTCATTGTATACATAAGAAATATAATCATTATCCAGCAAAGACCACGAGGAGGTATGAGCATCACTTTAATAATAATAATAATAACACCACATGAAATTATAACCCCCTTTATCCCTGAAGGTCTGAAATGACTTTGTGTGGGAGAGGGCTACACATTTAGAGACAATGGACACACACCCAATATCCGAGTATACTACGATTAATCTCTCTCACAGAAAAATCCCAGTTCCTTGACCGGACCCGGGACCCCGAGGTTTCGAGGCAAGTTACCTCTAGACCACGGAGCCAGGAAGGATGGAATTACACAAGATATATAAGAAAAAAAATTTTTCTAGAAAATAAACTGAATAAAAACGGTGTGATGTGAGGATTTTAGAGATGGGATTATTAGCATATGAAAATAAACCTCTACCGCGGGCAGCGAGGAATCTTCGGCTTGTCCATACCCTTACTCTTCAATTTATTTTGATTCTGCGATATGTGTTGTGGCAAGTTTCTTCGAAATAATAAATTGGTCGTTGTTCATTTCTAAATTTTTGAATATTTTCCAAGTACTCCATACACCACTGTACAATTCTTTGACATTCCATTATACTTGATCGTTCACTAATATCTTTAAATTTGATTTATATGCAATTTTTGGATAATATGACCCTATTTTTGATTGGTTTTGTGTTAAAATTATTCAATTAAAAAAGTTTATAGAATCAAAGATCTTTTAAATAAAGCTACACTTGTACTGATTATTTTTATTTGATATAGGGAAAATTATGTTGCCTTACACTTCTCATCTGATAATTGACTGTATCCTTTAAGAGTATTTATATTTCTTGTATCCCTGCAATGAACTGTACACAGAATTATAGATACATACATTATAAACTTTGTTCTTCATATGTAACCACATTGCACAAAGTTGTACAGAGTAACTGGATACGCGTTTATCTCCACAGAGATTTCTTAATTATTCTTTTTTTGAAAAGAAAAGCAATAAAATTACAAGCTTTGAAATTTATAAGACAACAGGTTGTTGACAAGAAATGAAATAATGTTTTTGATAATTTCAAATAAAAATTTAATTATTATCCCTAGGGTATTGTTGATTGAACAGGAGTTCCGACATTTTCAGCACATATTCCAACTTTTTTCATAAATTCCCTAGCGGTACTTGTAATATGTTGACTTGTACTTCTTTAATGTGCCCCCTTATCCTTTGTCTTAAAGCTTTCGTATTATGGATTAATTCTCTTTGTGCAAACTTGTCCACGACCTATACATCTATAAACATTAATATTTAAACATTTTTGTATAAAGACCGATTGGCATTCATCATACAAATTTACATCAGTATACTATGATGAAAAGTAATAGACATTAATACGTAGCTAACATAAATTAATGTACATATAAAAACTTATTTTGAACCAATTATCAGTACTACCTCAAAACGCTAATGACTGCACGCGTCAGTTTGATTAGCTAATTTTCTTAGCCATCATACTATGTTGATCCTGCTAAGTGGTGCATGCTATGTGGGTGAAACTTTTGGACTACTAAAAATTGGAGTAACTGAACACAAATAAATATAGTTTAAAAAAACTAAAAAAACCCGCTTTTATAGCACATCAAACTAAAAAGTGAAATAATTATTAATATAAACTGAAAACAATAATGAACGAAAAATACTAGTATTATTGTGAAAAAAGCGTGGGTTGCTCGATATACGAAAAATATGGCATAAAGTGCCCCACGCTTTTTTTCACAATAATACTAGTATTTTTCGTTCATTATTGTTTTCAGTTTATATTAATAATTATTTTTCACTTTTTAGTTTGATGTGCTTTAAAAGCGTGTTTTTTAGTTTTTTTAAACTATATTTATTTTTCACTTTTTAGTTTGATGTGCTATGAAAGCGTGTTTTTTAGTTTTTTTTAAACTATATTTATATTGCTTATTGATGCTGATATTATAACATATTACGATCCAACAAATACTTCTGAAAAAAAAAAATATTTTTTTTTCAGCCATGGGATTTGAACTTACGCCCGAGGAGTCCGTCGTTTCGCGTCGACTAAGACTTGTGCCTTAGCCCGCTCGGCCAACGACCGAACTGACAATCACGGAATGTACTTACAGTATTAAGCCTCTTGCTCTCACGCAGAGGATACGTGAGGAAAGGAAATTATTTAATTCTGGCGATCCTGATCAGGATAATGATATAAACTTATCAAATTATTGTATTGTTACCGGTTCTTCGTAAGTGTACAAAGTTTCAATTAAATCTGTCCGTTTAAAGTGGGTCAAAATCGAGTCAAAAGAGTCGGTTACAAACAAACAAGCTCACAAACAAACATACAGGTGAAGCTAATAAATATAGTTTAAAAATACTAAAAAACACGCTTTTAAAGCACATCAAACTAAAAAAGTGAAAAATAATTATTAATATAAACTGAAAACAATAATGAACGAAAAATACTAGTATTATTGTGAAAAAAAGCGTGGGTTGCTCGATATACGAAAAATATGGCACAAAGCGCCCCACGATTTTTTTCACAATAATACTAGTATTTTTCGTTCATTATTGTTTTCAGTTTATATTAATAATTATTTTTTACTTTTTTAGTTTGATGTGCTTTAAAAGCGTGTTTTTTAGTTTTTTTAAACTATATTTATTAGCTTCACCTGTATGTTTATTTGTGAGCTTGTTTGTTTGTAACCGACTCTTGACTCGATTTTGACCCACTTTAAACGGACAGATTTAATTGAAACTTTGTACACTTACGAAGAACCGGTAACAATACAATAATTTGATAAGTTTATATCATTATCCTGATCAGGATCACCAGAATTAAATAATTTCCTTTCCTCACGTATCCTGATATTATAACATATTACGATCCAACAGATATTTCTGAAAAAAAAAATTTTTTTATTTCAGCCAGGGGATTTGAACTCACGCCCGAGGAGTCCGTCGTTTCGCGTCGACTAAGACTTGCCCGCTCGGCCAACGACCGAACTGAGAATCACGGAATATACTTACAATATTAAGCCTCTTGCTCTCACGCAGAGGTACGTGAGGAAAGGACTGGCGATCCTGATCAGGATAATGATATAAACTTATCAAATTATTGTATTGTTACCGGTTCTTCGTAAGTGTACTAAGTTTCAATTAAATCTGTCCGTTTAAAGTAAGTCAAAATCGAGTCCAAAAAAGTCGGTTACAAACAAACAAACAAACAAACATACAAGTGAAGCTAATAAAAGCGTGTTAATAAAAGCGTGATAAAATAATGTTAATAATTACCAAGCCGACTAGACTAACACAACATGCTTGTATTTACTGACTTGGGTTTGGCTGGTATAAGGAAATTTTTTTTAAAAATATGCATATTACACAATCTAATAAAAAGTATATTTGTTAAAGAAAGCGATGGAAATACTGAAATTTTTTTAGACTGCAACTGTATTTAGTTTCATAGTGCCATTAAATTGGAATAACACTGACAAGATTTATAGCATTTTTTCAAAGCATTACTTAGATTTCTTTAAGTAATAATAGTAAAAAAACATGAAGACAAATCGTCGCGATAATTGAACGAATAGTTTCTCAAGATGAATTTCCTTTATTTTTAACCACTAACAAATTAACAGCGTTAATTAAAATTATATATTACCAGTCGACTATACACAAAAGAAACTGGTAACTTGATACTATCGGCTAACAAATGAACAACGCGTGTCAGAAACATCAGCTTAATAAAGGCTATGGTAGGCCCGACGTAAACAATCTTCAACGAGTAGATAGATAGATCTCCATTCTCATTAATTGTATGATAACGTGTCTGTTATCAGTCCATTGTCGTATTCCAATACAAAATTCTTCATTAATTATTATGTCTACGCGAAAATACTGTTAATTTCGTCTAACGAGATATGTCTTATCGGTTTACATTACGCATGTTCCATATTTTCCATTTGTCATTCTCTAACTGCCTTTCTTCGCTCTACTCTAATGATGAATGGGTTTTTTGATTAACTTAGCTTTTATACTTATTCTTTTTTCTCCTCGATAAATAAAAATTGTCAAAGATGGATGATTTTGCAGACTCGTTTATCTAAATAGGGGATTTTTGCAATAGAAACCATACAGAAAGTGACATTAGTAACATAAAACAAAACAAATAAGCAAGTAATTAAAAAGCGACCAAATCAACAGAAAATGGAAGTTGCCCACTCCGGATATATAATTAATCTAAAAATATTTTATTATATTACAACTTGCGAGAGTTTTTGGGTAAAAATACGATAATGTGTCAAATTGCTTATTTTTTTTTTTTTTTGAAAATATTTTAAGAATATTTTTAAAAAATTTTGATAAAAACATATTGTTTTTAACTTACTTAATATGTAAAAGGTGTGTCCACGCACAATATTGATTATCCAAAGATTTACAAAAATTCATGGGGACCGTACTTAGTTACGTTTTAAAAGGACTGACGTTACCCGGTGTTTCTTCTTTTTTAATTCTTTGAAGACTTTTTCTGTACCGCTCAACTCGGCGTTCAGCTAATTGAAGCTTTAACGTTACTGCTTTTAAGTCTCTGTAGTTTTTAGACCTATTCCTATTTTTCTTTCTTCTACCACTTAATCGCCTAGATTCATTTAATCGGTTTTCTCTTGCAGAAATATTTTCATTATCAGACTGGGGTGGAGTATTCATCCGCATGATATGCTCTTGAATTTTACATTCCTTTAACTTCTCTCTAAACCTTCTGACTCTCTCTCTGCATTGTTTTATCATTTTTCGTTTTTGTCGATCACTCATCTCGTCAATTTTTTTCCGTTTTATTATGTTGTATTCATTATCATTTTGTCTCTTTATCTCTTTCTGTTGTTCCGTCATATTGGCTCTCTGTCGCCTTTTTTTTTCTCTTTTTCATATATTCTTTTTTCTTCAACTGTCTTACGTTTTTTTGCTCTTTTCTGTGACGTTTCTTTTGTTTGTCCTAATTGGCTGGTTCCACCACTATTATCGATCGTACTTTTTGTACTCATTTTAATTTTCCACATTATTTTAATAACTGCAAAATCGCTTTGCTATTTTAGTTCTGATCTATTAAAAAATGACATTAATTAATATACATTGAATAAAGTAATGAGGTCCCCCGCCACGTAACAACGGTCCCTTTTTTGAAGGGACCGTCGTTACAGAGACCGTCGTTATGTTTTCTACTAAAATACGTATATTTTAAATCAACAACTAAATGGAAAGTTACGAAAATGCTAGGTTATGTACTACTCATACTTCTTTACTTCCCAGTATCATTTTAGATCCAAATAAATAGCACTTGCTTGATATATGTTTAGGGACCGTTATTACCATTAAAAAACATATTTAAAAAATATTTAAAAAAACAATTTAACAACTAATTATATGACAGTAAACAAAAGTACAGTACTTACCATTAAACATGTACTTCACAACTAACTGACAGTTGAAAAAAATATTTAAAAAAGCATTAAGTGAACAGCGACAACTGTTATTCACTTTTGAACTAATAGTACCCGGTAAAGTTTAAAACCATGGGACACAATTAAATATTTTTTTGATTCCATATTTATATAAAATTTCAAAAGAATATTGTTGTGTCAAATAGATAATGTTGTTCTAATGCCTAAAATAAATAGTTTTTTGAGGATATTAATAATAATAGATAATTTACACCATTATACATGTTCAAAAAGGCGACTTGGGACAAGGGACCGTCGTTACGTTTTGCGGGTAAAATTATATTTTTTCAGTTTTTAATTAATATTCTATATCTTTTGTAATTTATTAATTAACTATTAGGTAACAGCTACTAACTCATATTAAGAAAATATTGTAAAATTGGATTTTTTAGACATCTAAGCAACCTGGGACATGAAATGGCCCGTTATCATATTTTTACCCTTATACTATGCAAGTGTTAACATGAATTTTCATCAAGTAAGAGTCGATTAATTTAGCTAATAATAATTTCTCACCATTTACATATTTTTAGTTCCCTGTACATACAGCAATCTAAATACGTGCATCAAGAACGAAAAAATAACTGTTTAATCTCTATATTTTATATGGTGGCATATATTATGGCTATTTATCTTTTTTCCAATAATGCATTTATATAAAGACAATGACAAATCCCGATGGCTGGTTTTACTGATATTAACCAGTGATAGGGAATAGACTTAAAGAGCAATATGTAGTCACTAATGTCGTTCATAAGTATACATATTTGTATGCATTATGGTAGACTGTAACTAATAATGGCTGATTACCGGTTCTAAATGACTGTTTTCTTATCTTCGCAATTATACCTAGCATAAATAGTTGCCCCATTATAAAATACTCCTGTAATTAGACATTTTTATGACACAATAATGAAAATATGCACACGAAAAATTACGTATCATTTGTATAATATTCATTTACAGTGAAATATCTACTATAAAGATCCTGCATATAAATTTAAACTGTGTACAAACAAGGAATATTCTTATTTTACTGCAGTAAACTCTGCGTGATCAAGTTGTGTATTATTTTTCCACATTCTAAACAAATTTAGAGGATATTATTTACGTATAGTAGTGTAAATATTTTAGGTGGTTTACATTAGAAAATTTTTGAGATAACAGATTAAATTTCTCTACGAATAGCTATTTGTATACCTAGGGAGGAAAGTGTATCATTTCCTCCCGCGGATGAAAGTTGCAATCATCCAAGGGATGAAATGATACTTTACTCCAGAGTTGAACATATGATTTTTTTGACACCTTCACATACTCGTTCACACATATTATTTATGATAAAGCTTTATTTCTTATATTTTGTTGAAATCAAAAATATTTAAATATAAAAACCATGAGAAGGCTAGTAAATGTTTCCCGTTTCTATGGTAGCAAATAATAATCAAACAAAATTGTTTACTGCACAATTATTATTGCAACGCGAGAAAGTGAGTTCGGATAGTGAGTGTGAAATTCCTGAAGCTATTGTAGAAGAAGCAAGAATTGCCACACTAAATCTTCTTCCAGCAAAATCGAGATTAAAATATGAAAACGAATATAATACGTTCAAAAAATGGATGACAACCAGCAACGTCAAACAAATAAATGATGTCATTTTGGCTTATTTTTCATTTGCCAGTAAAAAATACAAATCGTCGACCCTTTGGGCAAAGTATTCGATGTTAAGGACTACGCTTCTGTAAAGAGAAGATATCGAGATAAAAAAACAGAAACTGATAAATTTTTTAAAAAAAGCAAGCTGTTGGATATAAACCGAAGAAAGCAAAAACTTTCAGTAGGGAAGATATAAATAAATTTATTTCAGAAGCCCCTGACGAAATATATTTGTTCATGAAAGTAAACTTAATTGTTCTTTAACTTATTAGTAGTTTTTCTCACACATCTTGTTTTATTTAAGGTTGCTGTAGTTATGGCAATTTGTGGGGCTTGTCGGTGTGACGAATTAACCTATTTACGTCTCGAAAATATTCAAGATAAAAACGACATTGTAGTTATTAGGATTCCAGACACAAAAACGCACATTACACGTACTTTTATTGTAACTAATGATAAGATTAATGGAAATAACGTTATTGGCATACATAGAAAGTATTTTGCATTAAGATCTGCAAAAACAACACATTCCAGATTATTCGTAAATTATATTAAAGGAATGTGCACAGTGCAAGCAGTTGGAAAAAATATATTTTTCCAAATACCCCGTAAAGTTGCCGAGTATCTTAAATTACCGGAACCTGCTAGTTATACTGGACACAGTTTCAGAAGAACATCCGCATCGCTTCTGGTAGAAGCTGGAGGGGATATTATAAGTTTGAAGAGGCATGGGGGATGGAGGTCCTCAGCAGTTGCTGAAGGAAATTTAGAAGATTCTATCTCAAAAAAGTGTAATGTGGCTCAACAAATTATTACTGGAGGTAAAAAATCACAGTTAGTATCAACTTGCGAAAATATAAATAAAGACAAGCAAATTATTATTGAGGGTTGTGAATCACTATCAATAATAACAAGCGAAAATCAGGACATTGATATTAACACAACAACATTAAGCTGTTCATCAAAATCTTCTATTGCCATTAGTTTTAATAATCTAACAAATTGTACCATTAATGTTCATAATGATAAATAAAAAATTGATTATAATATTTTATTTGGTTTCATGTTAATATTGGCTCCCGTCTCTAATAGCAACGGGAGTAAATGTATATTGTCTTCCGTTACTATTGGAAACCGACTGAAGGGAGACAAACGTCTATTTTCGCTAGTAGAAAATACACTGACAATCAACAGAAAATGTCATTTTCGGAAGCAGGTGTCAAAAAAATATTTTATTAGGAGCGGTTCTTTTCACCTCTTGGTAACTTATTGGTAACTAATCAGAAGGTTAGAATTTGAATATAAACATAAATAAAATGTTGAAGTAAGGCCATTCTAATCATTTTGTTAGTAGAGTAACTTGCTTAGAAGTGAGAAGTCGGCCTTAAAATTAAAGAAAAAGTATCACAGGTATTACAACCCACTGTATCCCTAAAATAAAAGTACCTCAAGGATCAGTGTGTGGGAGGGGACTAGACATTTAGAGACAACGGATACACACCCAATATGTGAGTACCTAAGTAACAATTTAAATGCATTTTAGACTTACTTAGGTTTTATCAGTGCTTTATAGTGGCAAGCTCATAAACTAATGATTTATGCCAGATTTATTATATGCCAAGTGTACCTACGTAAAGACAGTTTTGTCTTAAAGAAAGTTTTAAAAAAGCCTTCAAGAACTTACATCAAAACTAAATTATCTTTTAGTTTTTATTGACTTATGACTGATTTATTGAGGCATTTGTCAAGCGTTCATAAAATTTTATAGTTGTTAAGTTCAAGTTAGGAGGATTGAATTTTATAGAGAATTTAGAACGTGTTGTAGTTTTATAATTGCTTTATGAAATTATCTTGGGGTTGTTGTTAATGTCGAGCTATGAATCTAATATTCTTTGAGATCAGTAAATTTCAGGTAAAACCTTCATAAAACCAACTACTTATTAGAAAAGCCAACTACTTATTAGAGTCTTAACGAAGCAGACCAAAATCTGTAATAAATCAGTCTTAAGCATAAAACACCATATAGTGCACTCGACGCGTGTTTCGCCAACTAAGTTGGCATCACCTGGAGATGATTAAAACTAACGGTAGTTAGTTGCAATCACTTTTAACTGTAAGTAAGCTCTCCAGATAATGCCAACTTAGTTGGCGAAACGCATGCCGAGTGCAGTATATGGTGTTTTGGTGTTTCATGTTAAACATAAAAGAGTTTGGTTTCCCTTTGTCCAGAATACAGCGTTTTAGAATATCACTAGTAAAACCAACGCATTAGATAAAAAATGAGGGAGGCGCGCACAGTAGACTTGTGTAGGTAGTGTTGTCCGTGCACCCTACACACACACATACGCACGCACGCACGCACGCATGCACGCACGCATGCACGCACTCACGCACGCACGTATAAGAAAGTAAAATATAATAAGGCCATTGAAGATTAAAATGCTTCTAACAAAAAAGCTGTAGCAATAAATTTATTTGTATTTATGTTTACTTCATTTAGTACAAAACGTCCGCTCAAAGCATTTGTGTGTGACTTTTAAAATTTAATATTGTGCTTATCTTATATTAGTATGGTTTTATAATACTCTCCCGATACTATACGAGTAAAGATTTGTATAATTTATTAAAACTTGAAGGTTTTAATAGGTTTAAAAAGAGGCACGTATGCCTTTCTCTACGTGGGCCCTTTTGCACTTATAAAGGTTTTAAATCAGTTTTATGGAGTTCTTCCAGACTATTTGCGTTTATAAGTAGTCTTAGAAATAAGATTTGAGGATATCTTATATAGGCTTTTAAAACTAAAATTGTTACTTGAGTGTGCTAGGATTAGTTGCTGCTTTAGGAAATGTACCAACTTCTAAACCAAGGATTGAACGAGGAACTCCGGGGGGGGGGGCAAATGTCTTCACCCCTCGACCACTGAGCCACAAAAATATATTTTTTATTAATTTTGTCATTTTTATGACACAGCCAAGCGAGAGATTTTGGTTTTATGTTAATGGGACGGTGATAAAACTATTTTATAGGAATCTGTCGGGCCAAATTTTTTTAAATACTGACCAATATTCAACAGATTTTACAAGAGTTTTTGGTTCTTGCTTTAATAAAACTGTACTCTCATAACGAACCAAATACTTTTAGGAATGTCCTTGATTTTCAGCAAGATGGGGCAACACCACTTATGCCGTTGTGTTTACACCGTAATAAAATATTTCCTTATCGCTGGATTGGCAGGAGATCTACTAAATGGCCAACAAAGTCTCCAGACTTTACTCCATTAAATTTATTTTTATGGGGATATATCAAAAGTCGCACCTTTTAAAAACCTCGATGACGTCTTTATGCAAACTACGAAATTAAAAATTGACGTGTGTTGTTCGATAAGTTTGTAACAACGAAGAAAATTAATTTATTCCTTACTTTCGTTACACACTATAATAATAGTAATAATAAACACCACATAACCAAAGACAACCCCCGAATTCAAAGCCGAAGCTGTCTAGAAGAGGGTTACACTTAGAAAGACGTGGACATACAACAATTTCCATCGACATTGTAAGTGCCGGTGGCGGGATTCGAACTCGTAGCCACGATAGAAAAATTTCTAGTCACGCTTGTCGACGCGTGCTAATTATATGGAACTGCATTTTTTTAAAGTAAAGTGAAACATCGTATCGTTTTGGCTTTTTAGATTCATAACACCAATTAAACAATAAATAATGTATTCTACAATATCCCACGTTACGGTACAAAAAATTTAAATTATTGTTTTAGAGATTATGTATTTTTTAAGTAGTCCTTAGATTAGTTTGATTATGCAGTACAACCACAGACCACATAGACTTGGCGTATTGAGTATTTAGTACGGTACCGAGCGTGCCAGAAATCGGGGAAGCGACGTGTGGTAAATTAGGTGGGCGGGCGCTCTTTCTGCAGGCCCGCATTTAACCTTTTCATATATAGCTATTAAATTGAATTCTTTTAAAGTATATTTATGAAGAAAACATAATACAATTATTTTATTTAAATAGTATAAATACATTAAGCAAATGTTTATTGCATTTTATATAATTTTTAAAATAAAACACAATATAAGTTAACAATATTTTTATTGATATTATCTATTTTGTTCTTGACCGTCGATTTCAAATAACTTGATTTGTATTTCTTGGGATTCGGTCAGTTTGATTAAAAAATAATTTTTTTCCTTCTTACATTTCAGTTTTATTAACCATCATCAGAGAGTACAAGTTTTTACAAAAAAAATATTTTATTTTACTTGCATTTATAAAAGTTTATTTTTTAATTAATAACTAAATTTACATCGTTCTGTTTGCTTCGAGTGTTTTGACGCAACTAAAGTTATGAAGTATGTTACAGTCTATCTGATGTTTTTTGGTTTATTTATGTTATTCGAGATGTCTTAATTTATGTAGGTAAAGATTTTACAAATTTGCTAAGTGTTATGTGAAATTATGGAAAGATGCAAAGAAATTAAAATTATCCCCTTATAATTAATGTAACAAATTGAAGTATGTTTTGTTTAAATTTTCTATATCAATGCGGTTGTTTATTGTGTTGTTATGTCTTTTAATTTGCAGCATTTCATGTACTGACCGAATCCTAAGAAATACAAATCAAAATATTTTTATTAAAAAAAAATAACAAAACAATTAACAATAATTTATATTATTCCCCTTTAAATAAAGTTAATTTATTTAAAATTTTTCTTTTTGTGGTTTTTACATTATGAAACATTTTTGTAAAATGATGACCTCTAATTTTAATGTAAGTTTCTGAAATTGCCCTTATAATTTCAATAATATGATTGGTATTATTAGGGAAATTATCCAATTGGTGAATTTCTAAATCATTAAAAATATTTGAATTTTGAAACTTTTTTAAAACACTACACATAATTTTAATTTTTAGCTTCAAATCTATTTGAATATTTTTTTCCAGTTTTAAAATGTCTTAAATGTTTTTCTGTTTCCTTACATATTTGTATGACATCAGATGACGGATAAATAAAACCACCGCGGTCTTTTACAAATATTAGTTCATGGAAATTTTCCCTGTTTATTGAAAATAAAGCGTTTATACATTCTTCACATTTTAACGATTTTAAAATTGATTTTACCACAAAGCCACTTATATACACTATAATATATTCGTTGTACTCCGACAACTCCAAAGAAAAATTAAAGTTATATTCAGTTTCAGGCATGTCATTTTCTAATATATCATGGGCTCTAAATTTATTGTAAGTTAAATTTATTTTGTCTATTGCAGAACTACAATTTAAAATAGAAATATTTTCCAAAGGAATGCAATTTCCAGAGAATGTTTCTTTAATTTGCATATGAATCAACAATTTTTTATATGCAGATTTAAATTGGCGGCTAGTTGGATTATTATTCCATCCCCCATGCTGTCTGATATTACAGAAAAAAAGAGAGACTATTTAAAATAAGTTACTTTACACATAAGATTAAATATTCTTCCTAATAAAATATTAACTAAGTATTTTAATTTTTATTATGTAGTAAAATAAATATAATAAAATCCGTATGAAAATATTCGAGGTATTTTTTTAAATCAAATGTATTATAATAACATGCATAAAAATAAATATATAATAAAATTCGTATAGGTATAGCTCTTTTAAAAAACAATGGCATTAAAATACCATTTTATACAAATGTCGACTTAGTTTTATGTTTGTAAACCACCGAGTTGTAAACTAAATAATTTGACACAATTTACTACTCCAGTCCTGCAAACATGCTGGAGCGCAGGTACAACATGGCGTAGGCAGATTGCTTAAAATTTAAATTAAATAACAAATAACTCCGTAATTACTACTTACTGAAAAAAGGAAAAATTTTCATTTACACTGGTACCGGTGTCACTTCGGTTAGGACACACTTCAACAACACATTTACCCTTTATTACATACAAATATCTCATAAACAACAGATGTTTACAGCTCGATTGCATAAATCATACTGATCGCCATGCGACTGCTAGGCACCAGCCAGGCTCCACGGTGGCTTCGTGCCTTGGTTCCATGCAACAAGTCTATGTGGTCTGTGAGTACAACACACACAGATATGCCCAACTCAGTAAATCAAAAAGAAAAACGGTCCTCAAAGCGTCGAAGTCTACATCAATGAATAAAGGAAAAATTTAAATGAACAAATGTCATAAGAAGAGAACATAAGAAACTTGGATTTAAGTACGGCAAACAATGGGAAAGCACTTAGTGAAAAATTCTCTAGGTATAATTTTGAACCAATTTGAGTGGATATCAAAGAGTAGTGTTTCCGGACGGATCAGTAGTTAAAGTAAAGGATCCTTTCTGGTCTTCACTTGGCCATTGCCGTTGAAATATAAGGAACAAGAATGCCACAAACAAAAACAAAAACTTATGAAGTTTTCAGTGAAGTGTCTCTTAATGATCGGGAGGGATAGAAACATGAACATAATTGGCGTTCCCAAACAAAGCCGGAATGTTGTGACGACGCCGGCGACGTCCAACTGCACTTCAGATACCTTTATACCGAGCGTTTGACAATATACGCATATCTATTCAAAAACCAAAACTTTGTAAGTCTAATAATATGATTTTTTATGGTTGTAATTGTTGTAAAAATACACTTTTAGCATACAAAAATTTCGTTAAATTTGATCTCATTATTTTCTGGATTACATGACAAACTTTTAGTAGTAAGTTACTATAAAAAAAATCATCGACATTAAATTGAATACATCTTCTTACAGCGGTTCTATTTCTGTAGACTTTTACTACTATATTTTTTTTATTAAAGATATAAAAAAAACTATACTAAAAAACTGTAATTACCAAAGTTGAACATAACACTTTTTGGATTTTGATGATATCAACCTACCAATAATTTAATAAATACATTTCTAGAATTCAAAATGTTTTATATAGAAGTGTATAGATTTACATTAATTGAGTAATGCAACCAGTATTGCATAAAGCCTAATCATGTCAAGGCTCAAAATGTGGTTAAGATTCCACAGTAAACTTTATGTCTGCGTCCCCTTTCCTTTACAATTCAAGATATCAGAGGATTACTCGTGTGATTGTTAATCGATTAAGGAACATTTCCAAATATGTGTTAGCCAATTAGAAATAACAATCCAAATTTAATACTTAATGAATTGTTAAAATCATTTTTACTTTTTTACTTACTTGTTTATATGTTTATACCGATCTACTGGGGCAGATACTGTTGCTAATTTTTTTTCACAGCAATATCGAACCACTATGAGTTAGTACAACAATTTAATATACAGGGTGACAGTTTTCCACAAAAAAATGCAATTTGCTATATTGACCTTGAGATGGAACTGTCTAGAATTACAGATTTGGTAAAGTATCTCGTGAGCACTCTCCCGTAAAATGGAAAAACCTAGTATGTCACAGAATGAGTGAAAAACCGAGCACGCCACAAAGTAAGTGGAAAAACCTAGTAAGTCACAGAGTTCTTTTTCACAACAGCACTTCTGAATCACTGAGCGTATCCATTGCATTTGAAGTGTTTTTGATTCTAAGGTATTTTTACACCAACAATCTGCCTGGTAATTTTTGAGTAATCAAAACAGTTATATAATTCATCTTTAGTATTTGGTATTTCACGAAATAATTATTATTATGTGAAATACTGAAAATATCAATTAAAATAGGGGTGTTTTTTCGTATCTTGAAAATCATATGTCCTGGAAAAATATTATTGAGTGCTTTTTTATGAAAAAAATTCAGTCATTGGATAAAACCAGTCCCCGTATGAAAGAGGGGTTGCTAACTCTTAATTTGATGACAGTGGACATGTTCAGAATCCTTTATAACTTTAACTTCTGATAACTTTCATATAAGCGGTTTTTCGGAAACTGATGTGTATGCAAGTTTTAAAAAATTAAAACCGAAATTTACCACTGAATTAGACAATATTCCTGCCTTTTTTATTAGAGACTGTGCCTGTGTATTTGCATATCCTCTAAAAATCATCTTTAATTTATCCATTAAAACTGCTGTTTTTCCAGAAACTTGGAAAACCTCTAGAGTTGTCCCTGTTCTCAAGAAGAGAGATCGTGCCAATATACAAAATTACAGACCTATTACTATAGTTAATAATTTCTTTAAAGTTTATGAAATTCTGGTGTATGAATTTATTTTCTTTTATATGAAACATCGCATTACGCTTTATCAGCATGGATTTATGAAAGAGAGATCAACTGTTACCAATCTGTTTTGTATCACGCAGTATTTAGCAAATTCTTTAGATGCCGGGCTTCAGAATGATGTCATTTAAACAGATTTCTCAAAAGCATTTGACAGATTGGACCACAGTATCTTATTAATAAAATTGCAGAGTTATGGATTCTCGCAAAATATGTTACACATTATTACATCGTACTTATCTGACAGGAAACAATATGTGAAATGCTGTGGAGTCCAGTCTGTTGAAATATATGCCACTTCTGGAGTTCCTCAAGGCTCGAATTTAGGACCCTCACTTTTTAATATCTTTATAAATGCATATCTAATTTAAATTGTAAATACTTATTATATGCGGATGATTTAAAGATTTATTCTATTATTAAAAATGTTGAAAATTGTTTTACTCTGCAGAAAGATTTGGAAAACCTTAATAATTGGTGCATTAAAGATAAATTACCCTTAAACATTACAAAGTGCAATGTTATCACATTTTCTAATAAAGTACAAGCACTAAATTTTGATTATACTCTTAATAATATCGTAATTGCAAGGCCTACTGTCTTTCGAGACTTAGGTATAATATTTGACAGCAAACTCTCTTTCATAAATCATGTTAATAGCATAACATCAGAGAGCTTTAAAATGTTAGGCTTTATTACAAGAAACTCCAGTGAGTTTAATAATGCAGATACGCTGAAATTGTTTTATAACACTTTTGTGCCATCTAAGCTGAATACGCAGCTATTATTTGGTGTCCTTATTATAACATACATGTTAACAATATTGAAAAGGTACAGCGGAAGTTTTTAAAACATGCTTGTTTCAGAGAGGATGGAGTATACCCAGCTATTGGATATCCAAATGCATACATGCTGGAAAGATTTTTTTTAGATAGCCTCGAAGACAGACGGGTAAAATCTCAGTTAACCTTCTTGAACAAAATAATAACTCATGACATTGACTGTCCCGATATACATATTACAAATATTAAATTTTCGTGTTTCCAGAGTAACCGCAAGGCAACATATGACCTGTACTTTGAGTATACCTCGTACAAATATTGGTAAATTTTCGCCTTTATATCAAATGTGCAATAATTATAATGAACACCAACATACTCTTGATATTTTCTTCTGCGATGTAGCCACAGTTAAAAAATCGTAAAACAATTTTTTTTCTTAAAAAATTTGCATGTGTTAATTATAGATATGTAATGTATAATAAATTTGCATATGTTAGTTATAGATAAGTATATAGATATGTGTGTATGTGGGTATGTATGTATATATGTATATATGTATGCATGCATATATGTGTATACATTTTAAAATTAAGTTTAAAGTTATATTCTTAATGCTCTATGTAATATTGTTTTTTTTTACTTCTGTCTTTTTAAAATATTATTTTATATTATATTTTTTTGTAATTCCCATTCTGTAAATGGTGTAAATAAATAAAAAAATAAACAAATAACAAATATTTTTACATGTCACTTTAAAAGAAGGAAATGAAGTGCCAATTAGAATTTTTACACAGTATAATATAATCCGACTAACTTTTTTGATAAAAATGAATATTGTGTAGGCAAAAGTGCAGAAGTGAAAGTCATTGGTCATTTTAGTGCATCAAGTAGAGGCGTAGTGGGCTAAGAAGTAGCGAGCTGCAAAGCAGTAGACCTTTCGACTTTCGAGTATGGTTCTTGAAATTATGAGAGTTACTGGCATAGTCTGAATGGGTAGAGAATAATTCACAGCGTCTTAGAGAGTAACATTAGGGTAATTTACTGTAAGATAAAGCATTACTTGGGCCCACGATAAATTAGTAAAATGTAAGCAAACGTCTAAAAATAGGCCTAATCTGGACCCAATCTTGATTTCCCGCACACAATGGATGTGATACACAGGATTATCGGGATAAGTAGGACTCTAAGTGGCTCCGAACAACTTGCTAAGCACTTTTGTCGAAAATACCTAATTGCCCCTATCGTTGCAACTAAGAGAGGCCATTATTACAACTCACTTGACAATTTGGAGCAGCTTAGCAATATCAAGGCAGACCTAAGAACGAAACATCCGTACATTTATTTTAAAATATCATTAAAATCTGTCAGTTTTGGTAATGAAAAAATAATTTAAGAAACGAAATATATATTTTTTAATATCCATATTTAACAAGATTCACTTTCGCTACCAAGACCAGTCACCGATGCCAGGAGATATACTCATCAGTAGGCAGCGGAAATACATGCCATTTTTCAGAGCCGACAATTAAACAGGGTGGGACAATAGTGCGTACGACTTCGATATCTCGAGTTCTATGATAGCTAGAAACTTGATTTAAAAATATAACTAAACTAGACAAAAAAGTCTATATATAACAGAAAATTATTTTTGAATATACAGGGTAAGCCAAGATGACTCTACAGGGTCAAGTAATATTTTTTAAATAAAATGCTATGTATATCAGAACATCTTTTAAAACTTCTTTGTGGCCTCCTTTCACTCCTGTATTATTATTAATTTTCTCCCAACCACTTGGATGTAATGATTTTTTTTCTTGAAATTATACCATTTACACGTGTATATCACTACAATCACAACTATCGATTTTAAGAAATAATATCTTAGTATCAGTTATGATACATCTGTGTGATGACACTCAGCCTTTTTACTTCCTAAAGGTATACAGGGTGGCCAAAAAGGATTCATAAATTTACAACTTTTTGGAATTTTCTCAATTTTTTTCAAATGGAACACCCTATATATTTTTGAACAATGTGATGTAGGATTGAAAAACAAACATTTTTTGTACGTACATTCCTATGGCTATTTGTGACGATTTTCAATTTATTGAACAATAACTGCAAAATTCAGCAATTTAATTATAACATATAGTACAAGATATAACAAATAGTATTACGTACTAATTTTTTGAGTGTTTTATGTCTTACTTACAAATAGGTAACAACTACTTATTTAAAACTTAAACTACTACTTTTAAATTATTTCTCACTAATTATGTACGTTTACAAAAAAAAACGATACTTTTCGCCAATTATTGTATCTGGTTTGCTAAATCAAATCTATGGGTTTGCCGTACTCTTTTGTTGCAACTAATTACCTGCTTTATATTTTATCGTGTTCATCGTTCGAGGGTTCTAACTTTGAAATCGAGAGAATAATCGAATCGGACGCTGACATATTCATCGTGCAATAATTGTGTACAACTAAATTTCTTGACTACTAATATTAGTACTACTAATGGCCTCGATTGATTACCGCAAAGCATTTGATACAACATCGCACGAGCTATTGTTGCACTTGCTCGAATGTCTTGCGGTACCAGCACCACTAGTGAGATGCATTGAATAGCTGCTGCCACTCTGGAAGACTCGCTTCACCATAACATCAGGTGCACAGCGCGTCTCGACAGAGCAGGTGGCATTTATGAGAGGAGTTTCCAGGGTGACACCCTGAGTTCTCTCCTCTTCTACATCTCACTGCTACCATTGTCTGTTGGGCTCCGCCAAACCCGCGGATATCAATGTGGATCACCCAGCGACTGGAGGCATAAGGTCACCCATCTATTTTATATGGATGACCTTAAACTTTATGCCTCCAGAGAGCGCGAACTACAAAACGCTCTTAGGGTGGTCGAAGAATACACGCGGGCCATTGGTATGGAGTTCGGGTTGGACAAATGTGCAGTCCCCCACCTTAAGAGAGGACGATGCAGGAAATTCCCTGAAGATGCGCAGCTCGCAGACGGAAGCATCCTAAGACATCTGGATGCCAGAGACAACTATACATATCTGGGTGTGCAACAAAGGCATATCCAGGATGTAACTCAAATAAAGGATTCTCTCCGCGGCAAGTACAGACACCGTCTCCAAAAGATTTGGTCTTCCGAATTTTCAGGGAACAACAAGGTGTCTGCAACTAATATGCTTGCCGTTCCGGTTCTGCTCTACTCCTTCGGAGTAATAAAGTGGACGGTAGATGAGCTGCACCAATTAGACAGAGATACCCGCAAGATGATAAATATTTACAGAAGTGTTCATCCTAGATCGTCCGTTTCTCGTGTGTACCTTCCACGTAAACGGGGGGCCGAGGACTCCTGAGCCTAGAGTGTACGCATGGCAGAGTAGTGCTGGTATGTAACATCCTCAGGAGCTCTGATCCCCTCCTGCGGTTTGTAAAACATCACGAAACTGTAGGAGTGGGAGCAGGATTGTTCAAGGCAGCAAGAAGAGTAGCAGATGAACTCGGTCTCGCATTCGACATCAGGCGAGGTGGCCGGCGAGGTGCTGATGTAGAGTCAGTCACTGAACTTCAGCGAAATCGCCTGAAAGCCCGAATTAGAGCTGCCGAACAGGAAAATCTGTTTCGGCAGCACGTCGATAAACCCCAGCATGGTGTCTTCTATAAGAACATAGAAACCCAGGGTTTATCGACCAGGCTGACATTCGCCTTCTAAGGTCAGACGGGCTTAAGTCCGAGACCGAGGGATTTATTATGGCCTGCCAAGATGGTGTTATCAACACCTTGGTCTACCGTAGCCGCGTGTAGCGTGTAGAGGTTCCTGACATCAATTGCAGGACCTACCGTAAGGCGCCGGAATCGCTCATTCACATACTATCTGCATGCCCCATATACGTGATTTAGGCCTACATCCACCGACATAACGCGGCGTTACGAGTACTATACTACCATCTAAGACACTCGTACGTGGTAGACCAGACACCAGTGCTGCCTTACGTGTCCGGAGATATTGAGTCCGTCGTCGAGACCGAGAAATGCCGGATTTACTGGAATTACTCGTTCCCGACTGTCAGGCTGATCCAAGCCAACAAGCCTGACATAGTCCTCCTCGACCATCAATACAAGATGATGTATGTCATCGAGTTCTCGGCACCTGCGGAGAAAAACATCACCTTAAAGGAGGAGGAGAAACGACCAAATATCACGGTCAATATCTCCGGTACGAGCTCCAATTGCTGTACCCAGACTACTCGGTGAAAATGGTCGTCCTAATAATCGGTGTACTCGGAGGGATAAAGCCTACGCTGCTCTCGGAACTGAAGATCATACTGGCCTGCCAAAAATCAGCCGAGTGGCTGACGGGTCAAATGCAGAAGGCATTCATTCTGGATAATCTCCATCTGCTTAGGGCACACGATTCTGGTGTCTACAGTCTCTAACCTTGCGGGATGTGGGGAGTGGCTGTAGTTAATGCACCGGCGCGACACCCGTGAGGCGTCGGAGGCCAGGGGGTACTGTCCGGCATCGGATATTCCAAAAATAACAATAATAATATGCTTTATTTGCCCAACAGGTAACACCCAATTACAGGACAATTTAAAATACTCTCAAATACTACGAAACATTTTATAATATTTAGTAACAAATCTTTATATTAAACATAAGGATAGGTACAATAGATGTTATTAAAAGAAGTAAAAATTAAATTTAAAAAAGAAAATAGTGAGATAGTCATAGTTAAGAAAAACAAAATAAGAACTAATTATTGAAAAAAATTAAAATAATATAAATAACGATGAGAAAAAAATGTATATCCACATAACACGCAAAGGAACAATCAATAAAGGGAGTAGTAAGCTAAAAGTATATATTAAAAGTTTGCTTAGCATATTTTACCAGCTGATTTTGTGTGCAAAGGTCTATATCACAATGTTGACTTAATTTGTTAAGATAATGGCACATACAATGTATTGGTGATTTTAGCAACATATTGGTATTGGTTCGTTTAGTGTAAAATGTGGGATTTTGTCGAGAATGCATTCTTGGAGTGAAACAATTAATTTCTGAAAGAATTTGAGGACAGTCAACTTTATTATGTAATAATTTGTATAGAAAAAGTAGCATAGAACAAATTCGCCGATACTCTAAACTTTCAAAATAAAATGTGCTTAGAAGATAATTGTTATCTATACCCCTCTCAGGATATATTACTGTGTCCCTAAATGATAAAAATTTGAAAAATTTTCTTTGAACTTGCCTAACGCGCCTTTGTGAACTAGATAGTAATGGTTCCAGATTATGAATCCGTACTCAAGTTTTAATCGTACATAAGAATAATATAATGACTTTAAACAATTTAAATCAGTAAATGATTCACAGTTATTTATGATAAATCCTAACATTTTGATTGCCTCTTTAGATTTGATATGTATATGTTCGACAAAACTCAGTTCCGATCAAAATATATACCTAAATCTTTAATTGTTTGTATGCGCTCTAAAACAGTGTCGTTAATGCTGTAGTTGTAGTTAAAGCAATTTTTTCTTTTTTTTGTGTAAATGTACTTTACATTTAGCAGCATTGATACCAACTTTGTTCAGGCCGCACCACTTGCTGACAATATAAAGGTTTTCTTGAAGATATATACAATCGTTTACGGAATTTATGCTCTTAAATATTTTTAAATCATCTGCAAAGATTAATTTGACGCACTTCAATTCATTGCATAAATCGTCAATAAATAATAGAAATAGTAAAGGCCCAAGGTTAGAACCTTGCGGCACCCCGGAAGTGGCAAATATATTGACGATTTATATTCATTGTAGAATATAAATTGTTTGCCTGTTAGATATGATTGAAAGTAATTTAATAGATTTAAATTAAATCCACACTTTGCTAATTTCTGTAAGAGTAATTGATGGTCAATGCGATCAAAGGCTTTGCGGTAAAATCGATATACAAAGCGTCTACCTGTCCTCGTTCGTCTAGAATATTAGAAACTGTTTGACTGAATATTACTAAGTTCGTAGTAGTTGATCTGTTAGATACAAAGCCGTGCTGGTCTACTGACAATATGTTTTTAGTGGACATATAGATCCCATCGTATAAAATGATTTCAAGAACTTTAGCAAAATTACACAAAAGAGAAATTTGTCTGTAATTGCTTATATTTGACGTATGCTAATACGATGGCACACTTCAGTCATCCTGAATAATAAATACACTGTATCAAGCGGTATTGCGGTGTTGCATTATTCGTTTTATACTTTTGCTTTTATTTGTCTACATATGTCCCTCTGTCAACCATGAGGCAGTATTAGTTACCGGGTCCTGGACTCTGATCCAATTTTCTCTCCCTGCTCATCAGTGTGTAAGTACTGACAGTCCTAACTTGTAAATTTTGTTGAACCCCCACTATGTCGTGGGGTGGGGGCCTTTAACGTGCTCACATCACAAATACAAGTGTGCGTTCCACGTAAGCCACAGATTCGAGATTCATAAAGGTTCGATCTCGGTATGAAGTAACAATAATTCACGAAACTTTTCGAGACGAACATCAGGATATCTCGTCTCATCGGGCAGTGAATAAAGGGTTCTCTATGCAACTTTCATTAAGAGCTACACGTCTATAGTGATTTGTGGAAAGTGAAGGCGTAAATAGATTACCTTGTACAGGGTGGAAAAATTTCGATGTTTGTATAAGGTAACTCGGTAACTGTAAGTATAAATATCTGATTTTTTGGTCTTGGCTTGTTGAGGGACCCACAATTGATGATATATTCTTTTAACCTCTTAAAAATAGCTTTAGTAAGTTGTCTTCTTTCTGGATAGCGATTGAAATATATTTCGGATGCAATATCACAATTGTTATTACTTTGAATAAAGCATATCATATTTCTCGTAATATTCGTAAGGCATATTCACATTTACGATTAAATGGGGTGTAATTATGACGGAAACAAAATTATTAGTATGCAATTTACTGACAGACGGATAAACACTATCATAGAAGACACACGCCTACTTGGAATAAATATAAATTTTCGCTATTAAATATACATCAGAAGCGACCCCACATATGATAAATAGTTTGAAAGAGAAGAAAAAATCTTTTTTAATTAAACCATTCCCATTTAAAAAAAGTACAACTTTATGCCATAACTCGAAATTGCACCTTTTTTAAAATTTTCTCTACGCCACTGTATTATAGAGAAAAAAAGTGCCTCGAGAATGTAAAATTTGTTTTTTCATAACTTTACAAACAACCAAGATATTGACATGTCTAAAAGTCGAAAAATCGAACTTTTGTTTATAACTCGAAAACAGAAGACGATAGCAAATTTTTGTTTTCGCCAGTGAATTTGTCTCAAGAAAGGAGATCGAGAATGTGTCTTCCATTTTTTTGTATCTCTTACAGTTACCGAGTTACCGTATACAAACATCGAAATTTGCCCAACCTGTACTTCCCACCTTCTATTAGATTTTGTTCTATCCAATTTTCTTAATTTCACTGCACCGATGAAGATAAGTTACTATGAAACAGCAATATCGTTGTTCGGTTTGAGGTATTGGCACTACACCTTTTTTGATTTAATCTTTACTATTGATTCGCCCACGAATTACCACCACTCAATTTTGTTGTCAACAATATTTGTTTTGTACATATTCTCATTACGTTAATATGTAACGGTATGCATGTGTGCTAATCTGAATTGTGAATGTCCTCAATCCGTTTTGTGTGACAGTTGTTCACCCTCTCTCAATATACATATTGATTCATAACCATGTTGCATCTCTACCAGCACATTTGAATATAGCATAGTATACAAGCATTCTGCAACCCCTTGTCAATCAATTCGACTACGCTGAAGGCACTGCTTTTAAATATGTTTGCCAGAAATTGTTTTTATTTCGAATTTAAAGTGGGTGTTTTGTATGACATGATGGATGCTTGTTTGCGAACCTCGTTTTCTTGTTATTTAGCTTTTTGATTTGAATTGTAAAATGTTACTTTTCTCCAGAGGCCTTCTGCCTTCTATTCAGGTTCGCGTAACACATGCAAACTTCATTTTTGTTTATTTATTTTACCGCTGTCAAAATAACCAAATATGGGTGGCTCTCAGTGAGTTGGAAATAATAAATAGGTGACGAATACTCTCTTCGGTATAGTTTCTCAAAAGAAAATATTGTTTTCCATTCCATTTAGAATTAGAATTTATAAACGATTCTTTCAAAATATACATGACACGTTATTCTAATATAATCAACTAATGACATATTATGTTTTAAGAGATATTTTATATATATATATATATATATATATATATATATATATATATATATATATATATATATATATATATATATATATATATATATATATATATATATATATATATATATATATATATATATATATATATATATATATATATATATATATATATATATATATATATATATATATATATATATATATATATATATATATATATATATATATATATATATATATATATATATATATATATATATATATATATATATATATATATATATATATATATATATATATATATATATATATATATAACTATATACACTACACCGAAACATCGGACATTATAAATTCTATATCCAGTAAAGCATCGGGAATAGATGAAATTAGCATTAATATGATTAAATATTGCTGTCCTCTGATACTGCCATATGTCACTCACATAATTAACACGTGTTTATTAAATAATGTATTTCCAAAAAGATGGAAATTATCATATGTAATTCCTCTTCCAAAAATTAATAGTCCAAGGATCTACGATCCATACACATTTTATCGTGTTTATCTAAAATTCTTGAGAAAGCCATTTATCTGCAAATAGATAATTATCTAACCGAAAATAATTTATTACCTGAGTATCAGTCTGGTTTTAGGTCACAGTACAGCTGTACTTCTGCCCTAACACTTATTTGTGATATAATTAAAGCTACAGATGAAGATGAACTTACTGCTTTGATACTGCTGGATTACTCTAAAGCGTTTGACTGTATTAATCATAAAATATTGTTAGCAATTTTACATTATATAGGTTTTAGTAGTGATACAATTGAATTCTTTAAAAATTATCTTACCGACAGGAAACAAATTGTGAAATTGAATAATAGTAAATCATCAGAAGGAATTTTAAATTCTGGAGTTCCGCAAGGGTCGGTTTTGGGTCCGTTGTTTTTTTCTGTATATACACTTAATTTGCATACTTGTTTGGATCACTGTAAAGTACATTATTATGCTGATGATACTCAGTTATATATGTCATTCAAACCCTCCGATTTTGTAAACGCTAATGTAAATATAAACTCAGACATTGCCAAGCTAATTAAAAATTCTGAAAATCACTCTTTACAAATCAATCCATCAAAATCTGCCATAATGTTACTAGGTAAACCTCATCATAGGAATTCTTATCAAGCTGATTTAGATATAATTATTAAAGATATACATTTAGATACAGTCCATGAAGCTAAAAATCTTGGTGTCTATATTGATAATGATTTGCGATTTAAAAAATACATAAATACTTGTATAAAAAGATCATTCGGCAACCTAAGAAAAATATAGAACAGCAAAAATTTACTGAATAAAGCAACCCTGTAATTGTTATGTAACGCTATTGTCTTATCACAATTTAATTATTGTTCTTCTTTATATGGACCATGTTTGGATGCCTTAACAGCTAAACGAATACAGAGAGTTCAGAACGCATGCTAAAGGTTAATTTGTGGTATTCGCAGAAGGGAACATATCTCTCATAGAATAAAAGACATTGGGTGGTTAAACATGGCCAATAGACGTCTTCTTGGTGCTTCTGTCTTCTATCACAAAATTTTGCAAAACAAATGTCCACCTTACTTATATAATAAAATACGTTTCAGAACGGACATTCACAACGTTAATATTAGAAGAAAATCGTTAATTACACCCCCTGCCCATAAAACGACGTTTTTTGAAAGGTCATTCTCTTTTAATATTCATAAAATTTATAATGTAATACCTGCAGATTTAAGAAAAATTAAAAACGTAAAAATCTTTAAATTTAAATTGCGGAAGTTTATTTTAGAATCTCAATAACATAATTGCTAGTATATTGTTGTGTACATTATTATTTATTATATATACTATTGTTATTTTATTAAGTCAATACTCATATTTAATTATCTAGTCTATCTACCTTTGTTGGTTAAGTGGAAGAACAGCCTCAACACTAGTTGTGGATATGCTGAACTTCGCCATTTGATAAATCATTTTTGTTATTTTTTCTTTCCTTGTGCACTTGTAAATTCTAATATTTATCAATAAAGTCCTTTATTATTATTATATACAGCATCCACATCATGTTCCGTTCTCTAAACAAACGAATTTTACTAACGGTTGGCTACAAAGTAGGCTAACTAATTGGTTCTGTGTAAAAATGCATTTTTTTCTAAAACCGTAAGCTTTATCGAAAAATGTACAGAATAAACTTCGATAATCATTAATGCAAGCAAAACAGTCATTAGGTGTATCATTCCCAAAAAGAAGGAAGCTTTCTTTAATGGCTCCAAATTGGCTTCTCTCATGAGGTAACATATCTTTGGAGTATAAAACCATATTTTTAGGTCGCAGTGAACGGAGGCCAAAAGGGCCTAAACAATCCACTCTCAATCTAATCTAAATAAAAAAATCCTCGAAACGAAGAATTTCAGGACAGATGTTGATAGGAACGTGTTTATAAATACAAAAGATATTAAAATTTGTATGGTGCATAATAAACCAAATTTTTTTCGAATTTCATATGTTTTTTCACGTAATAAACAAATATTCATAAAGGAATTTAGTAGATACTCAAACGGGTGAGCCTCGACTTCTTAACAGTGTCTTAATCGATCTCCCAAGATACAAAAGATATATCAAACAATCATAGTGTTATTTTCTGGATTATTTTGAAAAAATACTGACTTTGTGTTCCATCAAAAAAATCAAGAAGATTAAGTTCGGCTAACGTAGTAGAAATGCATTGTGCTTGTCTAAATAAATGATTCTTTTTAACCCATATTTATATTAAAAAAAATTAATAATTTCTCCAATTGATTGGGCTTATATTATACAATTTTTTATATCAAACGTATGTATTGGTAACGATAGAGTGTATTTTTTTATTCTCTTTTCAAACTAAGGATATTTGAAAACAGTTTTGAAATATTAAATGAATGGAAATATCCCAAAATTGTTGGTCAACTGCTGAAAGCAAAAATTAAAAAAAAATGCATCATGCATAATGAGATAAAATGCATCTGCCGGTAAGGCTTTGCTAGTATATTCTAAATATGTTTCAAATATTAATCTTTAGAGGCAGTGCATTTTCTAACACATTTTTGGAAAATTATAAACTCAAATATTATACGCTTTATCAGAGAAATTGTAAATAAGTTATTTAATTACGACTTCTGTCTTATCTTGTGGAATACAATAATAGTTTTAATTTAAAGTATTTAAGTACCATTTATTACAGCTGTGCATTATGTCTTTCTAAAAATAAATCTTGACACTGAAAAACTTGGCATTAAATCAATGAGCAACAATCCGTTAATATATCATGTGAGAAAAAGAATGGGCGAGATACCGAGATGGGGTGAGAACAACATCAAATTGAAATAATACGTGTCATATCTAGAGATCTGTAGAAGAACGGTTAAATTTAAGAGGGCCTGGGTACATATTTAAAGATTATACTAGTCTACGTTGAAATACTAGCTTTATTTGAGTGTGACTATGATTGAGATTCAGAAACAACATTAGAGGGCAGGAGATAAAATTTATGTCTACATTTTATTTTTTAGAATAAAGCTACAAAGTGTCCTGTTTTACAATATCCTTTTATTTATCTAAGATGCTGTGCTTGCGTATGTCTGTCATCGAGTCTAAATAAATTAGAACGCTGTTACATAGCAAAAAATTTACCAAAAAAAAAGTTACTAAAAATAAATAAATTAAGTAGAAAAATGAGGAAACTATTCAGTCAATGATGGCTAACGGTTTCAGGCTCAGCAGTTGGCACCACTGGCGAGTAAGGTAGCTGTCAGAAGTTATTGTTAGGCGCGGAACAAGTTTATAGGGCTTGATTATAATTATTTCGTACACCAATAAATAAAAAATCTTGTTAATAATGCCTCAATATTGTGCAGTTCCATTTTGTTCGGAAACAAAAGGCGGACATATGTCACCGAGAGACAAAAGTCACCTGAAATAGTGGTTGGTAGCGATTCGCAAGGATAACTTTACTCCTTCGAAACATTCGTGTGTTTTTTGTAAGAAATATTTTAATCCTGACGATTATGCGTTACCAAAAGAGCCTACTACAGAAAATCGTAAGTAATAATCATGCACATTTGTTTTTTTCATCATGCTCATGCTTGATATAACCTAACTTTAATGACATAAGACACCTACAATAATTTCCTTACTGAGCAAATAAATTACTACTTCCCCCTCTGCCATTATTGTGTTAAATGTTTTTCAGCTAATTTTTATAAAAATTACTAAATATCCACGTTCAAAAGTCATAATAAACATTAACGTTGAGTGACATGTACCTTATCCTACACTAGCGCCTCTCGTGGTGAATTCAAGCGCGGTAGCCCTCATTAACACAGTTATGTCATATAAACGTTAAATGTCAAAAATTAAAAATAAAATATTACAACACATTCTTGGTGGCATAAAATCGTAAACTGGAGAAAATTATTAATATATTAATTTTTATTTGACTGTTCTTATCAGTAGGAGAATTATGTACGGCCCTCATGGGCAGATCCTGGAGAGCGAGAAGAACCACCAGAAGACTCCAAGAGGCAGCTTCTCTTCATGAAGAATGGTGCATCAAGTGGAAAATCGCAGTCAACGCGGAGAAAAGCCAGACGATTCTCTTCAGGAAAGGACGCAAGGAAACCCCCACAGGACACGTTTCCATGTTTGGCGAAGACATCCAATGGCACGATTCCGTCAAGTACCTTGGCGTAATCATGGACAAAGGCCTGACATGGAGACAGAACACCGAAGCCATCGTGGTAAAGGCCAAGCGAACGAGAGCTCTCATCTACCCAATGGTAGGGAACCAGAGCAGGCTCAGTCTGAGGAACAAGCTTCTGTTAGTCAAAGCACTCATCAGACCACAGCAGCGAAGACCTATCTGAAGAAGATCCAAACCGTGGAAAACGTGGCCATCAGGACAGCGGTGGGTGCACCATGGTACGTTAGAAACGCTGACATCTTCAGGGACCTGGAGTACACACCAGTCACAGAAATCATCCTGGATAGAGCAAAGAAACTGTACACCTTAGCTGAGGAGCACAGGAACCCGCTGATCAGGGAGGCCACTACCTATGATCCGGCTGACGCACCGAGGCACAAGAGGCCGAAGGTACAGTTACTGGACAACGGGTAAGTATAACTAATGCTTTCCTAACAAACGGACCAACCCACGGAAAAGACATGACGTAACCAACCACCTTCCCACAAACTTTGCGGGCACCGGTCAGTAAACCGACCAGCGCCCGTTGTCCCCCTGGCTCTGTGAAGGACGAAAGTGCTAAGAAAGCACTTAGGCCCTCACCTCCTAGAGCTACACAGTTCATCCTCACCTTGTCCGATGATCCAGATGACAATGTGTCAATTGACACTTTATATACTGGCAGTCAATCCCAAGTCACAGAATATCCGCACAGTCCCTGACAGACCGATGACTACCCCCGAGGGTGACAAGCTGGCGAAGAAAGAAGACGAAGACAGAAGAGCACCAGAAGAGGCCCTAGCCAGCAGGGTTCATCAGCCAGGATCCAGGGAGGTTGGCCGAAATCTTCGGCACCGCTCACATTTGTGAGTGGGGCCGTTCATAAAGTAAGCTAACTCGCCCTGCACGAGGCCGGTCCAAGTCTACGGCGATGACCAGGGTAAAAAAGGCAATAGTCCTGCCTGGCCCTAGCATCCGAGACCGCCATCAAGCCAAATGGATATTGGCGCGAGGTAATAACGCTGTAGTAAAGAGAAATTATTTTGCAAGATTTGCAGTCTACTTATTTTAAAAACAGATACTAACAAACACGAAGTAAGAATAGATAACACCATTTGAATAACGTTTTACTCTAATGTAGAAAAAATATTTCTAAAAATATGTTTGACTATAGTGTTAAAACCAAACAACCTTATATGTACAGACATACCTACATACACATATGCGCATGCGCATCCACGCTTACACCCACGCAAATATTTTATTTTTTATAATTGATCTATCCCATCTAAAATCTGATTTTCTTTAGCTACACTACGCTGATGAGGAACAATAATTTCGAAACCATCAGTTTTTTTTTTTTTGGGGAGGGAGTGATATATGGTTATAGCATACTTTCCAGAATCGCGACAATAAATATGTATTTAAATTTATAACCGGAATTTAACAATATTGGCACTTTTAGCTCAATTTGGAAAACCCGTAATATAACAGACAGCAATAAACGACCGCAGTAAAGTAGAGAATTTCTGCCCATCACTTTCTCTTCTACTTAAGTACCTTAATAACCCGAAAAAGTTGACTGTATTCACAAATTTCGAAGGGTAAATTTTATAATTTGTTTTGTTTTAGTTAATAAATACATTCTTCTGATTTGAAATTTTATTTAGTAGCATCAGCCCTACAATGGTTAACATTCGTCCGATTATCAATATTATTGTGAGTTAAATATTAAATTTGGGAATGAGGTACCACCGGAAGAGACTACTTAAAGAGGTTTAATATCAGATTTAGTTTTATTTGCCAAAAGCAGGCCCATCGCACGCCGAGGGTACCGTGAGTGAGGTCAATTTGGAGGAGGTACCTGTTTATGAGAATTAAAAAATGATTTGAATATTTTAAAAATAAAAAAACTTATTTATTTTTTATTAAATGGGGTTACTAGAAAATTTTCAGTTGTAACGCCATTGAATAACTTGGTAACATTTTATAAATACGAATGCAGCCTGTATTCCATGTAAAATTTTATGTTATTTTTTTCCACGGCAATATTAAATTTTTTCAAATCGATATCACGTACTTAAAATTACTATTATTTCTGTACTATAATAAATCATTACATTTTGATCAGTATACCTTATTTTATTGCCAATATATAGGCGTGAAATTACTCGAAATAAAAGCGTTAAAATTTTTTATTGATTTTTTTAATATATCATATAATCTGCTATTGTAATTTTAACAGCTATCTCGTACAAATACTTTTACGATACTTAAAAAAACAAAACAATAATTTAAATCGAAACGCTTTAAATTTCAGTAACTTAGATTTTGCTATATTTTCTTATGATGTGTAGAGACATGTTAGATTTAACTAATTGTAGTAAATTGATCAACAATTTGTTGTCATTTATCACAACCTACTAAAACTTTGTTCGACCCTAGATAACTTTCTGTGCCAACGGTTTGTATGGAGTTACATGCCCCACCACGCACTGGCCGCGACGGCCAACGAGAATAGGAGTGGTGCACACGCGGCCAGTGGTTTGTACAGAATATAATGCGCTACCTCGATAACTGCAGCGTGCTTTATTCTTTCTTACTTACTGACTGTACACTGATCGAGTCCGGCAATTGAATGGATGAACGATAGCTCGTCTAACAGTCGGTAGGCTGCCAACAGACAATCCCGGGAAGGTCGCTAGTCTGATGCAGGCGGAGAGGCGAGCCCGGGTGGAGGGTCGAAGAGGCCTACCCAGGAGGTTTGCTACTCTGCTAGCGGTGCAGGCGGGCAGGCCCAGGCGGTGGGTTAGTTGACAGTCGAAGACCGTGGTTCGGAGTCCACGCTAAACTGTAGGTCCCTAGGTAAAAAGGGACCATTGTGGCCTACTTGCCTAGTAAAATAAGTAGCTACTACTACTACTGACTGTACACACTTGCTAGTCGCTCTGAGCTGTTCGCGCTGTGGATCGTGTATAATCCTGGCCACTTAGTACGTGGGCCCTCTAACTAAGAGTGCCCGCGCACTAAACGGCCAGGTTGCAACGGCCATGGCGGTCGCGGTCAGGAAATACATGACAGAGAACGCGTCGCGATCCGCTGGCCGTCTCGGCTAGTGCGCGGTGAGACATATAACTCCATATAAACCGTTGGCCGTCGCGACCTAGTGGCGCGATCTGGCCCCTTTGTGCGCGGGAGCTCTTAATATAAAATACGTGGTTACAGTAAATTAAATAGCAATAATTTCTTGTAGTTTAAAATTTTGCTCTTCCCCAGTAAAGGTGCTGCCTTGGCAGTACCTTCGGAAGAGCCGAAGCCACCAGTTGACTGGCGGTTCTCCGAAGAAATTGTAGGGGACGGAGCGGAAGCTTGGACAGTGAATGAGTTCGATCCCGTTAAAGCAGCGAGGCCAGATGAAATCTTCCCGCTTCTGCTTCAAAAGGGTCTGGATGGTCCTCTACCACATTTAAGAACAATATTTGCGACTAGTCTGGCACTGGGATGTGTTGCTCTGGCCTGGAAGTCAGCTAAAGGGGTCTTCATCTCCAAAATGGGAAAAAGGACTACACAACTGCCAAATCATTTAGGGCGATCACTCTCACGTCATTCCTGCTAAAATCATTGGAAAGAATTGTGGACCGATATATATTGGAAGGAATTAGGGTCCACAGATAGCCTTACACGCCGTCGTGCACAACGTAGAAAGGGGCCCTTCTTTATAAAGTCACTTCGCCTGTATTATTCGAGATTGAGGAAGCCTTTGATAAGGCAAGCACCACAACTACCTGCACTGCCCTCAGACTATGAGTTAGTGCTGCTTTAGGGGACTGTCATTTGAACGTCGTGGTAAGGGGCGGCTACTCACAAAGGAGCTCTCTATCACTTTATCTATGGTGTTTACCTTTAAAAGGATTCTATACGCAGGTATATGCGGACGACAACGGGCTGGTCCTAGTGACCGGTTGCTTCTAAACGTCGCGTCGTTTGCAGGTGGCCTGTCCAATAATAGAAAGATGGTGCGACGAAACAGATCACTCAGTCAATCCCACCAAGACTGAGATGATCATTTTCACTAAGAGAAGAAAAATAGAGGGCACCAGTCATGTACGGTAAATCTATTGAGCTCGCGGAGGATATCAGATACCTGGGAGTCATCCTAGATAATAATAAACTGTTATGGTGGCCGTAGATTGACAACGTCGTCAAGAAGTTAAGTGTAACCTTCTGGCAATTGCTTTGCTTTGGGTAGGAGCTGTGGCAGCCGAGTTCCCGATAAAGGTGGGAATATTTATAAAGCGTTTCTACTGTGAAGCAGAAGAATATAAATGAGCTTAATAAAAACAATAAAATATACCATCAGTCACCTCATAAAGGTCATCTACAAAATGACAGTCCACCGATTTTCTGTTTCGCATACACTCTGATCATCACCATGCCGTGTCAATAATTGTTCCTACGAAGAATTCTGCAGCACCATATGTAGGTACATAATAGGTGCGTTCTTTCTAACTGAGATCTCAGTTAATCTAAGTAGTTTTACCGTTACATCAAATGAAATTATGCTTTTATTTATACAGTGTAACCGTAAAACAATTTAGATTAGTTGAGATTTCAGTTAGAAAAAACGCACCTAATTTTAAACAAGCCTTTTTATTCTGGCAAAATGCAAACACGATAGTGCTTGTACAAGAAACGATATACAAACGTATACGAAATATAACGAAAATGTTCAGTTCGAGTAATGACAAGCTGCAATATCAGTTATCAACGAGAATCTGAAGATGACATATGTGACTCGGACGAAACATCATTTAAGTAACTACGGTACCTCTAGCTGATGGGTCCTGCTACGCAGGAGTATATCCGGAAATTTAACTGATCATTTAACACTCCCGAATAACTAAAGAACATGTAAAGCGTGATTCATTAAGAAGGGGAAATCTTGAAACTGGAGGTACTAGATACTAAAATATGTTGCTGCTTAAGAGATATGTTCTAAGTTAGAATTTTATTGTTGGAAAATTTTTTTGGGTAAGGGTCCTTATTTTGAGAAAAACTACTTTTTTAACTTGCCGACGTTTCGGTAATTTTTATTACCATCTTCAGGGCACTGTAAGATATAAAATTATGATGTGTAACACTTGTAAAAAATGTAAATAAAAAAAAGTGTATATAATATAACGTGGTACAAACAATAAAAAAAGTTATTAAATAAATAAATGGATATATGCACCTACAAACATACACAAAAACACGTACAACGTATAAATAGATATTAAAAATCAGAACATATTAACAATAATTAAAAATATTTAAATATACTTTTTTTAGGGCATCTCAAATTTAATTTAACATAATATCACACTTGGTAAAACTACATATGCAGTGAAAAATAATAAGTACTTACATTAATTATGAGTTTTTCCTGGTCACCATAAAATATATATAAAACAGGAAACAAACAGATAAAATCGTTGGGTATTAAATTAGTGTACTTTATGTAACATATATACACATATATATATCACTTATAAAGGTACAATTAATTATCAGACTGTAATGCGTGTAATGGTAATGACACGAATGTGAATCTTTCTAAACGTTAAAGTATGCAAAACACATGAGAAGGGATAAAAACCATCATAGATAAAAGAAAAAAAAAACGATTATTTGCAATAATGGCAAGGACTGATTATTTGTTTAATATTTCGTAAATAATGCATTTTAAATTATAGCTATTTTTTACCTAACTTATTAATAAGATTAAAATAACACGCGTTTAAGTTCTCAATGTCTTTTCTTGAATTAACTGACTTAATTTTCTTTATATTGATCATTTCTTGAAATTTTCTCTTTTCAAGATTATGCTGTCTACCTACTACTGTTGTTTCATCAAAATTAAATTCGTGATTTAAACATTTGCAGTGTTCTACTAATGATGTTGTGTTTATTTTATTTTTGTTTTTAACGTCTCTCATGTGCTCTTTCTTTCTGGTTTTTAAGTATCTACCTGTTTGGCCTATATAACTTTTTTCACAATCCTTGCACGGTATTTTGTATATGACATCTGACTGTAATTCTTTTGGTGTTTTCACTTTTAAATTAAAAGAATTACAGTCAGATGTCATATACAAAATACCGTGCAAGGATTGTGAAAAAAGTTATATAGGCCAAACAGGTAGATACTTAAAAACCAGAAAGAAAGAGCACATGAGAGACGTTAAAAACAAAAAATAAAATAAACACAACATCATTAGTAGAACACTGCAAATGTTTAAATCACGAATTTAATTTTGATGAAACAACAATAGTAGGTAGACAGCATAATCTTGAAAAGAGAAAATTTCAAGAAATGATCAATATAAAGAAAATTAAGTCAGTTAATTCAAGAAAAGACATTGAGAACTTAAACGCGTGTTATTTTAATCTTATTAATAAGTTAGGTAAAAAATAGCTATAATTTAAAATGCATTATTTACGAAATATTAAACAAATAATCAGTCCTTGCCATTATTGCAAATAATCGTTTTTTTTTCCTCTTTTATCTATGATGGTTTTTATCCCTTCTCATGTGTTTTGCATACTTTAACGTTTAGAAAGATTCACATTCGTGTCATTACCATTACACGCATTACAGTCTGATAATTAATTGTACCTTTATAAGTGATATATATATGTGTATATATGTTACATAAGTACACTAATTTAATACCCAACGATTTTATCTGTTTGTTTCCTGTTTTATATATATTTTATGGTGACCAGGAAAACTCATAATTAATGTAAGTACTTATTATTTTTCACTGCATATGTAGTTTTACCAAGTGTGATATTATGTTAAATTAAATTTGAGATGCCCTAAAAAAAGTATATTTAAATATTTTTAATTATTGTTAATATGTTCTGATTTTTAATATCTATTTATACGTTGTACGTGTTTTGTGTATGTTTGTAGGTGCATATATCCATTTATTTATTTAATAACTTTTTTTTATTGTTTGTACCACGTTATATTATATACACTTTTTTTTATTTACATTTTTTACAAGTGTTACACATCATAATTTTATATCTTACAGTGCCCTGAAGATGGTAATAAAAATTACCGAAACGTCGGCAAGTTAAAAAAAGTAGTTTTTTCTCAAAATAAGGACCCTTACCCAAAAAAATTTTCCAACAATTAATAAGTCGGTCTAAAAACTTTTCTATTACATTAGAATTTTATTTTGAAATTTTTCAATAATTTTGAAAGTTTTCATTGTATGAATTTGACAATTGACAGCTTTACGTTATTGCAACTAATTTTAACGTTACTCATAGAGGGTGCTAGTTATACTCTACTGCTTTGATGAATCGAAGCAATTTTTTTGCCTGTAGAGTAAGGGTAAAAATGAATCGAAAATCTGAAAGAGTGTCCTTTGCATAAAAAAATGATTCTTGTTTAATTTCGATATCCTCATCCGTTTTCGAGATATTTGCTCTTAAAAGGTTTAATGCATTTCATCCTAATGAAATTTTTAATCTTTAAAATACAAAGTGTGCCGGGTAAATCGGTAAATCATAAATAATTAATAGAAATAGCAGACACACAGAATCATAATTTAATACTAGTTTTTATTTTTACTCACTACAAATAATGTTAACTTTCAAAAATGTTTACAATAAAAGTCTAATGTAACTTTGAACACCCTGTATCTCTTACAACATTTGTATAAGGCATGTTGGGCTCAATCGTCACATTTTGGTCTCTAGTGTCTCCAGTTTCGAGATTTCCCTTTCTTAATGAATCACGCTGTACATATGATGGAAAGAAAGACATGACATAACACATCTCAAACGCAACAGAAAATATGAAGTTAAAAGTCCCCTATGGGTGGGCAGTAATAAATAAAATTAGGGGTGGACTTTCGGAATCGATGGGCGGCATAAGGACAGGGTGTCTTACAAATCTCTTGTTGCTTATCTTAACAGAATCTCGGTTACAGTAGCAAATTCCTTGATTTACGCCAAGCATGTAGAAGCCTGAATACCGTCAGACCGTATACAACTTTAATATCCAAATCTATATTTAGTTTTTACCGCCGTTTCTACTTTTTAACTGTAATTTATTTGGTTTGACTAATTAGTACAACAAGAAGCTTTTTGTAACGGACCAATTATGAGAGAAAATAAAATTGCCCGCACATATGAATGCGTTTTCAACGACTTGCATATTTTCGTCTTAACTCGAGAACGGCAAGGTTATAGAAATTGCAAATCAACACGTGAAAATAAGCAATTTTCTAGTATTTAGTAGCAATTTATATTTTAAAAATAATAAAAACATCTGTAACTAACAAAATATGATTATTGACATTGATATAAAGATGGATTATTACATTTAACGAGGTTGAACTGAAAAGTTCTATACTGGAAGATATATAATTTTAATTATTTTTTTGTTTCATGAGCCCTTAAAAATTAAATGGAAACAATATGTCAAATCAGTTTAAAAATGTAAAAGCATCGTGTTTTCTCCTCTTGGTTAATTATTTAATGATATTTAAGAGTACTCAAATGAATGTTTTTTTTTTCACAGGAACCTTATTTTTTTTAGTAGTTCAAGAACAGGAATTACTGAAATCTGATTACTGCATAATTCAGAGCACAGAAGAATCCACATTATAAACAATTCTAAAGAAAAGATCCTGAAAAATTCTTTTTTCCAGAACATTTTTTTTTAATTTACTTGATTTGACTTGTTCCTTGTGGATCAGGTAATATTCTTTCGATACATTATTTTTTCATGTTAAAAGATACGTTCCTTCTATCAGACTGAGTCTACGAATGATTCTAGATAGTGATATGTCTAAATTAGTTGGTGATTTATGTGCACGGTATAAGAAATGATATAGCTGAACCACATATAGTATTAGGGTGAAAACACAACACAGCGGTGCGACGTCGCATCGCAGAAATCAACGACGTCGTAGAAATTTGCGAAGCGACGTCGCTTAGTACAAATCCTGGGCGAAACCACAACATTGCGGTGCGACGACGCATCGCAAATTTCCACGACGTCGTTGATTTCTGCGATGCGACGTCGCACCGCAGTGTTGTGTTTTCACTTATGAGATCGGTAATGATTCTCTCAAGCAACGCACGCGCAAATCACTGAAGTCTGGTTGTCTTTTATACGCGACTTTTGGTGGTATTATTGTCAACCTATAAATCTTTTATTGTATTTTGCGTGTTATTGTTAATCAAATATTTATTTTTATATTTATGCATATGGCTAGATTTGTACTGCGGATTGCGAAACAGAAATCTCGTTTATATCCTTTAGTATTGTATAAAAATGATTTATTTTATTGGAAAAAAATGTTTTGTGTTACCAGCAGCTTATTTGGTTTTTATATTTAATTATAACACGCCATACATACATTAAACGTGTCGCTTCTGGTATAGGTCTTCTGTGGCCGTGCAATGAACGTTCATCGCATCGCATTGCGGTGCGACTTCGTTTTTGCGATGCGTCGTCGCACCGCAGTGTTGTGGCCTGCAACAGACGTAGGACACGTATTGTGCGGTCCACAACTCACTAGAAGCGTCTTCTCTGCGATGCCGTGGCGATGAAGTTTTTAACGTTGCGTCATCGCATCGCATCGCCATGCGACGTCGTTTTTGCGATGCGACGTCGTTTTTGCGATGCGACGTCGCACCGCTGTGTTGTGTTTTCGCCCTTTTAGTCAACCTTTTGCTGCGCTTATGACGCGTTGTTCTGTTTTTCAAAATGATGTTGTATTATTTGCGCTCTAAGATTAATGGTTATATTATTATCCTTAACGCCAGTCTTATAAGGAGACAAATTTTACTCCAGAATTCGTAGCAAACTAGCAAAAGTATTTGATGTTAGCAATTAAAACTGTAAACAGGCTCAGCATGCTTACCCACGGAACAATTTTAGTTTGAATTATACAAGAAATATTGTGTGAATAAGATTTGCTGCAGAATCTGTAGCAAGATTTGTCCTGACCTATGACTGTTGTAAGGTTTTGGGGTTTTTTAATAATAATAATAAATAAATAAACAAATACCACAGAAATTAGACAACTCCCGAATCCAAAGTCGAACCTGCACGGGTGAGGGTTACATTTATGAAGAAACCCTTCCCACCGACATTGCCAGTGCCTGTGACGTGATTCGAACACACAAGACGATGGAGAGATTATCTAGTCATACTTGATATCGTGTGCTCTAGTCAACTACTCCACCAAACCGATGGATAATAATAAATACCACAGAAATTAGACAGTCCTCGAAATCCAGAGCCGAGGTTGTCTAAAGAGCTGTTACACTTAGAAAAATAATAAAGTGACTCTGGTCTGGAAGATAACGAAATAGCCGACTGCTTGAGCAGACATGGAGGAAGATCCGGAATCATCGGACCCGAAACGATACTTGGCATATCCTCAAGTACTGTCAAGATGGCTATCTTAACCTGGGCTGAAAGGAAAACTCTCCAGTATTGGCAAGAGTTACCAGGATTAATTCATTCAAAGGCGTTTATAAAATACCCTTTGAAAACCAGAAATAAGAAACTTTTAGAGCTAAATAGGGTAAACCTGAAAACCCCAACAGGTCTATACTGGGCACTGCCGACTAAACTATCATCTGAATAAACACGACCTGGCGGAAAACGCTAAGTGCCGCCTATGCCTGGAGAAGGCCGACCACCTCACAGTATAAGGAGACGCTATGAACACGTTTTATGCATCTGTTCCACTGTGAAGAAGATCCGATTCTCAATATGGCAAAGGGCAACTGCTGCCAGAGGATCTGGACACACTCATACCCAATAAAGTTATCAGTTTCATTAAGAGACTAAACTTATTGGGTGACATATAGGAGTGAGCCACAATAGGCTTGCTGATGGCCACAGTAGAGGGCCCACAAGAACCCACTCACGAGATCGTAACCTAATCTAACTTAGAAAAACGTGCATATACAACCATTTCCTTCGACATTGCTCGTGCCGGTGGTGGGATTCGAGATTGCACCTACTATAGATTGATTTCTAGTCACGCTTACTATCGCGTGCGTCAGACAACCATGCCACCGAGCCGGTTTTTAGACCACATTTACATGAAAAGGATAAAGGACACGATGAATTTCGTACAATTTTATTTAAAAAAGTTCTCTGTGTAACTTCCTGACCAAATAAATATGAAAAATCATGAAAGTCCCACGTTCAACTTAAAAATAAGGCTTTCCAAAAAGAATTATTCGGTTAACGGGATATTTTTTTAGTCGATTTAGTAGAATCAGCCAATTTAATAAGGTAAATTATTTTTATACCCACAACACCTTTTCTCCTTAAATTAAGTATATTATGTTCAAAGTTTAATATTATTAAATAAAAATATATTATAATATGTAATGCAATAACTAATAATTAAGCCTGGCCAAGGTCATTAATCCTACAGAGACGTACTAGGTATGCATCATATCATAATACTTGAATAAGTACAATAATAAAAACAAAAATATTTTATATATTGTGATGTATGTTTTTGTACTATGTATTTCGTTCGCTTTAAATTCTTTTTTATGTATTTCCTTATATTTTGTAAGCTTAGTACTGCACAGTATTATTAAACTGTTAAATGACGTTCACACATGTACATTGTATATCTAGGTGATAACTAATAATAAATAAATAAATAAATAAAATAAATAGAAATTTTATTAATACTGGTACACTTTATAAAAATATGTACAAAACTCACCTTCTTTATGAAGTAGCTTGGTTGTCGTTATCACAAACTGGATTCTTCTATAATAACTGTGTAGCATCAGATATGTTTCTACAGTTATCTCAGTAAGCGATGTTCGCTGTGGTGAAAAAAATATGTTTGTATTTTGAAAAAGACCGTTCGACATCTACGGAAGTAATACAGGCATAAGTAAAACACTCCGTGAACTCACTTAACGCAGCTGTAGATGCACCATCACAAATTTGTCTTAATTTGGTAAAATCAGGATCTTTCCGTAATACACTCGAATTTTTCAATAACGGGTTTATTTTTTTCGTCATTTATAGTCTGTAGCTGTGTATTTACGTCGTCCACTATTTGCAGCGATTCCACTAACGACAACGAAGTATTTTGCAATTTTTCTATTGCGTCGTGAAGTCCTCTATAATTGTTATAAATAGTTTTTAAATCTGTTTCAAGGAAAACATCTTGAAAGATTTTCTGGCTTTCCTTAATAGCTGCAGCCTCGTTAGGGTTGAACTGTAGTATCACAGCTTTTATTTGTTGAAAACATTCAGCATAATAAAAAGCTGCCTTCAACCACGTTCGCCAACATGTAAGAATCGGCTCTGGTGGTTCCGGAATACCAGGACACAGTGTGTGAAATGCTCGAAGCCGTTTAGGAGATTTGAGAAATACTTTTTTTGTATTTACTATTAATGCATCTACCTCTGGAAAATATTTTCGAATTGTTTCTGCTACAAGATGGAATGCATGCACTTTACACGTAACATGTAAAACCCTACAACCGTCTCTTTGAAGAAAACGGCCCACCAAACGCATTGTCGCTGCACCGTTGGTCACAAACATCAACACTTGACTTATTGACAGTTCAAATTTTTCAAAAGTCTCCAACACCACCCGCGTAATTGTTTGGCCAGTACACGCAGTTAGTCTTTTGCTAGCTAGTAAAAGTGGAAATGTTGGTTTAACAGAGTCGAGTATACGTACTATAACATTTAAAATAGAATTTTTTTTACAATCTGTCGTCTCGTCAACACATAACCACAGCCGTGTATTTTTTAATGCACATTTAATCCTATTTACAATGTCTTCACGAACACTTGGTACATATCTACGTAACGATGAACGACTTGGTAAATTCACCTGGGGATTGTATTTATTCCAGCTTTAACAGTAAATCAAACATAAACTGAGGTTCCAAAGAAGACACACCATTTTTTTTATTTTTATGCCGGTTACTATTGACATGAATTTTGCAGCTGTATTTATTCCAGCATATTAAGTCTTGATCACAAACTTTAAAAATTATTTTACATCCATCATAGAATAAATCCGGAAATTCACCGATCAATTTATTCACTTTATCAGCGTACGGTCGTTTTCTACTCTTTACGCTCAACATTATTTATTATTTATTAGTACTCTATGCATCGACCGACAGATAACAACTGAAGTGTCATCGTCATTGTAAACAAGCGCGCGATGGCATTGGTATTGCGCCCGACCCTGAATCTACCATCGGTTGGCCAGGCTTGCTAATAATACAGATAAATTATAAATTAATTAATCTTATTCTAATATCAAATAGACGCATTGTTTTGTTTTAATCGATTAATTTACTGATTCAAATTAATTGACCGACTAAAATTAGTAGTTCGACTAAAATTAGTCGAACGAATAAATTGGTCGTCCGACTAAAATTAGTCCGTCGACTAAAATTAATCGACCGACTAAAATTAGTAGCAGTCCGACTAAATTTAGACGAAAGACTAAAATTAGTGATACGACTGAAATTAGTCGGCCGACTAAAGTTAAACGATTAACCGGTTCCAAAATTAAGAGTTGGTTATAAAAATAGTCTAAATAAAATGAAGTTACCGAGTGGAAAGCCTTATTAAAAATAGAATAAATACTTTGTTTGAAATATGCCGAATTATATTTGCAACTCAATGATTGTCGTGGTAATAATGTTAATACTTGTACCGCTTCAGATAGTGAGATCAAAGGAATGAAAGCTTTTTTGTTCCGGTTTAGAACATTACAAACTATTTTTTTTCCTTAAAAAATTGCTGAATACCGTATTAAACGTCAATTATGGTTGAAATCCTCTAAAAGGCACACAATAGTTTTACTGTTGTACTGAGTATTGTAAAAAAATATATTTCCAAGCATTAAAACCAGCAGAAGTTCATGGAGTTTCCTGTTCATTTTTATGTTCATTAGAATAATTAATTGCATTAAAGTAATAAGTTATAAAATTTAATTTACTGAAATGTTTTGAAACTGCATTATTTAATAACTTTGTAATTGGAAAAGGCAATAAATGTAAAAACAAAATGAGACACGAACGTCATTATTCCCTTATATCAAATTACATATAAAAGCATTATTCATTTTATTACAAAAACAAAGCAATGATTTACATATTTAATACTTAAAATAGAATGTTACAGACTGCACTTTTATTTATTATTTTTTAGTTACAAACATATACAGATTATTATATCGATAACTTCCAGGAATCAAACAACAAAGTAAACATTCAAGAGATAAAATCATTTGATAAAAACTGCTATGTTTTGTTTATATTATTTTTATTTATTATACCCAACTGTTCTGGCCATATTTTCGTCTCATTAAACACTTCGCGAGCACAAATACAAAAAGCCAAATTAGAGAAAATTTAAAATAATGAAAGTAATGTTGCACAACGTGTCTAATGTAATATTTAAAATTACTAAAAATTGGTATATGCATAGATCATTGAACCGATTACAAAACAGAAACATCACCGATATTATAGAACGAAAATGGAGGGTAAAATGAAATGTATTGAATGACACACATTTGTCTAACATGAACCACTGCTGTTCTGATTCGTGCAAATAACGGACATACATTTCTGTACAGCTTTGTGTCCAAACAACCAATACCTGATACCTTTGTATATCCAACTACAAATAAATAATGCTCCACTGGACACCATCATTAATTTATAGTTTACAACATATACATTAATTAAACTCTCTGAAAAATCTATTGTTGTTTCATGTATCAATTTAACACTCACAATATAATAATAACAATAATAATAATAATAATGTTTATTTCTGAAAAGTACGTAATACACTCAGTTCCAGAAAAAGTGACGCACTTGATTTTTGACCAGACTTTTTCCTTTTTTTTTAAAAACCAGTGGGTCGATTTTTAATTTTTTTTTATTTGTTGGTAGGTAATTCCTGTCTTTCAAAAAAAAAAAAAATAAAGAGGTGGAAATTTTTTCAAAGCCCCGTGGATGGTAGTGGAAAAACTCGAACCATGTTTTTTTCTTAATTTTTGACTCACCCTGTGTGTTAATCAAGTAATGGTATAGAAAGTGCTTACACTCTGTATGAAAGACGCTTCTTTTTACGAGCATTTTGTTTTTTTATTCATTGATTTATCTCTAAAATTGTCCGAATTACAGCTTTTTTGCTGAAACCTTGCGTATATCCCACAAATTTATTTCGTTGTAGGATCACATTGCCTTTAAAAAAAACAATTGCCGTTGCCATAGCAATTAATTTGTTGTATGCCTCCATATTGACTCTTTGTCGTTGTGTCATTAATTAAGTTTCATTAAAAAAAGTTTTAGAGACTAAAATTACATAAAATGCCTCAAATAAATCCTGAACAAGTAGCAAGATTAGTTGCTTTAGTAAACGATGGGCGTAGTAAACGTTACGCCGCTCGTGCAGTGGGAGTCCATGAAGCAACTGCTCGTAGAGCGATCCGCAAGTACGAACAAACAGGAAGCGCTGCTCGAAGGGTGGGTTCTGGTCGCCCTCGAAAAACTTCTCCAAGAGATGATCGCTTCTTGAGATTGCGGATATTACGGGAACGATCAAATACTGCGGTAAATGTTCAGCAAGATCTTCGCCGAATTCGTGGTGTTGCAGTAAGTAAGCAGACGGTATGTAGACGTCTAAAAGAAGTTAATTTAAAAGCTAGGAGACCTGCAAAAGGTCCTAAATTATTACCCGAACATCGTGCTGCTAGAAGAAATTTCGTTCAAAATTATGGAGAATGGAATATTCCTGAATGGTCGAATGTCTTGTTTACGGATGAGTCAAGGTTTTGCCTTAACATGGTGGATGGAAGAAAAAGAGTATGGAGAAGGACTGGTGAAAGGTTTAATCAGAATTTAATAACAGAATGCGAAAGTTTTAATGGTGGGTCGGTTATGGTGTGAGGAGGGATTTCAATGAATGGAAAGACACCCCTTCATGTTTTTCCAGTGAGGCTGACGTTGACAGGCTTAATCTACATTGACATTTTACAGCAGTATGTCTTACCTCATGCAGAGTTAGTGGGCAATAATTTTATATTGATGCAGGATAATGCCCGACCACACACCGCAGCAATAGTGCGAAACTTTTTAGAAGCTACGGGTGTCACCACATTACAGTGGCCTGCGAGAAGCCCCGATATGAACCCTATAGAACATTTGTGGGATGAATTAGGGAGAAGGGGTACGTTCTCGCGAGAGGCCTCCGGAAAGTCTCGCAGAAATGGCAGATGCATTAGTGGAAGAATGGGATCGTATACCAATGGAAACGATAAGAAACCTAATTTCCAGTATGCCGCGTAGATTAGAAGCTCTTAGAGTTGCTAGGGGTGGCAATACACGGTATTAAGCAGTTATACCAGTTTATAATTTTATGTTTAATAACAATGTTTTTAAAATTCGTATCAGTTTATTTCACTACAAAACTGTTTTTCGATAAATTCAGAAAGTTGGTAATACGCAAGGTTTCAGCAAAAGAGCTGTAATTCGGACAATTTTAGAGATAAATCAATGAATAAAAAAACAAAATGCTCGTTAAAGAAGCGTCTTTCATACAGAGTGTAAGCACTTTCTATACCATTACTTGATTAACACACAGGGTGAGTCAAAAATTAAGAGAAAAACATGGTTCGAGTTTTTCCACTACCATCCAGGAGGCTTTGAAAAAATTTCCACCTCTTTATTTTTTTTTGAAAGACAAAGGAATTACCTACCAACAAATAAAAAAAATTAAAAATCGACCCACTGGTTTTTTTAAAAAAAAAGGAAAAATTTAGGTCAAAAATCAAGTGCGTCACTTTTTTTGGAACTGAGTATAGATACACATATAGATATGTATAAATAACATTAATATGAATATACATTAAATAACGCATTAGAAATAAACGAATGGAGAGAACATGTCCCTAACCCACAGAAGTAGTAGCTACTAGTGAGTGGGTGAAGGCTATTCCAAACAAAGGCTACACAGAAAGGTAAATATTGAAATAATTGTTTCTTTTTTTTTAAATTTTGACTCGATTATAATACAGGTCCACAAGAAAAAAGTTTGTCTTGGTGCCGAAAAACTAAGCACTGATTTGAGATATTTTTGATGTGCTGATTCGAAAAGTATATCGCAGTTTTTTTCGTAGGAGCTCTAATTTTTGAGATACAATATAACAAATTTTGGTCTGATAAAATGCAAAATTAATGAAATAATGGTGTATTCAGAAACCAAAATAGTATTTTCTTACCTAAAATTAGGGTCTAAATAGCCCTACTGGATATTCCCCATGACCATAAAACCCAACCTTCAACCATGTGACGCCCCCCACCAAATATTTCATGCTAGCTGATAGTCGCCGGTGTCTATGCGCACATTCTGCAATTCAGTTTGGTTTTCAGTTTGGTCCTGAGTTTTCGTTGTATAAAAACTATGGCTTGCACAAGCAGACGTAGCTATGTGAATCATACAGACGTTTTTTGTTACATATGTGATGAGTACACTATGAAAGAAAGCAGAAAACCTGTTTCTGACTTTGCGAAAAAGGCATATCTGGCTTATTTTGGCGACCAGTTAGGGGACCAGGATAAATGTTGGACTCCACATTTCGTATGTAAAACATTCGTTGAACATTTGCGAGAGTGAACAAATGGAAAGAGGAAGTGCCTAATGTTTGAAATACCAATGGTTTGGCGGGAACCAAAAAACCATTTTGATAACTGTTGCTTTTGTCTCGTAAACATCAAAGGCATCAATCGTAATAATCGGCACAAATGGATATATCCTGATAGGGATTCAGCGAGGAGACCTCTACTGTATTCTGAAAAAATATCTGTTCCTTCGTTCAGCAACCTGCCTATGCTCTCAGATATTGATACATTAACGTCTGAGATAGATCTGGAGAAAGCGACAGTGATTTTGAAGGAGCTTAAGCAAATCCCCTACGTTTCACTCAGCAAGAGCTGTGTGATCTCATTAGAGACCCCAGCCTTCCAAATTACTTGTCTCCAGATTAAACGAAAATAACCAACTCTATTCAGTTACTAATATTACATTTTATCGTAAGAGAGAAAAGGATCTGCTGCCTTTTTTCTCTCAGGAAAATAACCTGATATTCTGTAATGATATAAATGGCCTCCTAGAGAAAATGGTTTCGTCAGATTACACACCAGATGAATGGCGTCTTTTTAGTAATAGTGCAAAGCGAAGTTTGAAATGTGTACTTTACACAGTGGTAACAAATATGGCTCTATGCCTATTGGACATTCTACCAGGAGTATGAGACAATATCGCACCAGGAGTATGAGACAATATCGCTAGTTCTTAAAAGAATCAGGTATGAAAAACATCAGTGGGTTATAAATAAATAAAATTTGCACATTTGGTCTCTTAGGCACTGTCTCAGCCATTATTTCAAGATTCTCAGTTCATTGATAATTATAAGGATGGAAGTTCATTTGTCTTCAAAATTGTATGGTCGAGAGGGGTGGTAGATCACAACTCTGTACTTCTTCTATACTGTTTGGGATTCATTCGAATTTCATGAATAACATTTGTTGCGCATAATTAATTGTTGTTTAGGGATGGACTATTTTCCCAGTTGCTCTAAGTTCTCTTTTGCCTATTGTCGCAAATCCTATGGCTGTAAATGATCTGAGGCCAAAGTCTCTTTCCCATCTTATGAACGAAATTTTTAAACAAATAAAAGAATATTTAAAAAAATTACGTTCCTAGACACCAGTCATGGTTTAGACAACCTCACGATACAACAACTTCATCACTGAACCTTCGTGATACTTTTATTATAAATCTAGATGGAAAAACTTACGACAGTAATTGCTATTCCAAAGCGTTCGATACCATAAGTCACGATCTCATGTATGCTAAATTGAGGTATTACAGTTATGATCTAATTACACTGTTTTTGAAAATTATTTAAAATCGCGTTTTCGGCTAATGCGAATTGGAACCTCAACCCTCTATTGAGCACATGTTTCGGGAGTCCCACAAGGATCAATTTTTGGCCCTCTACTTTTTATTGTAAACACAGCTGACATGTATGATAAAATAAAACACGTCCAAGCAGACTTGCGCGGATGACTTCCAACTGTTATTTCACTTGAATAATGCCAATTGTCACCAGGATATATATTAATCAAAATCTTGTGAATTCAAAAGCATGCATTTGAAAGTAATTTAAAGCTTAGCGCGTCAAAATTCTCCGATATGCCCTTCATTTTTACAGCTAAATATATTGAGTTTTAAAGTCGATCATGACTGAAAATAAATGATGATGCAATTAGTTGATGCGATTGTAGAGAAAACTTGGGATTTTTTATCTGATATTAACTTCCAGATTATCGAACATGTAAGTAATTTAATGCAGAAAACTTATCTACGTTTAAGAGTTGTATATGGAAATAAAAAATTTGAAGTTTCAAATAAATAAGAAACATTGTAGAATTTAGGCGACACACGAGTAAAAGGGATGACCTTGAAAATATTTTAATAATTACATTGGTTATAATCCATCCTAAAAAAGCAAAATATTTTATACAGAAATAAAAGTTTTCCTGTCTCAATTAAGAATAAAGAAGACGCAATTTTATCAATGATAAAAGTAGTAGTGTGTCAACACCAATCAATATTATGAAATAAAATCTTTCACCGTTTGGATGTGAGGTCTCCCTTATTTAGGGATAGAATGGTCTTTTCGATCACCTACTAATATCCAAGTATGTTCCTGCGCGAATTCAAGCTTTGCTGTAATTTGTTCTATCCAGTTAAGCAGGCGACCATGTGGAACAAACAGCTTTGACTTACACAGAAAAGCATTATGAAAAAAACGCGAGCCAAGACAAAGATATACCCTTACGAAAGATGAATCCTAACTGAAATAAACTTATGGTTTATGTAGGGTCTATGTGGGTGCCAGAATGGCGAACACTCATTGTATATAATGCCCGTGAATTGTTGATATTAACGAAAAGATCTCGTTCCATCCTCTAACTATTACTGTTATTGCTCTAAATGTTTATGTGGCTATGTGGAATTAATGGAATGTCGCAAGATGTTTCCGTAACTAAAACCATGTCGAAAATACGTTTAGAATTTTTGTACAAGGGTTTGAGACTATTAAAAAATAATTTATAATTAATGTGTTCAACCTCATTGAGGTCAACTTGGACAGTTTGAATGAAAATGGACAATTAAAAAAACATAAGCTGTATCTTGTATACATTTTGGTATATCAAAGTAAATTATTGGTCAAATCATATCGTTACGCTTCACTTGTTTTCGGGTAACTTTAACAGAAATTTTCAATACTATTAGTTATAAAAGGAAAAATGCGTGGAAACTAGAAAATCCAATCATGTAAACAATTACTGCGAAATATTTATATTATCTATTGCGTTTGATAACTCAATTAACATTTGATATTCCCGAAATCTTTTTTTTTTTTTTGAAAATTTCTATATTTTATATTGTCTGAACGTTATTTGTGGTGTTCTCTAAATTTTTCTTTTTCTTTTTGGGACTACCACATGAATAATTCTTCGTTATCTAAAAACTAAAGTTAGTTACCCAGTATGTTACTGGAAAAATAAACCTCTGCGCTTGTGACTTTACGTCATTCATTAATATTCATGATAGACATCTAATGGAGAGTTTTGATGTAGTTAGTCTTTTTACGAATATCCCAGTAGATAAAACTGATAATAATTAAAAAAAAATTTCTGTCTATACAGGATGTCAATAGTGTATTCTCCTTCGATAACCTTTGAACCGTTAATGATACAACAATTTATTAAATACAAAATATTTTGGGTCGATAAGATCTATCATTTAAAATTATTGTGAAATCTACATGGTGCTTAAATTTTCTGTTACACACAAAATATACTTTTTTTTAGGTAGTACATCCTGTATGTTTTGTCACCATTTTATTAAATGAAAAGAGTATTATACAGTGACATTTTATTTTTTGGATTTGCATGCAAAGTTGTCAAGTTATTTAACATTTTCTGGAAATTTAAGGATTTATAAGGGTCCGTTTAATAATTTTTATTTACATATGAAAACAAGCTGGGTAAGCAAATATTATACTATTCTTAGTTCATACTACACGATAAGTATTGGTGCCTTTTTTACATTATTCTATTTTATAGGGTGTCCATGACGGCATGTCAATCAATGCGAATTTCAAATGGAAAAAACTCTGTTTTTTTAAATAGAACACACTATATTTTTTACGTGGTTGGATTCCTCCTTCAAATTGCTTTCTTTTTTTGTATCACACTTCCTATACCTAACTGTTGTATTTTTGGAGATAATTAAGGTTTTCTCTTTAACCTCACAATTATACTAAAAATTAATACAATTTTATTAAGAATGGCTTTGGAAAAACAAAAATTGCGGTCAGACGAAAAATTATTTTCTATAAAATCGTAAAGGAAACAGTAAAAGTAGCAAATTTATTAAACTTGACAAAATTTACACCTCACCTTAGGTATGTAAATAACAAAATAAAACTGTAATTTTGAACGTAAACAGTAAACAGAAAAGAAAAATAAAACAAGTTACAAAATATGCTCAACGTGACCTTTTAGTTGTAAATTACAAATTCTGACTCTATGAAGAAATGAGTCACTTACATTTTGCAACATGTTAGGCGTGATGGTGTCGAACGCTAGTCGAATTCTTTGCTGCATGTCTTCTCTTGTAGTTAGTGATGTTTTGTATACTAATCCTTTAATGTACCCCCACAAAAAATGTCCAATTTTGTCAAATCTGGCGACCTTGGTGGCTATTGAACTGGTCCTTCTCGACATATCCAATTATCACCAAATGTAACATTTAAAAGGTGTGGAGCTCCGTCGTGCTGGAACCACAGCCTCTGTAAGACATTTTGAGGACACTCGTTTAACAATCCTCCCAGTACATTTTGAAAAAAATCGAGGTACATATTCCCAGTCAAGTGACCATTAAAGAAATGCGGTCCAATTACATATTCAGCTACTATTCCTGCCCACACATTGAGTGACCATCGGTGTTGATTATCTACAGTTCTCATAAAATGAGAGTTCATGGTATCATAGTAGTGTAAGTTATGTCTATTAACACAACCATTTTTATGAAATGTGGCCTCATCAGTGAATATCACGAAATCAAAAAATTGCGGCTGTTGGTGAATCTTATTAAATGTCCACTCATAAAATGTTACCCTACGTTCGAAATCATTTGGCTCTAGTTTCTGAAGCAGCTGAATATGATAAGGATGAAAGTTTTGTGTCCTCAATATTCTTGTTACAGAGGATTGACTTATATCAAGTTGTCTATTAATTTCTCTCGTACTTTTATGTGGATCTTCAACGACACCTAATGTAACTTGAAACACTTTTTCTTCATTTGTTGCTAGTTTTGTACGTTCATGTTTTTCATAATTTACATGTCCAGTTCGTTCAAACCTTTCTCGCAACCTTTCAAATGCAGAATGGTGAGGATGTCTTCGTTCTGGATAACGCTGAATATAAATTCTTGATGCCAATAGCAGATTTCTTTCCCCTTCTCCCAATGCATAAACCATGTCGATCAACTCTTCGTGTGAAAAATTCATAATTTATTTTAACAAAAATAATTAACTCAACTAGGAAATACAGAAGAATCACCACCAAGTAAAATTAATTATGTGTAAACCACAAAATATCAATTTGACAGCACAATTTTTGTTTTTCCACAGCCATTCTTGATAAAATTGTATTAATTTTTACTATGATCGCAAGGTTAAAGAGAAAACCTTAATTTTCTCGAAAACTTCAACAGTTAGGTATAGGAAGTGTTATACAAAAAAAGAAAGCAATTTGGAGGAGGAATCCAACCACGTAAAAAAAATACAGGGTGTTCCATTTAATAAATCAGAGTTTTTCCCATTTGAAATTCGTATTAATTGGATTTTCATATGAACCAAAATTATGTCTCACTAATGCTTTCTCAGTTACAAGAACGAATTAAAAAAACAAATGGAAACACTTATGGCATGATTTCTGTTCCTCTAGTCAAACAAGATATACTCTTATACATCCTGATCTTCCGACTAAGTTCTGGCACGATGGTTATGATTTTCCACGAAAATATGTTACATCTGTAAATCGTATGAAATTTGGTCATGCTCGATACCCAGCACACCTATACAAAATAAAAGTAGTGTCCTCTGATATTTGTGAAACATTTAACACGAAAGGAGACCTTGATCATATTTTCTTTGAATGCACGAAAAACAAAGCAACTAGCAACACATTGTATAACAACCTTATGAATTGCAATATTCAGTCTCCGTTTAATATACTTTCTCTACTCAGTCTCAATAGTAAAACAGTGTTTGACTGCGTTATCAGTTTTTTAGTTGAAACAGAAATGTTACTTTGAAAATTATTCAGCATAGGTTAGTTTTGTATCTTTTGTTGTTTCCCTGTGTCTTTAAACCTTTATACTAAAGTGGTCCTCTAAAACTGTTTGTTATAATAAAAACAATGTCCTGATAGACCCCAGGACGAGAGGCGTGTGTCCTTGTTTTTTTCCCTCGCCTGTCTTTAAATATAATTTTTTTCTCGTTCTTTTTGTATAGGTTAGACATAGGTAAAACTCTATAACACCATGTTGTGTCTGGCTGTATAGCTAATAGCCTAATGCCAAAAAAAAAAACTATTGTAGTAAAAATTGATTGTTATTTAAAATGGGGATGTCCTACTATACTTAAAGTTGAATTTCCTTTTTTTTGTATATTTATGTAATCCTACAAAATTTTTTTTATAAAAGTTTGGATCCATTTAAAATTGCCGCCAGTTAATCAACCAATGAAATAACGAGCCCTGTGATATGGCCGAACCCGTGTTGCCATATTTTATTTATTTAAATATTTTTTGGGTAGCTAAAAACTATTTGAAAATATTTGCGAATTTGTACATTAATTTTTGTGTTAATAAAACATTTTCAAGACCATTTTAATTCGGATACAGAATAAAAGCTAAGTATTTACGTATTTTTGATATAATGTATATATGATATATGTATGGGTATTTTCAATAATTATGCATATTGTGGTCGTTGTTATTAAGATTTTTATTCCACTTAATGAATTGCCAAGAAAATCATTCTGTTATTAATTTATTTATTATTTATAATTTAAATTCTTTTTAAAACGGTAAAAATTTCTACGATTTTTTAATAAAATGCAGGCTCCAATACTATTCAAATAAAATCATCATAATCAGGTGAAAGAAAAGATAAATAAGAAAGATTATAATAATTAATTAATATTTGTTTTCAATCGTCAATTCCGCAACAGCAACATAGAATAAATCTATAACATAACCTAACTTATTCTATTTCTGTTAATTTTTTTTTAATATTTAATTTATTAAGTTTTAAAACAGGTACAAACAAAAATTTCTCTTAGTACTAAGGTGAGAAAATAATCTATGTGAATGATTTTATAGTTGTACTTATAACTGAATAAGTTATCATAAATCACGCTTTCAGATAATACGTAAAAGTGGCAATATTACGATACCGTCTTCGCTTTCACTGGCTGCTTGTGTTTGGCGCCAAACCTAGTCGATTGACGTCATAAGACTAAAATTTAAAACTTTGCCCCTTTCCGAGCTAAAAAAAAAATCCGGAAAAATTCTGTAGGCTCATATTTATAAATACTATCGAATAAGCAAAAAAAAAAAATGTGGGAAATGCCCATTAAGTAACACATTTAAACGTGTTATGACAATATTTTAATTAATGATACATATTTTTTCTGTGTGTACTACGCGGATGACACCCTAATATAACTGGGAGGAAATGCAGGCCACGATCTCAGAATCATTGGCTAAAATAAAAAAATGGTTTAATGCAAATCTGTTAACAATTAATTGGGAAAAAACTAAATACGTGCCTTTTACTTCATATGAAAAATATCTACCCCTCTACAGTAAAATTAATGTTGATGGAAATGAGATCACATCCACAACTAACATTAAATATCTAGGTATAATTATTGATGGTTTTTTAAGATGGGACAAACAAGTCGAAAATGTGATTAAAAAAAATTAGATTTTTAATTTAAAATTTAAAACTCTGAAACAGTTTATGACAGTCAAGCAATTAAATGTAATCTATTACGCACTAGTTGAGTCTATTTTGCAATATGGAATAGCTTGGGGTGGTGTTAAAAAAACCTATTTGGCTGCCTTGGAAGTAACGCAAAAACGAATTATAAAAATAATGTTGAACAAATCCATGATTTATCCAACAGAGCGGCTCTATCAAGAGTCTATAATATTAGATATGAGATAGTTATATGCTAAAAATACATTAAGATCACTGCCATAATACTAAGAAAAAAAATAAACAACACATAAAAACATACAAAAGCAATAAAACCGTTAGTCAAAAATGTTTTCTTTATATAGGACAAAAGTTGTATAATCGTTTGCCGCTAATAATAAGGGAAAATAATAAAACACTAAAATTTAAGAAGGATGTGAATAAATGGTTAAGATTAAAAGATAGGAAAATTATAAGATTAATGATAGATTAAAAAATGTGTCTATAGGTGTATATGTGTGTTTATGTGTATGTATGTATGTATGTATGTATGTGTGTATGCGCGTATATATGTGTATGTGTGTATGGGTATGCATGAGTATGTGTATATATGTATGTGTGCATATGTATGTATGTATGCACGTGTATGTGTGTATATATGTATATGCGGGTGTGTTTTTATATATATATATATATATATATATATATATATATATATATTTTTTTCCTTTGTACACAATGTAGATTACTAATTATTTAATAGGAAAAGATCTGATTTTATTGATTTGAAAAAAATAATGAACATATGATTAAATGAATGATTTTTGCCTGCGCCCATAAGCAAGTCTCCAAAACTTAAATGGTTTTCTGTAAGTTCTATTTATTTATAAGCTTATTTCTTTAAATGTCTCATTTTGTAATGTAATTACGATGTCAAATTATAAATAAATATTATTGTTATTGTGTTATTGTTGTACTCTACTTATTATCGATTTCAAGTACATTATATTTGACAAAAATCCAAAATTAATTGTCTCAGTTATTGAGTAATATGTAAAATTGATAACCAGAGAACAGAACAAAATACATATTGTTGGAATTTAATTAAGAACAAAAGATTTAAAAGTTGAAGTAAATAATTGTTGCACAAAAATAAACCACGTTGATATATAAAACAAGGACAAGAAACAAAGACTGTCACTGTCATTAATTGGTCTAATAAGTCGTAGTCATATTGATTTTGCTTTGTTCTGGGAAATATAGGTCATTTGGTCTACCAAAGTTTATAAGTGTTTTCAAGGTAGAAATTGCACTTTGTTGAGAAGGTCTCATGAAATTGCATAATGCTGTTACATTCGATGGAAATAAAAGCTCCTACATGAGTCTTCAAGGCCTGATAAAACTTATTCAGGGACACCTTCAAAGCTCTTCGCAAGGTTATACTAAATTATATTATAACATCTTTAGCCTTCATTTATACAAGGAGATAACGATCATATTTCTATTTTAAAATGTATATTGCTTATGTTCTAAAATGAAAATGGAATCACGTACATATTATTCAAGCGTAATATCTACTTGAATTACTCTTATTAGAACTTCTACAAACAACAAATTTTACTCATTATTTAATTCTCCAAGGCTTGATATTAACACAAAAATTATTTGACCTCTAAGTTGATTTGCTGTCATAAGTATTATCAATATAAAGTTGGCAGTATTGATGAACAACTTAACATCGTTTAGTTCTCCAAGTTCGTTTGTCATAATTACTCGTAACATTCTGCATACACTTTGTTCGGATTTAAATATTAAACATCAAACACAAGCGGCAATCAAACACCAGATTCAATGCAACCTTCTGGACCACTTAAGGTTTGGCATGTAAGCCGCGTTTTAACGCGTTTCATGACGCAGCGCAATTAAGTTGAAAAATCCAAACTGACGTTGTTACATCTATTCTTACAGAAAATTTTGGCCGGCAAGTAAGCGGCCTCAGCGCGCTGACATACCGCTGGAAATGTTTTCTGTAAAAACAAATGCAATAAAGAAAAAAATTCAGTTTGGATTCTTCAACTTAATTGCGCTGCGTGATGAAGCACATTAAAACGCAGCTTACTTGCCAAGCCTTGAAATAACATTGTTGTGCTCCACGCAATCTTACATACTCTACAAGTCTGCGAAGCATATTTGGAATTAAAACATCATCATGACTAAAGCTGCAAATCGCTTCTGTGTATCATGGTCGTAGAGTACAGATGTACTTACTGTCGCCGGCATTCAGCTTGACCGCGAAACTCTTTCTCCAGTCCAGTCTATTATTAGCTTTCGAGTTGTGTCACTTGGGTCTATAGCATAATTTTTTTGTTTTTATTTTATTTGTTGTACTGTATTGTTGATACTAATTTAATAATAAAGCATGGCAGACGTACGCAGGGGTAGAAAACGGCCATTTGCTGACAAAGTGAATAAATTCGTAGGTGAATTCCCGGATTTATTCTATGATGGTGTTAAAATAATTTGTAAAGTGTGCGAGAAAGATTTAATGTGCTGGGATAAGCGTGATTGTGGACTTCACGTAAATAGTGTACACCATAAAAATAAAAAAATGGCGTGCCTTCGACAACACAGTTTATGTTTGATTTACTATTAATGGTGATTACCTGTGATGTTCCGCTACTCGATAAACAACTATTTTGAGAGTTCTGGAATAAATGTCCAGGTGAAGTTACCAAGTCGCAAAACGTTATGTAACTATCTACCAACTGTATACGTAGACATGGTAAATAGGATGAAATGTGAATAAAAAAATACACGGCTGTGGTTATCTGTTGATGAGACAACAGATTGTAAAAAAAAATTCTATTTCAAATGTTATAGTACGAGTACTGGACCCTCTTAAACCGACAGTTCCACTGTTACTAGCTGGAAAAAGACTAAGGCAGTGTACTAGCGAAACAATTACCAGGGTGGTGCTGGAGACGTAAGAAAAATTTGAACTGTTAAAAAGTCAAGTGTTGAGGTTTGTGACTGATGGCGCCTTGATAATGAGTTCGGTATGCCGTTCTTTACAAGAACAAGGTTGTACGTTTATATATGTTATGTGTAAAGTGCATGCTTTACATCTTGTGGCGGAAACTATTCGAAAAGGTTTTCCAGAGGTGGATGCATTAATAGCAAGTACAAAAAAAAGTGTTTCTTAAATCTCCTAAACGTCTCCGTGCATTTCATAGCAAGTGTCCCGGTATTCCTGAACCACCACAGCCGATTCTTACACGTTGGGGAACATGGTTGCAGGCAGCTTTTTATTATGCTGAATATTTCCAACAAATAAAAGCTGTGATACTACAATTCAATCCAGATGAGGCTGCAGCTATTAAGGAAAGCCAGACAAAATTCGAAGATATTTCCGTTGAAACAGCTTTAAAAAATATTGCGAAGAACTATAAACCATTACATGAAAGCATACAAAAATTAGAAAACAGTGCGTTGTTGTCAGCGGAGTCACTGCAAATAATGGACGAAGTAAATCTACTGATACACGCTATAGGTAACACAACAAATGAGCGCGTTAAAGAATAGTTCGCAAGTGTGTTAAATGAAGACACCGGTTTTACCAAATTAAGACAAATATGTGATGGTGCAGCCCCAGATCCGTTAAGTGCGTTCAAAGACTATTTTACGTATGCGTGTATTACATCAGTAGATGTCGAACGGTCGTTTTCAAAATATAAGAATACATTTTCACCAAAACGAACATCACGCATGGAGACAACCATACAAACATACCTGATGCTGCAAATGGCTACACATCTTCTCTAGTTTGTGATAAACAAGCTAGTTCATCAAGCTAGTTAAGAGGGTAAGTTTTACATACATTGTTATAAATTGTAACAGTTTATTGTTTCTCGTATTAGTTAATTTCGCGTACGCCACTGTCCCACGGAACATTTTTGTCAGCCCTAATCATGACTTCTTGAGGTACCGCATCCTAAGCTATCTGAACCAATGGAAATTGCTGAAGGTCCACTGGGACCGATAATCTTCTTAGCAGTTTGCATTCAGATGATTTTCACGTCAGCATCTTATATTAACTTTCTAGTAATGAAGTCTGGCATTATCTTGCTGGAAAATAGGATTTTTTAACCTCTGAAGAGACGATAATGCAACCGCTTTCGAGAGCCTGTCAACGTAATCTTATGCATTCATGTTCCTTTCTAGGGAGACTAGAGGGAACCTGCTTCTATATGTTATTGCACCTCAAACCAGAACTCCACGGATAAGTACCTGTCTCCCGTTCCACAGAAAACTGATTATCTGAGCCCATAAACAAAATAGGGAATCATCACTGAACACTATCCGATTCCATTCTTCATTACACTGGGCACGTCCTTGGCATCTTTGGCACAACTCAAGTCTTACTTCTCGGTGCCTACGAGTAGCAAAATGAGATGGGGTCGAACTCATTCTTCGATAAATAGACTTGACGGATTGTTGTTGATCCGTAGCAACTAACTATTTACCACAGATCTAATTGAAACAGTTCCTCAGTGCCATTTGATTTTGAAATGTTTAGAAAAGCTACATGTTGTTGAAGTGATCTTTTCGAACATTGCAGTATCGAATATTTTCCACGCAACCGATTTTGAGGGTTGTTTGCTGATCGTGTTATCCCTGTTCGTTTTGCATAAAAAATAGTACCATCTGTGTACCATTTTCTAACCCAAGATTTAATGGTATTCCGTGAGGGAATAATGCGAGCACTAAAAGTTTGGCGAAAAGAAGTTGCGTTAAAATCAGTTTTCACAAGTTGGTCAACACAAAAAATCGCTCTCGAATAGTCCAACTATTCATTTTGGATCAATTATTGTATGCCTGAATATCTGGCAATTGATCGATATCAAAATTATTAATTTTATAAAAATTGTCAGACACCTAGGACTTATGTAACAGTGAATTATGCTGAATAAAATGTTGGTCAAGAAGGTATTACGAACGCCAGATTGCAACTTCTACTCCTGAAAATAACTTGGCCCCTTCGTCACAGGGACGATGTATCGCAATAAATCTTGGCATTATTAGAATTGGGTTTTAGCTGTAAAATGATCATGACAGATAACTTATGGTACAGAGTACTTTATTGGATGACAGCTCTTATTGTGTTTTAAATTAAATCTTAATAAATAACACTGCCAATGAATATAAAATATTTATTATCCTGTACAGTGTAAACGTATAGGTATACACATAAAAGAAATTATTAATATAATACGCATTCTATCGTAAATTAATCATTTAAAATTAAAGTTTGCAAAATTTGTATTCACTAAATGGAGAATGTTAAGTGGCTGTTTAAAAAACGGTATTGCTGTTTCTACAAAGTACTGTATTTTTCATATTAAATATTCTATGACCAGGGTTTCCTAATTTCAAAATTTAGAATCAGTTTTGGTACCTTAAACAATAATTAAACATTACTATACCAGGATCCTGTGGTTAAATCCTGGTGCATGGCCTGTCGAGCATTGATGAATTACCTAATAAAAGAGTTTATTGGAACTAAGTAACTTAATATATTTCGTATATTACGGATGGCCATAGTTGTTCTTTGACTTTGAGCCTTAAGCCAATAGCAGCTTTTTTCGAGCGGAGCTAAGATAGAAACTTTTGAAAAGTGTCTTATTTTAGTTACGTTTAGAAGATACTTTTCAAAAGCATCTTAAGATGCTCATTATAAATATACTTATCCTAAAAAGCATCTAAAGATGAAAGATACTCCCCAAAGTATTTAAGTTACGTTTCGTAGATACTTCTGAAAGTATTCAAAATGCTTTTGCCAATTTAAAGAACTTTTAGTATCTTAGATATTTTTCAAAGTATCCAAGATACTTTTATTATTAAGACACATTTCAAATCTTAGATATTGTATCTTATTAAGAGTCTATATCAGATGCAAGTGAAATATAGTCTCGATTTTACCACACCCCGCGCAGGCCACGGTGCATATATACAGCCAAACCGAAATTATCGCGGCGAATGTCGAAGGTGGCCGATGTTCTAGTTACAGAACGGCATAGTGGAACATTTCAGATCGGGAGATGTTGAATTATCAGAGGCGGAGTACTAGAGGTTTAGTACGACATAAACCGACGAAAAAGTTGTATTGCGTCAAGCTTATAAGATAAGCAGTAGCTAACCTTACCCTTCATGCGTCCTTGTCCTACAATTAATATGTAAAAACAATAAAAAAAACCCGAAATTATTTTATTTACTTTGTTTAAAAATAGCCAAAGAACTAAACAACAAAACAATTAAATCGTTAATCTACAAAAAAAATTTCCATTTTACCGTTTCTTATTAATGCATAGTATTATTTTAAAATTTTTTCCTATAAAATGGAACTATCAATGTGTGTCATATCATTCAACTCAGAATGGAAAAGGCGATGAGATAATATGAAAAATATATTTGTGTTATTTTAAATTTAAACTCCAATATTTCTATGAAATATGAAAGATTATGATGATGTTACATATATTGCTGAATTTAGAAAGAAATTTTTTAAATTGAGCTGAATATACAGGATATATCATTTAGAATAAAAAAAATTAAGGCAATTTTCGGTCAAACCGGAAGTAAAATATATGTATGTGACGCGCATATTTAATCAGTATTCGGAATGTCATATGTCCTTTTCCGCACATTAATGCAGGGTGCAATTTTTTTATTTTTCAGTTTTTCGGCGTTTCCTTTTTTATTTGACATTCAATTGTTTTTAATTTTCGGATTCCTTAGAAAAAAGCACATAAGTATAATTTTTGAAGTTTTTTCCTAGGTTAAAAATACAGCAGAAAAATCGTGTAAGGTGCACTTAAAATGATCACCCTGTACATGAGGTTACTGCGCTTAAAATAAATCAAAAATAAAAATTATCATATTCACCTTTCATTGAGCCTTTCATTCTCCATATCAATATTTAGAGACGGCAAAATGGGAAAACTTTCATTTATATTAGTCTCTCTACAGAAATTATCGGAAATAAAAGAAAATTATTACTTTTATTAATTTACGAAAAAAATTCAATTTTCACTAGTACTTACTTTTTATATTTTCTCTTTTGAGCTAATGTTCGATTTTTCGGTTTTCTGCTAGGGTATTTACGCTTATGATATGTTTTTATTTTTCCCATTGTTCTTTCACTGCACTAATAATCACTTTCAATAACACGTCTACTTAGGTGTACACTTGATTTCAAAAAAAAACTGGTACAACTCTTGTAATCGAAAATCTTAATAGTTTAGTTGTGTGCATATGTCTGTAAATAGGGCTGGCCAGGCATGTCGAGAGGGGGGTGGAGAAGAAGTGATTTACCCCGGACCTGGGTTTTTTGGAGGAGATCGGTCTTTTTTGTGTTTTTAAACTTATTAAACCTTTCTCTTTTATTTTATTCAAATGGAATTTTAAAAAATAATTAGAAAATAACTTTTTCAAAACATTTTCAAGCCATATTATTGTTTAAAAAAATAATATTTGTTATGGATAATTCTACTAATGGTTGTAATTAAAATACTAACTGAATAATGATAATTCTATTTTTAAAATAAGAACACAAAAATACCACTTGAGATTGAAAGAAATGTAAACAATGCAAACTGAACATAAAAATACAATAAAAAAATAAAATAAATGAACTTCAATTACGTAATACAGAATTAACTAATATTTTGTCATTGCTCCATTAGCGTCTAAAACTGCCTGAAGTCTTGCAGGCACGGACAAAATCAGATTTCTTGCAAGGTCAACTTCTTGCGACAAGTTCTCCCAAGCGTCTTCAATTATCCCTTCCAATTCTTGGGCATTATTTGGATGGTTATTTAATTTTCTTATATGTTTCACCATTAGTCTCCATACATTTTCAATTGGATTTAAAACCGGAATTTTAGATGGCCACGGTAACAACTCTATGTTTTTATTAAGAAACCATTGCCTGACATGATGGGCCGTATGTATGGAGCAGTTGTCTTGTTGGAAAATAAAATTATTTTCCGGAAACACCTCTATTACTGACGGCAACATAAAATTGTCTAATATTTCAATATATTTAATGGAATTGAGATGACCACCAGTGTTCCAACACACACCTAACCCATTTAGGCTCATCCAAGCCCAGACATTGACTGAAAACCTTCCTAATATTTGTGGATCGAAAGTATATTTTTCGTCGTATCTAGTGGAAGGAGGCCTATATACGCGAACATGTCCATCGTTACAGGATTTAAAAACCTTTTCATCAGAAAAGACAACTTGTCCCCAGAAGTTTTCATCATTGATTATATAGTTGAGTGCAAAAATAATCCTACCCTGCTTCTTTTCTTCTGAAAGTTTGTATTTTTTAGCCGCTGAACAACTCTTCAAATCGCTTTGCAGTTTTATTCTTCTGCAAGCAATAGATACCGAAGCAGAGAAATTTGTCTCTGAAATTGCATTTACTGCAGTCAGAAAAGGGTTTTCTATTAGGTAATTTATAAGATTTTCATCTTCTTGATTATTGCTTTTTCTGGGCCTACCGGAACCAACTTTACGGGATACCGTTTGGTTGGTTTCCCATTGTTTCTTAACACTCATTATCGTGGTTTTACTCACATTGTATTCAGCAGCAAGTCTTCTTATGGACCAACCATATTCAATTTTAGAAACAATTCGAAATTTTTGAATATCTGTTAGATGTCGAGCCATTTTTAATAATGACGCCACTGATTAACGTCAAAGTGACATTTGTAAGATTATTAATATCAATCAAAGAACGAATGACTTACATAGCTAAAAGAAAGTGTACCAGTTTTTATTGAAATCAAGTGTACCCACTTTATAACAAATAAGTAAATTTGAGATATCTCTAGAATACACACGCCACTGTTGTTTACGCAAATCGCAACGTGGTTCCTAAGTGCCCGATTCCCCCCTCCCGCAAACGAGTCCAGTGTATGCAAGTGCATCCGTGTTTCCGAAATATCATGCGAGATGGCAGCTATTATCGGAATATAGATATGCAGTTTTTAGTTTTCTAATAAATTTATTTTCAACTAATCCAAGAGTTGGGTCACATGAATATAAACGTTAAAAACAGTGACTAATGTCGGAATGTTAAAACATTTGGATACAAAATATTTAAAATGCATGCGAAAATTTTTTGACGACTCTAAAAAAAAAAAATTACAATCCGACATTTTATACATATTTTTGAAAAATCTTGTAAAAATCGCACTCAAATCGGATAAGTTTTAAACGAGATATTCGAGAATTATGATTTAATAGGGTATATAAGACTCTTAAGTTATCAGTACATATATCATGACAGAAATTAAAAAAGCTCATATATTATATCATTTATATTAAAATAAAAATATATAATTAAACAAAATTCACTATGCTTTCATGTTTTTTCTCAAAAACACAAAAATTGGTGATATTTTTGTAGGTCAAATCCTACTCTACTAAAATGCAATCTTAAGCATATCCTCATCCTCTACTATAAATAATAAGTTTCCCTGAAGTTCAGCTCTTTATCGTGTTTGACAAAAGTTATTGATGTTGTTGCACTTTAAATGATTTATGTTATTACAGTCTGGTATTTTTATTGTGTAAAACAAGCAATAAGGTATATTTTGTAATGTTTTTTAACACGATATAATTAATACAGCAATTAAGAAATCAAATTAGAGTGGTAGAGTGCAACACCTGCACTTCAGCAAATTACCGACCTTTATCATAACTCTCTTAATGCGTATTCTCACGCAATAAATCCGTAAAGGGTTGTGAATTGTTCACTTCACTTCACTAATGACATTTGTATATGTACTAATGTAGATTATTTACACACATTTATGTTTACAATGCGAAAAGTAATCAAATACATATTGAAAGGAAGTTTTACAAATTCTCGAAACACCAAAGGTGTCGCTTATAATCTATAATCTTAGTACCGACTGGTTATTTTCCGACTAACTATGTCGATGCACTCCAAAATTGTGACTTATAAGCCTGGCCAAGGTCATTAATCCTACAGAGACGTACTGGGTATGCATCATATCATAATACTTGAATAAGTACAATAATAAAAACAAAAATATTCTTTTTTATGTATTTCCTTATATTTTGTAAGCTTATGGCTGCACATTATTATTAAACTGTTAATTGACATTCACACATCTACATCGTATATCTAAGTGATAACTAATAATAAATAAATAAATAAATAAAATAAATGGAAATAAATTATATTAATACTGGTACACTTTATAAAAATATGTACAAAACTCACCTTCTTAAGTAGACTTATGAAGTAGCTTGGTTGTTGTTATCACAAACTGGAGCACTTCTATAATAACTGTATAGCATCAGATATGTTTCTACAGTTGTCTCAGTAAGCGATGTTCGCTGTGGTGAAAAAAATATGTTTGTATTTTGAAAAAGACCGTTCGACATCTACGGAAGTAATACAGGCATAAGTAAAACACTCTGTGAACTCACTTAACGCAGCTGTAGATGCACCATCACAAATTTGTCTTAATTTGGTAAAATCAGGATCTTTCCGTAATACACTCTCGAATTATTCAATAACGGGCTTATTTTTTGCGTCATTTATAGTCTGTAGCTGTGTATTTACGTCGTCCACTATTTGCAGCGATTCCACTAACGACAACGAAGTATTTTGCAATTTTTCTATTGCGTCGTGTAGTCCTCTATAATTGTTATAAATAGTTTTTAAATCTATTTCAATGGAAACATCTTGAAAGCTTGTCTGGCTTTCCTTAATAGCTGCAGCCTCGTTAGGGTTGAACTGTAGTATCACAGCTTTTATTTGTTGAAAATATTCGGCATAATAAAAAGCTGCCTTCAACCACGTTCCTCAACGTATAAGAATCGGCTCTGGTGGTTCTGGAATACCAGGACACAGTGTGTGAAATGCTCGAAGCCGTTTAGGAGATTTGAGAAATACTTTTTTTGTATTTGCTATTAATGTATCTACCTCTGGAAAACATTTTCGAATCATTCTGCTACAAGATGGAACGCATGCACTTTACACGTAACATGTAAAAACCTACAATCGTCTCTTTGAAGAAAACGGTCCACCAAACGCATTATCGCAGCACCGTCGGTCACAAACATCAACACTTGACTTGTTGACAGTTCAAATTTTTCGAAAGTCTCCAACACCATCCGCGTAATTGTTTCGCCAGTGCACGCAGTTAGTCTTTTGCTAGCTAGTAAAAATGGAAATGTTGGTTTAACAGGGTCGAGTACACGTACTGTAATATTTAAAATAGATTTTTTTTTACAATCTGTCGTCTGGTCAACACATAACCATAGCCGTGTATTTTTTAATGCACATTTAATCCTATTTACAATGTCTTCACGAACACTTGGTGCATATCTACGTAACGATGAACCACTTGATAAATTCACCTGGGGATTGTATTTATTCCAGAACTTCCAAAATGCTGGTTTATCCAATATGCGCGGGGGAACATCACAGGCAATCAGCATTCACAGTAAATCAAACATAAAATGAGGTTCCGAAGAAGACACGCCATTTTTTTAAATTTTATGCCGGTTACTATTGACATAAATTTTGCAGCCGTATTTATTCCAGCACATTAAGTCTTGATCACAAACTTTACAAATTATTTTACATCCATCATAGAATAAATCCGGAAATTCACCGATAAATTTATTCACTTTATAAGCGTACGATCGTTTTCTACTCTTTACGCTCAACATTATTTATTATTTATTAGTACTCTATGCATCGACCGACAGATAACAACTGAAGTGTGTCGTGTCATCGTCATCGTAAACAAGCGCGCGATGGCATTGGTATTGCGCCCGACCCTGAATCTACCATCGCTTGGACAGGCTTACTTATTAACCAGAATGAAAGGAAACTCAAGTTTCCTATCTGAATTTTAATTAGGAAAAAGAAAGATTCTCTGATTCGGTGGCATTTTATAAACTCTAACCACAAAAAAATGACACTTCTTGGGAACTTTGCCAACAAAATTTACTCAATATGGATTTGGATATTTTTGAACGGGTGGCTGTTTTACACAAATACTAGTCTGTAATCCACTCTTATGCAATGATAATACTCCTAAACCTAATGTATTTTCATTATTTTACGCTAAAACAATTTGTCTCAAAAAAAGGAAATACCGCCATCTATCCCAAGGAAGCGAAACTTAACTCCACACTCCACAGACGAAGTCAGAGGCTTGTTCGGAATAGTTTACTAGGAGGTACTTGAGTGCGTTCCTGTGTATTGAATTTTGGACGTAATTAGGTTAAGATTCGATCACTTTTTTGCTCCTGGAGTTGAGAGGAAAATTGACATAATAAAATATATACAAAAACAGGCTAATGCCTTGATCGCTGGTAACTACGTTTCTTAAACTTTCCAATATGTTTTGATCCAGTAAAAAAGTAATAATAGTACGTACTACAAAATAACAATTGTTTAAATCCAACTATAACAGGCCCAGAGGTCAAGGTAATATGTTGAGAATAAATCTCGAGTGTAGTCGTTGCCATCTCTAACTCGTAGAAGTATGGTCAACGACTATTCATTTATTACATTTATCGAATAGTTCCTTTGGTCTTCAATCGTGCGGATCCAGCCTCATTTGCCACTGACCCGCAAAGGTAAGACTTGAGTGGTCCCAAGACTGTCCAGTGGTATGAAAAATGGAAACGGATAGTGTTCAGTGGTGAATAACGATTCCATCTGTGGACTTACGATAGGCGCAAAAGAGAGAAAGGTCAGATGTTCAATTTTATCTGGAATAGAAGACCCTTATCCAAATGGTTATGGTATGGAGATGCAATGGAATATGGAAGTAGGTCCCCTCTAGTTTTCATAGAAGAAAGGATCTTATTTTCCAGGAGGATAACGCCAAATCCCATACCGCTGTCATAATGATGGTGATGATGTGAACGTTCCTTCATGACCCACAAGATCGCCTGACCTTTCGCCAATTGAACATGTATGCGACATGGTAGGCAGACGGCTAAGGTGATTACCGGTCCCATTAGTGTACGTTCAGCGCTTCCGATAGGAGGTTCAACTTGGGATATAATACTTCACGAAGACATCGACCACCTAATTCGAGGCATGCTTCGCAGAGTTGGACTATGTGTAAAATTGCGTGAGTATCAACTCGCTATTAATTTTGAGGTAGATATTGTTATATTATAATGGAATTTTAATAATTTAATATTTTTCTCTAAACCCTATTTAGCAACTTATTAAAATATGTTAACGAATAAACACTAGATGTTTGCTGCATTTTCTATGTCACATGGTCTATAATAGATTTTTATCTTTGGATTTGAATTATTGAAAATATATAAAATTCATCAAATTGTGGTTTAATTTCTAAGCATTCGCTTACTTTTATTATTTTCAGCATTAGATAATCAACGATGAACGATGTGACCTCTAATTAATATTTTTCTTGCTTACTAATAGCCATTGGTTTACTTATTATACATTTAACGCATGAAGAGTTGAATAAATCTGTAAGTACATACAGTAAGTTTTGTTACAGTTGAATGGAGCTAACACACATGACCCACGGCTGAAAAAAGATCTAGGTAGTCCATGCTTCAGGGTCCAAAGTTGCAGTTGTTTGAATGACGTCGTTAACAGACATTATTTTTATCAATATACAGTGATGTTATATACACATTACATTAGATTAAATCAATAAGTTGTTTGATATACCCTGTAGCGAAAAATGCTCTAGTTTGCTTGAGAATACTTCAAACTGTTTATATTCACGTATACTAATTATTTTTAACTTATCGCTAGGGCTGTCAAAAATGTTCCGTGGGACAGTGGCGTATGCGAAATTAACTAATACGAGAAACAATAAACTGTTACAATTTATAACAATGTATGTAAAACTTACCCTCTTAACAAGCTTGATGAACTAGCTTGCTTATCACAAACTGGAGAAGATGTGTAGCCATTTTGCAGCATCAGGTATGTTTCTATGGTTGTCTCCATGAGTGATCTTCGCTTTGGTGAAAATATATTCTTATATTTTGAAAACGACCGTTCAACATCTACTGATGTAATACACGCATACGTAAAATAGTCTTTGAACGCACTTAACGGATCTGGGGCTGCACCAACACATATTTGTCTTAATTTGGTAAAACCGGTGTCTTTATTTAACACACTTGCGAACTTTTCTTTAACGCGCTCATTTGTTGCGTCACCTATAGCGTGTAGCAATAGATTTACTTCGTCCTCTATTTGCAGTGACTTCGCTAACGACAACGCACTGTTTTCTAATTTTTTTATGCTTTCATGTAATGGTTTATAGTTCTTCGCAATATTTTTTAAAGCTATTTCAACGGAAATATCTTCGAATTTTCTCTGGCTTTCCTTAATAGCTGCAGCCTCATCTGGATTGAATTGTAGTATCACAGCTTTTATTTGTTCGAAATATTCAGTATAATAAAAAGCTGCCTGCAACGATGTTCCCCAACGGGTAAGAATCGGCTGTGGTGGTTCAGGAATACCAAGACACTTGCTATGATATGCACGGAGACGTTTAGGATATTTAAGAAACACTTTTTTTGTACTTGCTATTAATGCATCCACCTCTGGAAAACCTTTTCGAATAGTTTCTGCCACAAGATGTAAAGCATGTACTTTACACGTAACATGTATAAACGTACAACCTTGTTCTTGCAAATAACGGCCTACCGAACGCATTGTCACGGCGCCATCAGTCACAAACATCAACACTTGACTTTTTGACAGTTCAAATTTTTCTAACGTCTCCAGCACCACCCTGGTAATTGTTTCGCTAGTACACTGACTTAGTCTTTTGCTAGCTAGTAACAGTAGAACTGTCGGTTTAAGAGAGTCTAGTACTCGTACTATAAAATTTAAAATAGAATTTTTTTACAATCTGTTGTCTCACCAACAGATAACCACAGCCGTGTATTTTTTAATTCACATTTCATCTTGTCTACGTGTACAGTTGGTAGATAGTTACATAACGTTGTGCGACTTGGTAACTTCACCTGGGCATTGTATTTATTCCAGAACTCTTGAAATGGTTGTTTATCATCACAGGCAATCAACATTAATAGTAAATCAAACATAAACTGTGTTGTCGAAGGCACGCCATTTTTCTTATTTTTATGGTGTACACTATTTACGTGAATTTCACAATCACGCTTATCCCAGCACATCAAATCTTTCTCGCACACTTTACAAATTATTTTAGCACCATCATAGAATAAATCCGGGAATTCATCTATGAATTTATTCACTTTGTCAGCAAATGGCCGTTTTCTACCCCTGCGTACGTCTGCCATGCTTTATTATTAAATTAATATCAACAATACAGTACAACAAATAAAATAAAAACACAAAAACAATATTCAATACGCCCAAGTGACTTAACGTATACACAACTCGAAAGTTGATAATAATAGACTGGACTGGAGAAAGAGTTTCGCGGTCAAGGTAAATGCCGGCGACAGTAAGTACATCTGTACTCTACGACCATGATACACAGAAACGATTTGCAGCTTTACTTACCGCTCGAAGAGCTATAGGAAGTTAATTATCCACCTCAGAAAAAACCATCGACTTTCGACATATCTACACGTTTTGTGCCGTCATAAGCGCTCACAATTGTTTTTAAATTGATCTCTGTATGTATGTGATCAAAATGAGCGTGATATCTCAAGAACGGAACAACGTACCATACAACGTTTTTTTTTTTATTAAATTCGTCTGTATCTATCTTAGATCTGATTTATTTATAATCAAAAAAATAATTTACATCTCATATATGGGATATATAGTGTGGAAACCACTTGTAGAGTAAAATTCATAATTCGATGAGTAATAATAATTGCATTAAACTCCTAGGGTAGCCTCTAGTCATCTGTTCCAATTTAGGTTACCATAAAAAAAAATTCGATGGTATAATATCACAACTTGTAAGAAGGTGGGGGAAAATTGGCGTTTTGGACAAAAAAATTGGAACATATGACTAGAGGCTACATAAACAAGTGTTTGATGAATTTATTATTACTCATCAAATTAGGAATTTTATTTTATAAGTGGTCGCCACACAGTATATTGTACATACAGGGATTAAATAAAACTGTCGAAGACTGTTTCCTAACCGAGCTACCGTCCTTCGGATTTAAGTGAGAAATAAATAATTGATAATTAAACACTTGGTTTTGCAAACATGAAAGGTCAGTTTTACAAATTTCAGTAATCTTAAAATCCGTCTTATATTTGATTATAGGATTTAAGCATGTTGTGTGGGGAGTAAATTTTAAGACACCCCGTATGTATATTCTAGTATAAGCACTATTAATATTATTATTATTAGCAGTAATTCCTTTGATAAAATGAGATGTCGTTAAATGAAGAGAAACGTGACAAAAAATAAGACAAATAAAAGCCATTGTATAAGAGCGTCAATTTGTCGTGTTCCTTTTTTGTACGAGATAGGAAGCAAAGAAAGTAGAAATAATCTCTTGTATTATATAATATAAAAAACGTGATAATTTGGAATCAGCAGTCATGAAGTTAATGCTGCCGATAAATTTTCCGTCAACAACGAAACAACGATAGGCAATTGGTGTGAAATTCATTTGTCCCCCTCGTGGTCTTAATCAATCCTCATAACACAAAGATAAAACTTCCCAATCTTGGAGAGTTATAGTCATACTCGAACAAAAGTCAAACCAAGAGAAAAGCTGATTGGGTCTAAAAGAATACACTACTTTATAAAGGAGGTGAATTGAGATGACAAATAGTTGAGATTACGCCGGAGCGCGCTCGACGACGCCGGCCGTCGGGACGGGAAGCCATCCATCATCCAACACGTAACACCGTTACACTATTTTAGTACGACAGATACACGATGAAAACTTACTTAGTAACTTTTAAGATATTCTACCAAATCATTCACTAAAGTTCTCGACTTACACATAACTAAATTTTGTTGATAAATACTTAATAAAAAAATATAAAAAAATGCATTCGTGTTGATAAAAAAAAACACTACCTTATATACATATAAAATTTGCTCAACCCAAGATGCTGATAACTAAGTAATAAGAGAAAAAAATGCTTTAAAACAGCTTAAATAAAAATGTTATGTAAATTGTATATAGGTATAAAATAGAGTTTTCAAAAACCTTTTTCTTGTTTATTGGAAAGATGAACTCATACTAAATTAAATATTGAATGTAATGCTCCTATCATGGCAATAAATCAATTTTTATAATTGAGATTCTTGGATGAAGAGAATCAGTATTGTTATTATTATTAAGTATCTCCAATTCTTTTGATCCTTTCATATTTCTAGTAATACATATATTTCATATATTTCTTTGATCAATTTTCAATATACGGATGTGCCCTTCTAACATCATACATTTAATCACCGGAGTTTTGTATTTTAAATATTCATAAGTTTGAGGACGTTTTAAAGAAAAATTGTATTTGCTTGTAAAAATCCTGTAATCCTAGTATGGTCCTTATATTTTCCGTTCACGTGTTCGCGGCAGGGAAAAATTGTAATCGATACAATGGCCACAAAAAGATAAACAGATCAGACGCGGGCAATATTTACAGTGGACTAAGCATTAGGTCGAGGAACGTGATGAGAATCATGGCTGTGCGACGCTAATCTTCGCGCGTCTCTCGTCTTACCGCACCAAACGAGCAAAAACAAAACACGCACGGATTCCTTAACGGCTGGCCATATTGCGAATTCCGGTAATCCGATATCCAGCCCGATTGAGTTACATTTTCGGGTCTCGAAACGGATACCAAATAAACGAAAAATGTCATTAGACCGCCGGCATTCAATTAGATTAGGTCAGGCTGTCACGTCACAAAATTTGTTACCAGGACTACTTCGTCCTTAAATACGTTACTCAATAAAATAGGACAAATAAGGAAAAACCGATCTGATAACAAACAAGATTAATGACAGAAATCTCTCGGACCATCTGAAAATGTTTTCTTTTATAAAAGTATATTAAAAGTTTTTTCGTATTTTTTATTTTCATTGGACACAAAGACAGGATGATAAATTATATTATTAATTATACTGTTTTCACCAACTATTATCTATAAATTAGTTACCTATTATCCACTGAAAGAAATTCTTTGTGGTATACAATTTTCAATTAATAAATATCTGATGTGGCCAGCACATGACTTTCTTATACCAGTATATATCATCCTGATCTAAAAAAATCATTCTATTTAATTCTTCATTTACCTCAATTAAATTTTAATAGCGTAACCTTGAAATATTTCATTAAATTTTTTAAATAATTAATTATCAGCGTCATTCGATACTGTCAATAATAATTCTTGTCATATATTTGAATAATTCTTCTTATTGACATTGACATTTTTGTAACTAAATTAGACATTTTAAATGTCAAACTGTTAAATTTATCATAACCCCATTTTATGAGGTCAAATGTATAAAAAATGTCGCGATACTACAGACATGTCGATAAATTTTTTTTCCATAAAGTTATGTTTTTTCATTATAATTCATCAAGATTCGTCCAAAAATGCAATATAAAACTTTATTTTTTTTTCCCTAAATTGTGCCTTTTTTCTTCTTTCATTCATTCACCCAAAATGTTGTTGAAATTCTTAATGGCCACATTTGGGAAGTCTCCCATTAGTATTTTTTGAGTTATCGCGGATACACACATACACACACATCCACACACATATACATCCACACACACATACACAAACCGACAGACATCATTCGAAAAATAGTCAGAAAGGATTCAGGAGGGCTCAAAACGTATATATCAATCAAAATCTGGAGGTCGAAAAAAATCACGATTACTATTCTTCCTTATATTAGGTATATGAAAGTAAAAATGAATGATGAGTTCTTTTGGTAGTAGTTAGGAATACATCACAGTTAGTTCCACCTGAGAACTGGATTGCTGAAATTGAACAACCATTTCACCGACATTTCAATTTGTTTTCCTTCAGGAAAAGTTGGTCTGCCAATTCATTTTGATTTTGAACCCTCTGAAATTTAGCTTCCTTCAGTAGAACGATCAGGAAAATACTAATTCTTGCTGACGCGTGATAATTACGATAAGCATCAGCAAAAATTAAAATTGCTTCAACTTTATCTTTCAAATTACGAACCACTTTGCAAGGGAAATGTAAAATGTGAATTTCGAAAAGAAGATTTGACAATTAAAACATGTAAAGAAATTACGTTCGAGAAATGCAAAAGCGCGAAAATTGCAATAAACAATCATTAGTGGATTAAATCCTAGTCAATGGATAAAGAACAGAAAAATTTGCCTGTCTACCTTTGAAGAGGCCAGTCCAAGTAAATTTTAAACATGTCAGCGACTTAAAACGAAAGGTTGTATAACCATTTAGTGATAGGTTATTGCAATAAACTTGGAAATGCCCGACTAGGCGACATATATGCAGATATACAGGGTGTTCAAAAATCACCAGAGGATTAAAACATGCTGATACAATTATGTCGAGACTCCAATGGTTTTCAAACGGAAAGAACCTTAAATTAACTAATAACCATACGTGGGATTCACCGATCGGTTCCCAGGGATGGCTTTTACATATATAATATAACATATTGCAAACACCTACTGAAACAAAACTACAAAACATATTAAGTGCATTTTATTTAATTTTACAATGTTCATGGTAACTTAGTTTTGTCAGGAAATGCACTATATTAAATTAAAACGTAATGCGTAATAGATTCTTTTAAATTACAGTATATTGGTAGCCCACTGCGCTACCGAGCTCTGTAGCGCAGTGGGCCAGAACGTTAAGTGACAAGCGTAGCTGGTTTACCGCCTATCGACTCCCGGGTTCAAATCCCGGTTTCGATTCTGGCAAAGTCGAAGGGTTTGGTTGTGTGTGTCTGCGTTTATTTCAACTGTGTAATCCCTGTCCGAGCAGCTTCGGCTTTGGTTTGGGGGTTGTCTAATTTATGTGGTGTGTGTTATGTTTACATTACAGAAGGCCAACAGCCGGTACTAGCGTGGAGCGGAGAAAACATATAACACGATCAAACAGTATCTTGTATAACGTGGATTCATTCGGACTTAGGTACTAAAAATCCGCAGTTAAAATGTCACAACGTACTGAACCGACGGAAGCTACAGTAAATTCTTGGATTCGCGATATTGCCAATTTATAATTTAATGGTAGACAATTGTATTGCACTAGAGGTAACAACGCAATTTCGTGGTCATGCAACACAAATATTAATAGACATATTTCCTCAGAAAACCATAAACGGAGCGTAGATGGCTTTACTTACATACAAAGTAATTTTAGTGGAATTTATGATAGGATGTAACATACCGTAGTCGAAACTGGACAATCCACTTTTTAGACAATTTTTGGAAAAATGTTTAATGGCAATAGCAATAGCCTTCGGAGTCCATACTAAGAACAAAATATTTATCATTGGAGTGTGAAAATATTAGAAAATATTAAGCTCAGAAATTTCTTCTGAGCATAATGGGAAATCAGACCAATGATAACATACGGATCCATTGTTTGGTGGCCGAAAGGATCACAATGGACGGCCAAAGTCAAACTCTCTGGATTGCAGAGATTAGCATGCATGACCGTAACGGGAGCAATTAGCACTACACCATCTGCTGCAATAGAAATCCTCCTGGATTTACCCCCTCCTCATATATACATGGAGAGAGAGGCCAGGTGGGCAACCTACAGACTGCAACAAGCGGCCATTAATATGCCGCAGACTAGTATCATGGAGCGGAACAGGTTGCTGGATGACATAGAGAATCACAGCATCCTGGGTATGCCCTCGGATAATATGCCTACTATGATCAACTACGAGCTGACCTTCAACATCCTTTCTCTGGAAAGAGATGAGTGGGATTGGAATAAAGCCGACCTACTGAAGGCAGACAGTTGTTGGTTTACAGACGGCTCCAAAACTTCCGAGGGGACAGGAGCCGGAGTACACAGCTACAGACCAAGGGTGAGAATATCCTCAAGCCTAGGTACTCATGCAACTGCTTTTCAGGCTGAGGTTCATGCCATTGAACTGTGTGTGAGAAGGCTGGAATATATGCATCTGACACGCAGATCAATAAAAATTTTCTCAGATAGCCAAGCAGCTATAATAAAAGCTCTTGGCTCCTACCGGTGTAACTCCAAAACGGTATGGAATTGTCAGAAGGCTCTAAATCATTTGAGCAAAAACAATAAAGTGACTCTGGTCTGGATACCCGGCCACTCCGGAAACATCGGACCAGAACCGATAATTGGCATATCTTTAAGTACTGCTAAGATGGTCATATCAACCTGGGCTGAAAGGAAAACTCTCCAGTATTGGCAAGAGTTACCAGGATTAGTTCATTCGGAGGCGTTTATAAAATACCCTTTGAAATCAAGAGCTAAGAAACTTTTAGAGTTAAACAGGGTAAACCTGAAAACTCTAACAGGCCTATATACCGGGCACTGCCGACTAAACTACCATCTGCATAAACTCGGCCTAGCGGAAAACGCTGAGTGCCGTCTATGCCTGGAAGATGATGAGAAGGCAGACCACATCCTATGTACCTATCCCGCTGTGGAGGATCCGATTCTCAATATCTGGCAAAGGGCAACTACTGCCAGAGCATCTGGACACATTCTCACCCAATAAAGTTATTAGTTTTGTTAAGAGACTGAACTTATTGGGTGAAATATAACTAGGTGTGAGCCACAATAGGCCTGGTGAAGGCCGCAGTGGAGGGTCCACAGGGACCCACTCACAAGAAACCTACGTACCTACCTACCTAATGGGAAATACATCTGGTTTAGCGTGCACGAACACACTAATGCTTGCGGGTTTCAGGTAGCGAATGCTTTAGTGGGTGCATTGGAGGAAAATTGTTCAATGAGAAAACACTTGATCACCTCTAAAATTTTAAAAGCTACCAATTCTCGCACTATAGCCGAGGTAGTGAATTCAAGTCTACAAGAGTTTTGGGGTGACAAATATGCAGAAAATATGGACAAGTTCTTATTATTTTCTACCGATTGAGTGAATTATATGAAAGCTGCTGGGAGAATTTTGAAGAAAACATTATCAGAGTATACTTTATGTAACATGTGTAGCACATGGTCTTCATAGGATTGCTGAAACTATTAGGAGATGCTACCCTAATGTTGATAATTTGATATCCAGTGTAAATAAAGTTTTTCTTAAAGCACCAAGTATTGTACGGTTATTTCATGAAATTCTACCAAATACTCCATTACCTCCATAACCATTATAATACGATACGGAACTTGGCTAGGGGCAGCATCGTACTATTACTGTCATTTTGAAAATGTGAAATCCCGAATACAACCATTAAATCCAAATGACGCGGTTGCTATTTCACAGGCGCAACAGACATTTATGGAGCCAACTGTTCAAGAAAATCTGGAGACCATGCACGGAATTTTTCAACGAATTTCTCTAGCCATACGGGACTTTCAGTATTAATAATATACTTTTATTCTTGTAACCGGCAGTGAAAAATACTTGTGTGTATAGTTTACTGTTGTACATCCCCATATACATCCAGCTCTCTTTGAGTGAGTGTTTATAATAAATTGACTTTATCAACTTTGGATAATAAGGAAGTCGCTAAAAAAATTTCAAGGTAAGATATCGTTTTATATATGCATGCAAATCTGACACATAACCACCTAAAGCCAACCCTGGATTTACCTTATATCCGATTGGCAAATCCTACCTCTGCTAATAACAAACTAAAATTAAAATTTTCGGAACGTTTAAAGCAAAAGAGTTAAGGTAAACGAATCATATGGTTATCGTTATCATTAATATGTTTGTGTTTGAATTATTTTTAACATTAGGAAAATATTAAATTAACCAAATGAGACAATAAATTATTTTGTTTCATTGACATTATGATAATGTTGTTTTAAAATGTCTTATGTTATTTTAAGAGCAAAATAATTGAATTAACGGTAAACAGCTTAACATTGCAAAATTTGTTTACCTACCTTGCCAGCAAAAGTCATGGTACACCATGATGCAAGGGAAAGACGCGACAGTATTCAATGTAAACAGTAAAAAAAAACACAAGTTCTGTATATGTATATCTTTTATTGAAAGAGTACTTTATGATAATAGTCAAAGAGAACGTGAAAGTATACTAGAAAAATAACTACAGCAATATTAGTGTAAGTAGAAGAAAAAGACACATCGCATAAGTCATGGTACAGCATTAATAATCAATAAGAAATACAATCTAAGAGTATGTCAAACAATACTATGGAAAAATCTAGTACCCCGTGGGATATCCTTTCAGTCTCAGAACTTCCTGCAATATTTTTGGCATTGAGAGGACTAGGTGCTCTATAGGATTTAAATCGGGGCTCTGAGGTGGCGTTACAAGCATGTGTGGGGTATTGTATAATATCCATTGTCGAACAGCATAGGCTGTATGTTTAGGATCATTATCCTGTTGAAAGTATTAATCCTCCCGTAGACCTAGTTTTTCAGCGCTGGCGTTCAAATTTTCGTTTAAAATGTTCAAGTAGACATGCTGATTCATGATTCCTTCAATTATTACAAGATTGCCCACCCCGGAAGCTGCCATGCAGCCCCATACCATAAAACTTCCTCCTCCGTGTTTTACTGTCTTAACAGTATTTTTTGGATTCAGTGCTTCGCCTCGTTTTCTCCATACTTTGCGACGTCTGTCATATCCAAAAATGCAATAGCGGCTCTCATCGGAAAATATAACTTTTTCCCAAAATGCTGCTGTTGCGGATTTGTATTTTTTTGCAAATTCTAAGCGCTTCTTATTAACATCGCGCACGAACGGTTTCTTTCGTGGTGTACACGCCTGATACCCACCTCTGTGAAGTACTCGGCGTACTGTGTCTGCATGAACTGCTTTACTAAACCTTTCTTTTATTTCTGTCGCAATTTTTGGGGCACTTACGCGAGGATTGTCTCGAATCATCCTCAATACTTGACGTTCTTCTCTTACTGTGAGCTTTCGCGGCCTTCCTGTTCGGACTTTATTTTCTCTCCTGTTTTCATTTTCGAATCTGTTAACTACCTTCTGTATTGTTGATCGACTTCTTTTTTATTATCAGTGTTATTTCTGAGTAAGACTTCCCATCGTTATGCAAATTGATGATAATTTTTCGCTCTGACTCCGTCAATTCTTTACGACTCATTTTGCAATCGCACAAACTCAAATGTAATGTTTCACTCTCGACAACTCCAGTGGAACTGATGCATGCTTACAATGTTTCATGAATTAACGTATGCCTGAACTTGTTACAACTTGCAACAGTAGCGGATAATATCACGGTTCTCAGCTGTACCATGACTTATGCTACGTATACTATTCTTATAATTAGAATTAAACTGCTGTCGTTATTTCTCTAGTAGACTTTGACGTTGTTTTTGACTATTGTTCTAAACTACACTTTCAATAAAATATGTACACGGAACTTTGTGCATTTTTTTTACTGTTTTACATTTAACATTGTAGCGTTTTTCCTTTGCGTCATACTGTACCATAACTTTTGCTGGCAAGGTAACTCTTCTCTCAGTGTAATGTTATAGTTATAAAATATGAAATAATTTACTGGTTTAACTGCTGTATATTTCTGAACATGTAAATATTAATGCGATATCATTAAAGTGTTTAATAAAATTTATTTGCGTATAACAAAGGGGTTGGTCGGAAAGAACGTATTTTCTTTGGATGTGAAATATGTTTCTACTGTCAGCAGTGTTTCTTTTTATGCTTTGTTAATATCCTGTATTATAGCATTGGATTGTTGAACTTATAAAGCTTTTGAATGTAAAGTGCGCGCGAGTAAGAAGAAACATTGATGCAATTTCCTGGAAAACTTAAATTATTCGCTCATAAATTTTACACTTTCTGTGAATTTTTTCATCTTGAATGAGTATTAATTCTTCTAGAAACCATTAAAATGATTAAAAGATTTTCCAGACAAAAAAACACCAATTTGCATGATTGTCGGATTGAACTTGGCGATGTAGTGTCGTCGGATGAAATCAACTAGTAAATGACTTAGAAAACCCATTAATAATAACTTTCAAAATGAATGCCATAATTACATTACGCAGAGAAAAATTATTTTTCATTACAATACACCGAGAATAACTATTTTAAAAAGCACGTTTGTAAAAAAAGTTACGTGAGTCGTTGCTCAAAATTAATTTTTAAAAATTAGTCGAAATACAAATACCGGGTGGCCACGAGTCAATGTACGTCCCCAATATTTTGGTTGTTTTTGAATTTAAAAATTTAGTTTTTTGGTACACATAAATTAGACAATAATGGGCTACTTTTAGACTAACAGGAATGAAAATATCACTTCCGGTTGAACCGAAAGTGACATCAACTTTTTTCTTAAATGGAATGACTATATTTTTTTGGTGGTTTCTTATTAGGTATAAATTTCTATGACAGTTTCTATATTTTAAAAATTCCAAAAAATAAGTGAGATACGAACAATTTTTTTAATTTTTTCAAAATGGCCGCGTCAGATGAATGCGATGTAAGAAAATTACTAAGTAGGCTATGGAAATTATTAGTAAGATTATAGACTTGTCTGTAAAGAAGAAAATAGTTGTTTGAATTACTGATAGGTACCAGTATTTTTAGGTTTTTTTTTCAAAAAACGGAATTTAATTTTCATTTTCATTTCCGTAGGTCTATGGTTACTAATGGAAATTTTTTTTATTAATAAAAATAATGATTTAAAAACAAATTTTTGCAAATTATTTCTTAACGATATCCTTCGTAATAATAAAAGTATTTTTAAAAGGTGAGCGTCAACAAATCATTTTAATAAGGTACCTATCTACATTTAAATCCAAAATTGCAGATAGCCATGAAAATGACAGACATTCGCAACAATTGAATTATTCTTGACTTACTCACTAATTTTCTGAAGCAAGTGTATTAAATTTGTTATAAACAAGAAATTAATATAAAATGGCTGAAAAATATTCAAGAGATGAAAAAGTTGACATGTTGATTATTTATGAAGACTCAACGTAATGCAACTAGAGCACAAACTCTGTATGGAGAGAGATATTCAGAAAGAAGACAACCTCGGAGAAACTATTTCGCCCGGTTGGAGTATCAATTTAGAACTGAACCTGATATAAAAATTGAAGAAAGATTTATTGTGGATGAAGAAACGGAAATTAATGTATTAGCTTTAGTACATGTTGACCCAACCATTTCAGTAAGACAAATTGAACATGAATTACCAGTTTCCAAAGAATCAGCTAGGAAAATTTTAAAGAAGCACGGTATCGTTCTTATAAATATCAATTGCATACATTTTTGTATGAGAATGATTATCAACGAAGAATAACCTTTTGTAATTGGTTACAGTTACGCCAATTAAGTGAGAATTTGATCAAAAACATTTTGTTCACTGATGAATCGAGATTTACAAACCTTGGGTTATTTAATCGAGACAACACTCGATACTGGGCAATTGAAAATCCTCACATTATGAGACAGGGGCGGTTTCAGGAGCGGTTTGGCTTCAATGTTTGATTAGGCGTACTGGGCGACCATATCATAGGTCCAATAATTTTTGACGGAACTCTAACTGGACCAAGATATCTAGAATTTCTCCAAAATATAATAGTTCCACAGATTAATCAAATTACCAATACCAATATTGACGAGGTTTACTTCCAACAAGACGGGGCTGGACCACACAATGCTATTATCATTAGGGATTACTTAAATGAATTGCTTCCAGATCGTTGGATTGGGACCAATGGTCCAGTCAGATGGCCTGCAAGGTCGCCTGACTTAACCCCACTCGATTTTTTTTATTTGGGCGCATTTGAAAAATAGAGTCTATATGACTGCTCCAACCACAAGGCAAGATCTGGAAGAAAAAGTTCGACACGAAATTGCACAAATAACACCTCAACAGTTACAGAATGTTAGACGTGCAACAGTAAGTCGCGCTACTCTGTGTATTAACCAAAACGGTGAACAGTTTGTACAATTTTTATAATGGTTTATTATAATTTAGGTTTTAAATAGTTTTGTTACTCTATTTATTCATGGTTGTAACATTTTATTAAAATTATTTCTTGTTTAATTTGTGTTTACCTTTTAAAAATACTTTTATTATTACGAAGGATATCGTTAAGAAATGATTAATGGAGAAAAAATTATAGTTTATGAATCATTATTTCTGATTAATAAAAAAAATAGCACAGTTCCATTAAAAAAATTCCGTAAGACCCCTACGGAAATGAAAATGAAAATTAAATTCCGTTTTTTGAAAAAAAACCTAAAAATACTGGTACCTATCAGTAATTCAAACAACTATTATCTTCTTTACAGGCAAGTCTACAACCTTACTAATAATTTCCATAGCCTACTTAGTAATTTTCTTACATCGCATTCATCTGACGAGGCCATTTTCAAAAAATTAAAAAATTTTTTCGTATCTCACTTATTTTTTGGAATTTTTAAAATATGAAAAAACTGTTGCATTTAGAAATTTATGCCTAATGAGAAACCGTCAAAAAATATAGTCATTCCATTTAAGAAAAAAAAGTTGATGTCACTCCCGGTTCAACCGGAAGTGATATTTTCATTCCTGTTAGTCTAAAAGTAGCACATTATTGTCTAATTTATGTGTACCAGAAACCAAATTTTTAAATTCAAAAACAACCAAAATATTGGGGGCGTACATTGACTCGTGGCCACCCGATATATTCTACTGTTAATAGTTTTTTTTATCCTTTATATTTTTTTGAAGAGGACAATTACAGTAAATTTTACCATCTTTCCTTTATAAAATATAATTAAGCATGTGCTCTTTGTTCAATACAACCTGGTGATTTTACAGTTATACATACATTTTTATTTTGTATACATATTTATTTTCACCACAGACTTTTCGTTAAATAGAGAGTGTGGTATAAGTAGGCTGAAAATGTGTAAATGAAATATTTTGGATTGTGTAAACCTTTTAATGTAACACTCACTATTTCATTGTTAATTCAATACTGGTTGTGCTTTCGCTATAGATACCTGGGAAAACTATTGAGTTACATATGTACAATTTTGAACTATATTTCTCAGTGTATATTTCAAATATTATTCTTTCAGAACGACCCATTACTCGATGTATGCCCCAGCCAAGCGCAAATCACTTGATTTTACATAAAAAAGTATATTTCAATCTATTAACATAATATACAATTACCTCAGAAAAACATTCGATTTAAGGGAATTACTTAGGTCACTTGGGACATAAAAACAATTAAAAACAATGCGATTTTTTAAAGATATACAACGTTTTGCCCTACTCTTATAAAAACAAAACACCAGATAACTTTATTATTGGTGGTGCTACTCAAACATTCCCGCATCATTACCAAAAATAATTTCGTAAAACACGCCACATTCTCCTGTAATAAAAAGGGCTTAATTCAAATATTTTCAAACAATTAGTGCAGCGTGAGCGTTATTTAATGGAGGCAAATAATCATAAAAAATCATGTTTATCCTACTCCGTTCAAACAACGTTATTAAATATTGATAACTCTAAATGACCATTAAGGGAAACAATGGGTGATTGTCATTTTGCGTGATTTCGAGTGCGAAGGGCTTATTCAAGTACCAGCCAGTACTGGGTACTTGCATTTTACTAGTATTAACCCCATCGCTTATAGCCGTATGGTTTATTTTGCCACAAAAACATTACTAATATATTGACACAAATTACACAAAAAACTGCCCATTTGTTTAACTATTTATTATATTTTACTTTCATATCAGTTATGATCCGATTACTTCCTAATATCTCAATAAATAAAGTGTGTTGGTTCAGTTCCCAAATTAAATATAAAAGGCATAACATAAATAAAATGTTATTTACGTGATAATTTTTGGGCTTTCCTACGGTCGATAATAAGTACGTGGCAATATCTAGCAAATAAATTATCTCAAATATTCTTATACGCACTTTAACTATAGTCGAAGGATAACAAAAAAAAAACATACCAATCAATTATCATCTTATTAAATTTTTTTCTGCCTTCCTCCTGTTGCCCTTACAATTTGATTTGTGATTCTACCCTTGTTCATTCTTTCCACGTGATGAAACTAACACAGTATTTCTTGATCATACTGCTCCTCAATTGTCTCATTTATTTCACATTGATTCACTATCCTCATTCGGATTTTTTTCAGTTTCAAAAAAATTAGCAACTGAAAAAGAAAATAAATTTTTACCATTCCATACATTTCATGCAAAAAGCGAATTTTAATGTGGATTTTCCATTACTGTTGTAGGAAAACGCAGTAAGTGTTAGTTTATAGTATCCCCCGGCTTCAGTAAATAAATGTATTTTGCGAGCGTGCAATTTCAGTTAATGTAATTATTACAGTGGCATGAATACGTATTTGCAATGAAGATCGATTTCAATTAGGCACAAAATAAAGTCATATGATGCATATTTAATTGATAAAAATTGAAAATTTGATAGATGCAAACCCGAGAACGGCCAGTTTCAATTAAGTTACGCGCCAGCAGAACCAATATTAATTTCAGATGAATTTTCAATTCAATCTGAACCTGAAGAAAACAACAACCTAATTAGTCAATTTTCATGTAACATCATTTTAAACTCCCCCAAACGATTTTACATTTCCAGTTGATGTCAAGTATATGACGCCGGTCACTTTTTCTTTTGTATCTACATTGGAAACAAGAGATAATAAATAACGAAGCTTATATTCAGTTTTTTGCCCTTTGAGGGTGGTTTTTTGCTTCAAGCCACGTCAGCGATATAGTAAACATATATATCTTCAGAAAGATGATTTAATTCAATCTAACAATGATTGTAAAGAAAGAACTACGTGCTGATAGTTACGGAACTAGGTGAAATAACCGCATGCGGGCGTGGCCGAATGCCGTATTTATATAATAAAAACAACCTATGATTTTTATTCGACTGTAAAGATCAAAATTGATCTTAAAATAACAAATGAAAATATTATGTAGAAAAATAGGCAACATGTCCGGCAAATTTTAAATTTGTTGTTTACTAACAACAAACACGGTTTTTGTATCAACCAAAGCACACATTGCATTTTGCATTTCAGACTTATGATGACTTTTTTTAAGACTTCTAGGCATTCCTATACTTGTCTTGACGTCACTTTACAGCATTTTAGTGCCTTCAGTGCCGCCTAACTGTCTGAGAAAATATGGATCTACTTATTTGTGTAAGCTCTTCGCGAATACAATTTAGAATTGTGTATTTTTCAGCCTGGAATACTGTACTGTGATTCCCAAGTGCACAGCTAAGGCTTGCCCTTGGGTTTTCACTATGTATACCAGACCTTGTTCCTGTTTCAGTGCTGGACCCGTCTGTGCACCGCGTAAGTCCTCTATTAAGGAAGTCTGGTGTACTTTCCTTCCATACTCAATCTGGTATGGTTACCTCAAAAGGATTATGGAAGGAATAATTGGGAGCCATGTGGTCTGAAAACAACTCAACGATGGAGTTTACCAGTCTCTTTAAATCATGACTCGAGTGAGGACTGTAAAGCATCAGTTGCCCAGAATTTTTTTGCAGTCTGAGGAGTCCCATCCTCGCCTCTCTTAACATTTTCTTTTACAACTAATTTAGTTCTTAACTCTTGATTTAGTTCAATAATCTAACTAGAAGATATTTTTCTTTTTACATGCATACATGGAAATTACTCTTTCATTTTTTCTTTTTTTATTATTTTATTTTTATTTTTAAATTTTTTATATTTATTACTTATTCACACATACATATATTTATACTTAATTGATATTAATTTAAAGATGGAATATAGAAAACCGAGAGAAAGTATTAAAAAAAAACAAATGTAAAATATTTAAAAAATTTTAAAACTTTGTTATTGTTCCAACAACTATATTTAAAATTTTTAATTAGCTTCTGTTATAATTAAAATTCGTGACCTGACATTTTGGCAATGAAAACACCTACTTTCAATGTTAAATCACAACTTTTATTTATGACAAAAATTTACAACTAAAATTTTATATTAATATATTCGTTAGAATAATTGCAAAGTCCTAAAGCCATCTTTTTAAATATTTACAATACATCAGAGCCCTTTTTCTTATTTTTTTCTTACGTATATAAAAAAATTTACGGTGCATAAACAGAATTGTCAGCTGTTGAAAAAGAAAAAAGGCTTGCTTTCATTTTAAACAATTACCGGCGTCACAAAGAAAATGCATTATGAAAATGGACTCAAAAAGTGTGTTTTTATTTAAATTACTATTATGGATCGAGTATATACAATTTTTTTAATTTTTTTTCTCGGTGTATTGACGTACATACAGATCTCAATTATTTCGAAACTTTATCGACTCAGGTGCGTTTTCCCATGGAACACAATATAACTTTACCTTGGATTAGATGAGAAAATATTTTGTTAACAAGGTCGGGTAAGATTTGTTCACATCTCTACCGGTCTCATTATAATAAATTTATTTGATGAAATCAGACCACTCTAATTTAAAAATAAAATCGGAAAAACTATAAACATATCTAATAAATATGAGATATGACATTTTAAATATCTAGTCATTTATTTTAGAGACAGAGAAAGAAGATTCAGTTATATCAAATAATATTCCCAGCATGAGCTCCAAGCAATATGTTATTGCTGTCGGATTCCATAAAACAAAGTTTACTGTCATATTTTATTGATATTATTTCTGGAATAAGTAACACTCATATTGAATTAGATTATACTGTGTATCAGAAAGCGGATGAATAAAATTTTATTTGCAATTTGGACGGGATCTGAGTACATATAAAATTTAAAGCCAAAAAACTTTTTTGTAGTTACAAGAATTATGTATCGTATAAAATTGGTTTGAAATATAAGTGCTATTGACAATTCAGCGCCTGGTCTCGTAGTCCAGGACGATCCAGATATCTTTGTCACCCTTCAAATGTCATTATAATGGGAGTCCCTAGTCGAATGGTCAACAGACCTTAGAAATAATAAAAGGGCCACTCTTCAGTTCGACAATTCAATTTCTTTCGGTGATAGATCTCCAGATAATATGATATTGATATGATGTGCACCGAAATTTGTTTTTTATATTGTGATTTAAACACATTTGAAGGTTAAGGCTATTCAGCTTTTACCCTATTCTATCAGCATTTTTAAATCCATTTTTCTCTTTTATGTACTTATGTCACTGAAAATGACAACTTGAAATTTCTTTAAATTGATTTAATTTGTCGTCTTTTCAAATTTCTTCTCAAGAACCGTGTTTACTTTAAAATTAAATATTGATGTGGGTCATATGAAAGAACATGGGCGTTATCAGATTTTATCATTCATCATATCAATCATAGTCTATTTTTAGAGAAATTAAAAAATATGGCCTAAGGGGTAGAGTAAATGACTGGCTTATGTCATATCTTAAAACAGAACTCAAGTGGTTGAAGTAAGTGGAATTAAATCTGAAAAATTACATATAAAATTTGGAGTTCCACAAGGATCAGTTCTTGGACCCTTGCTGTTCTTATTCTATATTAATGATTTACCCGATTTTCTTGATAATTTTTTTAATAATGTTCGCGGATGATATTTCCTATTTATGTTCCAGGAAAACTTATGAAGAAGTTATATCTGATGTACAAATCTCCTTAACAGAATTTTCGAATCAATTTAAAACAAATAGGTTGTTTTTAAATATCTCCAAAACGGTATTTGTTATATTTTCCCCTAGGCACACTAGTTATGATAAAAGTCATTTAATAAAAATAGCTGGCAAATCTGTTGAAGAGGTAAGCGCAACAAAATTTTTGGGGGTGTATATAGACAATGCGCTAAATTGGGAAACTCATATTGAATATGTAGCAAAGAAACTTTCTTCCGTTTGTTATGCGTTGTATAGATTAACAAAAATAGCAAGTAGGTCAACTGTTTTAGCATATTATTACACTCACTTTGTTTCAAGGTTAACATATGGCATTATTGTTTGGGGATGTTCGCATCATTCCCAAAGATTATTTAAGCTTCAAAAGAAAGCTATTCGGAATATTATAAGAATATCTAAATACACATCATGTAGAAATTTATTTAAAGAACTAAATATTCTGACTTTGGCAAGCATATATATCTTAGATATTGTCGTTTATGTTAAAAATAATTTAAATATGTTTTTACCAAACAAATACAACCATAGTTATCTTACAAGGGAACGTGAAAACTTACTTACACCAAGGCATAATCTATCAAAATATGAAGAAAGCCCAAATTATATAGCAATAAAACTTTATAATAAGATTCCTAATTCATTAAAAAACATGGAAAATATAAAAGTATTTAAAAACGCAATGAAGAAGTATCTAGCTGATAAATGTTCCTATTCGATTGATGAGTATTTAGAAGATTAAGCACGTTTATATATGTCTTATTTATATATGTTTGGTTTTTTTTGTTTTTTTTTTCTGTTTATTTTTTTAAATTTGTGCATGTAATTATGTAATTTTATCTAGTTTATATAGAATAATTTGAGTCCTTGTGCTCAAGTTCTTTTGTGACTAATCCTATACCTTTGTGGTCTTTTGGAAATAAATTATTATTATTATTATTATTATTATTATCGTATTGTCTGTGTCAAACGAAAAATAATGAACAAAAAATGTTTTCGGAAATACTTTTTTTAAAAATTCTTATTGTTTCTATAATTTTTTGTTCCAATAGTCCTCCAAGTCTCAGCTACGAAACAAAAAACCGATTTAAAAACGGTTCCAAATTCAAAAAAAGACGGATTCCTGTTTTTTGAGTACAATGGCATCCAATTTTAGGGGTCTCTTAAAGCATCGAATTCGTATCGAAATGGAAAATATTAGCCTGGAAATTATTGAGTTTGAATACAAACTGTTTATACACGTGTGGTCCAATATGTCATTGGGGGATATTTTGAATAATTACGTTAAATATTAATAATTTTTTTTGAATTTAAAATTTTCTGCCAAAAATAAAATCAGTAGTATGCTTTGTTTATTTCTCAAAAAATACCCTGTATTTTATAAACGGTAAAAAGAGATCCCTAAAATTGAATACCATAGTACTCAGAAAAGAATAAGGAATCCATTTTTATTAAAAAAGGTAGGGGTAGCAATTAAAAAAAGAAATTATGAATACAAATTTTTTACGTCAGCCAGTGCCTTTTTAAAAAAATAAAATTGACGTGTTTCAGTGTTGTCCAAAAATCATTTAATAACAATATTATGAATATTTTAAATATATGAAAGAAATTTGCGTTTTAATGTTTCAAAAATATTTTATTAGAAACTCTACACGTGTTTCGGCTTTTTAGGCCTTTGTCAAGAGTACAGGGAATACTGAACAGTAAAATTTGTGTCCATTGCTTATATAACCACATCTGGTACCTACTATAAAACTATTGTAAAATATGTTTTTATAAGTTGAATATTACTTTATTTTTTAAATCTAAATTATTTTATTTAAAATATGGTGGCCGGTAAAAATTTGTTGTTCATTCGTTAAGTTTTTGTTATTTTTAACAGCTTTACTTATTTCTAATTGTTCTAATAGATCAAGTTTCTTTCCTTTCTTTTCTGAATGGAGTAATTTGACATTATTTAAATCTATAAAATGACAGTTTTCTATACAATGTGTTGACATGCCCGTACTATATACATTGTTTACAATAGATTTCCTGTGTTCATCGAATCGCTTTTTTTACATTTCGTCCAGTTTGTCCAATGTATATAGCATCACAGTCACTACATTTTAACTCATATACTCCTGTTTTTTGTAGTTTTTCAGTTTTGTCTTTATTATTAATTAACATTTTACCTAAATTATTTTTATTTACTGAAATTGTTCTACATCCTAGTTTATTCAGTTTATTACTAACTCTATAGCTGATCTTAGGCCTATAATTAATACATTTATATCTCTTATTGCATTCCTGAGAAGAAGCGGCATAAAACTCTTTACGTAAAGTTTTCTTTTGTTTATTTTTTATTAGTTTATCTATTAGGTTTTCTTTATAGCCATTGTTTTTCGCAATTTGTTTGATTACGTTAACTTCTTTTTTAAAATTCTCTTCGCTTAGTGGAAATGTTAATAGACGATGTATGTAGCTGTGGAATGGTGCCATTTTTATTTGCAATGATTGTTTAGATTTACTATGAATTATTGTATCTGTGCAAGTAGGTTTACGATAAATGTCAAACTCTAATCTATTATTGATATTTTTTATATTAATGTCTAAAAACGATGGCTATAAAGAAAAACAATGGCTATAAAGAAACACTGACTAAAACAATGGCTATAAAGAAAACCTAATAGATAAACTAATAAAAAACAAACAAAAGAAAACTTTACGTAAAGAGTTTTATGCCGCTTCTTCTCAGGAATGCAATAAGAGATATAAATGTATTAATTATAGGCCTAAGATCAGCTATAGAGTTAGTAATAAACTGAATAAACTAGGATGTAGAACAATTTCAGTAAATAAAAATAATTTAGGTAAAATGTTAATTAATAATAAAGACAAAACTGAAAAACTACAAAAAAACAGGAGTATATGAGTTAAAATGTAGTGACTGTGATGCTATATACATTGGACAAACTGGACGAAATGTAAAAAAGCGATTCGATGAACACAGGAACTCTATTGTAAACAATGTATATAGTACGGGCATGTCAACACATTGTATAGAAAACTGTCATTTTATAGATTTAAATAATGTCAAATTACTCCATTCAGAAAAGAAAGGAAAGAAACTTGATCTATTAGAACAATTAGAAATAAGTAAAGCTGTTAAAAATAACAAAAACTTAACCAATGAACAACAAATTTTTACCGGCCACCATATTTTAAATAAAATAATTTAGATTTAAAAAATAAAGTAATATTCAACTTATAAAAACATATTTTACAATAGTTTTATAGTCGGTACCAGATATGGTTATATAAGCAATGGACACAAATTTTACTGTTCAGTATTCCCTGTACTCTTGACAAAGGCCTAAAAAGCCGAAACACGTGTAGAGTTTCTAATAAAATATTTTTGAAACATTAAAAAGCAAATTTCTTTCATATATTTAAAATATTTAATAATGTTTCACAAGGAGCCAACCGCAGAATCAGTTCAGTGTAATATTATGAATATTATGTGGAACTAAATCACCACGCTGTATATAGAAAATGGAAAATACATTTTATTAAAAATAGCTTCAATTGCCTTAAAAATAAGATTTTCAAAATGTTCTTAAAAAATCTTGTAACTTTTTTATGAACTATTTTTGAAGTCAGATATAACAGTTAACGGGGTGGGATACAAAATTTTCCTTATTATTAGATACAGACCCATCAACAACCCTCATATCATTATGCTCGAAAGAAAGCGTTTTATTCAAATATGTAAAAATATACAATTTAAAAAATAAAATTAATAATTGCCATTTTGTGTGAGCTTTCATTGTTTTTCTGATTTTCAAAATCTGCATAAAAGTCCTATAACTTTTGTATTTAGGTACCATTTTTTTGTAATAATAAATATAACAAAATTCAAGGGGTGGAAATTCTCACAAATCACCCTGTACTGTAATATAATCTAATGACAAAAACTTATAAAGGATTTCTTACAATGTATTTTGGCTAAATATGTATGTATTTAAAAGTGATACAAAAGTGAATCAAAAATGTTACTTAGTTAATTACATTATTCTGATTGATTAAATTTAATAGTGAATATCAATTAATTTGAATTATTAATATAGCATTAAGTTCAATTTGGCGTTTGAACGGATGTCTCAATATTTGCCATAAGCTCACTTGGTTATGTAAACAAGAGGAGTAGATATGCCTGGGGAAATGTGTATAATAGCACTATGAGATTTACAGTCTATATCCATTCTCATTGTTCTAACTCCATCAATTACATCTGAGCAACATATCACGGAAAATTTGCGAATGAGTCATAACATTTTTCATAATATTCAACAGACGAATTTGAAAATGATGAAAAGTAGTTTACTGGAATATCACATAAAAAAAAACGTCTAGATAATATTTTCTCCCCAATATTTTAGCCATCAGTTTCATTATTACAAGAACTACGGATAATAATACCTAGATGTATTATTAAAGCATATCTGTATAAACGCTGGATAGACGCATATAGCCAAACAGAAAATGGATTTTTTTTTCATTTTACTTCACCAAAAATTGATACGGTGTTAAGGTATATAAACAAAAAAATCGACAAGACAATATAATTTGAGGTATTTATCTAGTGTTGACGCAACGCCAAAATATTGATATGTATAATTGCCTAATTTTTAAAACATGCTAAAAGAAATATATAAATATACTTTTTATTCATAAGAAAATAATGTAATTAAACACACCTAATACATATTAGATTTCAGAAACATTTGACCCAATTAAAATTTTCATAGTTGTCACAAACAAATTGAATCCCCTCTCGTTCAAATCACGGAGTCATTAGAAATAGGCATTTATTTTTTGTTTATTATGAATATTAAAAAAACTAAACAATATTTAACACAGTTTGCTACTATTCTAACGAATATATTATTATCAAATTTGTATAATTAAAATGTGTGATTTAACAATGAAATTTTAATTACAATAGAAATTAACAACTAAACTAAAAATTTATATTATTACGGTTGTAAATACAATAGCAGAGTTCTGAAACAATTTTAAATATCTTGCTATGTTTGGTTATTTAAATATATTCATAAGAAATTAAAAATAAATGCCCACTTTCAATCACAATGCAAAATTCCAGTCTATTAAATTACTTTGAAACAAATATTATATACATAGTTAGTTGTCATTCATGAAAATATAACAAGATATGCCTAATACATAACTTTTTATATCAGAACAATTTGACCTAATTATACTTTTTTATCGTTATAGTCACCGACAAATTGCAAACCTCTCATTCAATTAAAAATTGTAAACATGTGACTTAAACTTTAACAGCAGTTTCGTCTTTTGTTTTTAAAAATATAAAACTTACATTAAGTACACAGACAGCAGATAATGGTTTAATTTTCACCAAACACACAACACATCATTTAATTATTGTCAATTCATTTAGCGTTTTACACAATAAGCGTCTAATGAGCCACAAGTTGTTTAATGATAACACAGAACATCAGGTGACGCTCGACAAAACAAAGAGAAAAGCCTACTAAGTTATCAGCTAGGCTGCGATCAAACGATTTATGATTTATTTGATAGAGGGTCCATAGAAACGGTTATTATAATATTAAAAATTAAAAATTGACCTGCAGGAATTTCTTGGAAATTTGCTACACCATATCTTAGTTGAATTAAAATTAACTTTACATGAATTATATGATTATAATCCGGTTGAATCTTTGTTTTTGTTTTTTATTGAGACTAGTGTCATCGGGCAAAAATTCAAAATAGAGATTTTAACAAATTTTTACGTTTTAGACCCTAGCGAATATATTGGCATGGTGTAAAATCTGTCTTTCTACCGTCTGTAAGTAATTTGTGACGTCATCTGATTGTAAAAATGGATAAAGCAATTTTAAAGAAATTTGAAACACATGTTTCTGATATTTTAAGAATGAATCAGTTATATTTATATAAAATGTTAAGCGATAATATATGTGTAATTTTTTGCCCACTTGATCTCAGAACCAACTAAAGCAATTTTAATGCAATTTGGGACATAAATTTCGATACAATAAGAACAAAACATCAACAAGTATATTTATACAAGATGTTTTAGAAATGTGGATTTGGATTGATATAAACTAAACTTATACAGTGCGTTCAGAAAGTCTCTCCGCGGTGAATATTTTAGATTTTAATTTACAAAATAGTAATAAATGCTAAAAATAATACCCAAATATATATACTATTGGCAAATATATATAATATCAATAAATATATATAAGGGATATATAATATAAAGAATTAGATTTTGAATCATATATATATTTGTAGTTAATTTATAATATACAGTTTTTCATTTTCTGATTTTTTTTAAGTTTACCACAAATCAACAGTTAACGTCTATAAGTCGAGTTAGATTCATTGATACTAAAAACGGCAAATAATGAAATTTGGATTATATGTCTTTGATATTCCAAGATCAATACACTTATATTTATACAAGGTTTTTAAATAATTTAGGAGTAATTTTTGGCCTAACTTAATCTTACAAGCGACTAAAGCAGTTTTAATGAAATTTTGGACATTTCCGATATAATACAGAAAATGCAATTAGAATTATATTTATACAAGTGTTTCAAAAAAAGCTAGCCGTTCAATTCCATCTATATGCATGCAGTTCCTTCCTTTCTGATTTTTTAACTTTTTCAAATATTGGTTACTTTTATTATTTATGATTTTAGATTTAGATTAATTAATCTCAGGGCTAATGGAAATTTAATGAAATTATGCATATTTATTAATGATATCTGGTATCTAATCAAAGAAGAATTAAAGAAGAATTTCATGTACTATATATACTTTTAATTATTTAATAAAAAATACAAAACTTTTAATGAAATGTTGCTCTCATTTTGAATAATCATTAAATAATACAGATACTTGTAATTAATAAAAAAGAATATTATTATAATGTCTTCCAGAAGATTAACATACCAATCTAACTTTCTAATTGAAATAAAAGGTGCAGAGGTGAGTGTTACATTTATGAAAAACGCGGACACACAACCATTTCCACCGACATTGCCATTACGGGTGGCGGGATTCGAACCCTTAGGACGATTGAGAGATTATCTAGTCACAATTTGCCATTTGCGCGCTCTAGCCAACTACTCTACCGAGCCGATCAATTTATTTAGCTATTTAGGATAATTACATTTATTATAATGATTTGTGAACTTCTGCATGTTTATTATTCAGAAAGGAATATTTTTTAATATACTTACTGATGATGTCTAACCAATCCATCGTTAATTGAAGGATGTTTATATATATATATATATATATATATATATATATATATATATATATATATATATATATATATATATATATATATATATATATATATATATATATATATATATATATATATATATATATATATATATATATATATATATATATATATATATATATATATATATATATATATATATATATATATATATATATATATATATATATTATATATTATATATATATATATATATATATATATATATATATATATATATATATATATATATATATATATATATATATATATGTATATATATATATATATATATATATATATATATATATATATATATATATATATATATATATATATATATATATATATATATATATATATATATATATATATATATATATATATATATATATATATATATGTATATATATATATATATATATATATATATATATATATATATATATATATATATATATATATATATATATATATATATATATATATATATATATATATATATATATATATATATATATATATATATATATATGTATATATATTACATATATATATATATATATATATATATATATATATATATATATATATATATATATATATATATATTATATATAGTATATATATTATATATATATATATATGTATATATATATATATATATATATATATATATATATATATATATATATATATATATATATATATATATATATATATATATATATGTTTAAGACTTGTTTCTTAATTTTAATAGCAAAATAATTTTGTCAGTACCCAGAATATTTTCCGAATTGTACTTATTATTTTTCATTATCATATGTGTATATTATAGAAACAATTGTATCCTTATCTTTTAACTAGACATACAAATTGTGAAGAAGGAAATAAAACAATGAACACGGACCAAACATAATTTGACGAGAACAATTTCTGAAATGTAGAGTTTATTATACCTAGCGCCCTCTCCCACATAATAGAAGAATTATACTTTGCTACTATGTTAATCGATTTTAGCAAAGCTCATTCCTAAAAATACTGAATACGGATATTTTTAAATTACTGAAATTGCAAACACAAAATCAGAAACTTTTCAATACAGTAAGCGTAAGTTTTTAAAAATGGCTTTAAACGTCAAACGTCGAATAAGTCAAAGGCATATATACAGTGTTAATCAAAATTAAGGTGGCAGCCCTTTTTGCCGTTGGGGTGGGATTTGTTTTGTTCTATTTTGGCTTTGATATATTCAATATCTGACATTTTGGTGATATTAAGGATTTTGTACCAATTCCGATTGAAAGCGGACGTGATATCATCACCATCTGACAGTTCTTGTATAAATTTGGATGAAAGTTTTCCCTTATTAATTATAATTATAGAACTTTCTCTGCTTTTTATTGGCACTAATACTGGTCACTACGAGTCTTGGCCTCTACGAATTTCTTCCTCCATCCATCGCTATCCCTCGCCACCATCTTCCAATTCATTATATCAAGTCTTCTTGCGTCTTCCGAAACACCGTCCCCTCACCTCAGTTTTAGTCTTCCTCTCCTTGGATGACCCTCAGAAATGCCTCTCCTCGTAGGATTTGAATCCTCCACATGGGCGACATGACCCGCTCATCTTAACCAACAGGTCCTAATGAAGGAAATAATGTACTGGTCTCTGAATAATCTATAGACATCGATGTTGTATCTTTTTCACTATGTCGCTGATAGTTGCCGTAATTACCCCCATGATGGGTTAAAGTATGTTTAAGTTATTGGAAAGAATTATGTATATAACATTTCTGAGAGGTATACCTCGATAGTTCTCACACTCCAGGATGTCTTCTTTTTATGTATTGGACATATCAATCCCAGGCTTCATTCTTCTGGCATCGTTCCATTATCCCATACGTCTATTAATACACATTGTACACTTTGATTTGAATACTGTTTGCATCTACGTGTCGACACTTCTTACGCAACAATATATAACTTTGAGATATTTAAGCATCAAGAGGTAACTGATTAGTCGTTAAATGAGGATCCTCTTCAATATTTAGTATCACATTGAGAGCTGCTTCTTCAGATTTTGGACGACCAGATTTGCGAGCATCTTTAACAATACCAGTTTCATAAAATCATTAAATTTTTTCAGAATTTTACTGATTGTTGAATGTGTAATAGGGTTTTGGTTAGGTATTTTTTATTAAATATCTGACATTTACTTCTAAGAATCATTAAGATTTCAAATTCAAATTCAAATTCAAATTTTTATTTAACCCAAAACCCAAAGTTACAATACATTTTTTATGTAGTGATAAATTAGTAAAAATAGTATGCACCTGATTTCATAATGAAATCGTTGTGTGCTTTAGCAGATACTATAGTATTTTACATTTGTTATGGGTTATGATTTATTTGTCCTTAACTAAACTAAAAACTAGAAACTAAAAACTAAAAAAGAAAACTAAAAAACATGGTATGATAGTTATAAGCATACAAAGCGCTTCAATTATGAAAAATATTTCCTCGAATAGATTAAAATTTTGCATAACAAATATTGATAATTTTTTACAAAATAGGTTATAGTTATGAATGTTTTTTATATTTTCAGGAATAATATTATAATTTTTTGCACCAGTGAAGTTAATAAATTTTTTGTATAAACTTGAGTTAGGTCGTGGTATACTAAGAGCCCTGTGTTCTTTTGTCTTGTATTGTATGTGTGATTAATTACTATTCTCAATTCCTTGTTTTTATAAATATATTTGGCTACATTAAAGATATACAATCCATTTACACTAAATACATTACTATCTGGAAAAAGTTGCTCTGTAGAATATCCTCGGTTTTTGTGAAGTATAACTTTTAGTATCCATTTTTGAGTAATTTTTAGATTTTTTAATTGGCTATTATATGTTTCGCCCCATATTATGATACCATAGGTAAGTATAGATTCTACTAGTGATTTATATGCCATTTTTAATATATTAAATGGAAGAATATTACGTAATTTATAGAACACATAAATAAGTTTTCTTAATTTTATGGTAAGGTACTCGGCGTGATTATTCCATTCAAAAGTTTCGTTTATTAAAAGACCTAGATATTTCACGTCTGAAGTATTATGAATTACATTTTTGCAGGTGCAGTTTATTAAGTCACATTTTGAATAATATTTTAAAGTGTCAATTCTAGGCAGCATTCTCGAACTGTTACTGAATGTAAAAAACTTTGTTTTTGAGTAATTAAGGCTTAGTAGATTATTGTCCATCCAGCGTTTGATTTTATACAACACCTTTTCACTGTTCTTAACAACGTCAGACCAATCTGTGCCATGAAATATTAATGCGGTGTCATCAGCATATGCTATGGTATCGCCACTTATATCTAAGTCTAGCATATCATTTATATAAAATAAAAATAAGTGCGGACCTAAAACTGTTCCTTGTGGAACGCCATATTTTACTACCTCTGAGCTACTTATTGTATTATGAATTTTGACGAATGCTTTTCGGTTTGATAAGTAACTTTTGAACAGATCTAATGCTAATCCTCTAGTTCCATATTTTTCCATTTTGTCTAAGAGTAATTCGTGTGATATACTGTCGAAGGCTTTAGCTAGATCTAAAAATATTCCAATAACTTTCTCATTTTTATTTAGGTATTGATGTATTTTATTTGAAAAGTAGAATAAAGCGTCTTCCGTGGAACAGTTTTGTCTGAAACCAAATTGCTTTAGTGATATTAGTTTGTGATGAATTGAATGAGCCTGGAGTCGAGAGACCATACATTTTTCATATATTTTAGCAATGTTACTAATTACTGAAATTGGTCTATAGTTATGTGTAATAAGTTAATAGTTAAATCCTTTCTTTTTTGTTTAAATGAACCATTTTGAATTATGACACTAGAAACCAATTGACATCAACTAACTGATAAATTAATTATTGTTTTCATGCAAACGGTTCAATGGGTCCTTTATTGTATTTAAAAAAGTCACAAAAAAATTAAATTTGGTATGAACCAGCTGCATATATTTGATTAATTCCATAACAAATTAGGCGTGCTTTGTAGTAAGAAATTAAGACCCAATAGTTTTAACTAAATTAAATTCTATGTACTACTATAACGAATTTAAAATGTTCTACATATAAATAGTTCTGCAACGTGCTAAAAAGTAGCCTCGAATTAAAATTTTACTTGCATTATATGTAGGATCTGGCGATTTCTCAACGTAATTTTTGCATAAGTTTTTATGTTTTAGCTGAATGCCACAAGAAAACTATTAAAATATTTGACAAAATTACACAGGTGCACAAAAAAATTGTCATGGTGCCGGAAAAATAAGTACTGATTTGAGATATTTTTGATGTGCTGATTCGAAAATTATATTGCGGTTTTTTCACAGGATTTCTAGTTTTTGAGATACATATAACAAATTTTGGTCTGATAAAATGCAAAATTTATGAAATAATGGTGTATTCAGAGACCAAAATAGTATTTTCTTACCTAAAATTAGGGTCTAAATAGCCCTACTGGGTATTCCCATGACCATAAAACCCAATTTTCAACCACGTTAGGTCCTCCCATTAAATATTTCATGCTGGCCTATAGTCGCCGGTGTCTACACCCACATTCTACAGTTCAGTTTGATATTCAGTTTGGTATTGAGTTTTTTGTGGGGAAACACGTTGTATAAAAACTACGGCTTCCACAAGCAGAGGTAGCTATGTGAATCATTTAGATGTTTTTTGTTACATATGTGATAAGCACACTTTGAAAAAAAGCAGAAAATCCGTTTCTGCCTTTTGCGAAAAGGGCATATCTGGCTTATTTTGGCGTCCAGTTAGGACACCAGGATAAATGTTGGACTCCACATTTCTTATGTAAAACAGGCGTTGAACATTTGCGACAATGAAAAAATGGAAAGAGGAAGTGCCTAATGTTTGGAATACCAATGGTTTGGCGGGAACCAAAAAACCATTTTGATGCTATTTTTGTCTCGTAAACATAAAAGGCATCAATCGCAATAATCGGCACAAATAAATATCTTGATCGGAATTCAGCGAGGAGACCTCTACCGCATTCTAAAGAAATATCCGTTCCATCGTTCAGCAACCTGCCTATGCTCTCAGATATTAATATATCAACGTCTGATACAGATCTGGAGAAAGCGACAGTGATTTTGAAGGAGCTTAAGCAAATCTCCTACGTTTCACTCAACAAGAGCTCTATGATCTGATTTGAGACCTCAGCCTTCCAAATTACTTGTCTCCAGATTAAATGAAAATAACCAACTCTATTAAGGTACTAATATTACATTTTATTGCTGCCCTTTTGCTCTCAGGAAAATAACCTAATATTCTGTAATGATATAAATGTCCTCTTAGAGAAAATGGGTTTGTCAGAATACACACCAGGTGAATGGCGAAGAGTCCTTTTACACAATGGTAACAAATATGGCTCTATACCTATTGACCATTCTACCAGGAGTATGAGACAATATCGCTAGTTCTAAAAAGAATCAAGTATGAAAAACATCAGTGGGTAATTTGTTTTGATCTAAAGATAGTAAACTTCCTTCTTGGACAGCAAAGTGGTTATATGAAATATCCCTGGTTTTATGTTTTTGGGACAGCAGAGCTAAGAATGAGCACTGGGTTAAGAGAATATAGCCTGCAAGGAAAGTTATGGTTGAAGAAACATACAACATTATCAACGAGAGAGACAAAATCATCCTTCCACCCTTGCATATCAAACTGGGGCTTATGAGGTAAATGGTGAAAGCATTGAATCGAGATGGAACTTGTTTTGGCTACTTGTCACATAAATTTCTTGGGATTAGCACGGAAAAACTGAAGGCCGAAATTTTTTTATGGTTCTCAGATAAGGCAGCTTATAAAAGGTCCACATTTCACAGAATCAATGAACGAGGTTGAATCTAATGCCTGGTGTTCGTTTGTTCAAGTAGTTAAAAATTTTCTTGGAAAGTATAAGACAGAGAATTACGTTGAATTAGTGGAAGAGGTGCTTTCCAACTTGAATAAGCTCGGTTGTAACACGAGTATTAAGGTTCACAACCTCCACAGCAGCATAGATCGTTTTCCAGAAAACCTAGATGATTTAGTGAAGAACAAGGGGAAAGATTCAACCAGGATATAAAAAACTATAGAAGAAAGATATCAAAGAAGATGAGATATCCACATGATGGCCGACTACTGCAGCAGTCTTCAGCGAAACTGTTTTGGTAAACCTCATACAAAGAAGTCTTATAAAATAAAGTTTTTAAATGATGATTGATCAATGTATATGTCTATTTTATGAAATAAATACCTTACTACGTATTTTCTGACTTTTTTTAGCAAGCAGTTGTAGTAAATAGTAATAACCTGAAATGTACATAGGTTAAAAGATGAGATGATTTTATTATTTATGTATCGATTCAAAAAATAGGGCAGATATACCGCATCTCAGAATCTATATCTAATAAAAGCAAATCTGACGGTATTTTTTGGATTCTGCATCCAAAAATTACCCAGAAACACTTAACAAATCACAGGCACCAAAATATGTGTCGGCCTATGTTATAGTTAAAGTTATTGTACAATGTCAAATTTGTGCCAATAACCGGTGACAAATTATGTCCCATAAAAAATGTCATCAAATAAATAAACATGACTCATCTACTCCGCTTCACAACGTTGACAATAAACGATTTATTTTCACAAAACAGCACAAAAACGTCAACTTTTTGTTCTGTTACATTAAGATATTGGATATCGGTAGCTGAGATTTATTTTTCTTATATTCAAATAAAAGGATGCCTTTAAATTATAATATTTTAAGTTGGGAAATTTATGGCTCCTATATTTTCCTTTGTATGATATATTAATCACTTAGTGCAGTTTTTTTGCCAATTAAACTGGATATATGTATACTATAATTCAATTGCATTAGTTTTGGAATAGAATAGGATCTAAAAATAATTTAACCATTTTCAGAAAATTAAGAATATGATTGTGATGATGATTGATGGTTTATGTAACCGCCAAGACAAAGTAAACTTTATTGGAAATTTGTTGCCAGCTGATTGTGAGATGAGATTTAATCTAGTCAATGTCCAAGAAAATGCACATTTATGACAGTTTGTGCTACCTTGTTTTCTGAGTAAATTATTAAATTTTTTGGAAAAATAAAAAATACCACCATAAATACAGGGAATAAAATGTAAGTCCGCATTTTTTTTGAACATTTTTTAAAGAAATGGTGAAAATTTAATTACTGAAAAATGTCCAGTGTATAATCATTTTTTCTTCTCTTAGACAAATACGTTAGAAACCTGTATTTATTCTTTGTTTTTATGGTGGTAAAAATTTACGTGGTTTTCCACAAACACCATATAATGCACTCAGCGTGCGTTTGGCTAACCAAGTTGGTATCATCTGGAGGATATTAAAATTAACCTTATGCTAAAAATGTATCTTATTTATACTTAAAATACTGTCATGGTTCGAAAACTGTGATCCACAAACCAATATAGCGGACAATTTGGGATTGGCCCTCTATCACTATAAATACTATTTTTACACTTTGTGACTTCTAAGCTCTCAAATGCATCCAGCTGTCCAATAATTGTTACATTCCTAATTAATCTGCAATTGCTAATTGGTCCTAACAACAATGACTTTTTTTAAATATTATGTCAATAATATATCTCCTAATATTAATAATCAATTTGTTTTTTCTGTAGTTACGGAAGAAAAAGTGGAAAAAATCATTTCTAAGATTAGATCCAATTCAAAAGGAGTTGATGGGATTGATATAAAAATGATTTATATTGTTATACCATATCTCACTACTCATATTACATTTATTTTAAACACATGTATATTGTCTAAAACATTTCCAACACAGTAAAAACGTTCTAAGTCATCCCTATTGCCAAAACTAATAATCCAAATCAACTTTCACACTTTAGGCCAGTCAGTAGTTTATCTTTTCTTTCTAAAATTTTAGAAAAAATTATTCATGAACAATTAAGCTCATTCCTTTCTAACAATAATGTTATACTTACTACACAGTCAGGTTTCAGAGCCCAACATAGTTAGGTTAGGGTTAGGTTTGTTGTGAGTGGGTCTCAGTAGACCCTCCACTGCGGCCATCAGTAGGCCTATTGTGGCTCACGCCTAATTATATTTCACCCAATAAGTTCAGTCTCTTAATGAAACTGATAACTTTATTGGGTGAGAATGTGTCCAGATCCTCTGGCAGCAGTTGCCCTTTGCCAAATATTGAGAATCGGATCCTCTCCACAGCGGGACAGGTGCATAAGATGTGGTCTGCCTTCTCATCATCCTCCAGGCATAGACGGCACTCGGCGTTTTCCGCTACGCCGAGTTTATGCAGATGATAGTTTAGTCGGCAGTGCCCGGTATATAGGTCTGTTAGAGTTTTCAGGTTTACCCTGTTTAACTTTAAAAGTTTCTTAGCTCTTGATTTCAAAGGGTATTTTATAAACGCTTTCGAATGAACTAATCCTGGTAACTCTTGCCAATACTGGAGAGTTTGCCTTTCAGCCCAGGTTGAGATAGCCATCTTGGCAGTACTTGAGGATATGCCAAGTATTGGTTCTGGTCCGATGAATCGTGATCCCGCTCCTTCTCTGGCTAAGGAGTCCGCTATTTCGTTACCTTCCATACCAGAGTGGCCGGGTATCCAGACCAGAGTCACTTTGTTGTTCTTGCTCAAATGATTTAGAGCTTTCTGACAGTTCCATACCGTTTTGGAGTTACACCGGTAGGAGCCAAGAGCTTTTATAGCTGCTTGGCTATCTGAGAAAATTTTTATTGATCTGCGTGTAAGATGCATATATTCCAGCCTTCGTACACACAGTTCAATGGCATGAACCTCAGCCTGAAAAAACAGTTGCATGAGTACCTAGGTTTGAGACTATCCTCACCCTTGGTCTGTAGCTGTGTACTCCGGCTCCTGTTCCCTCGGGAGGTTTGGAGCCGTCTGTAAACCAACAACTGTCTGCCTTCAGTAGGTCGGCTTTATTCCGATCCCACTCATCTCTTTCTGGAGAAAGGATGTTGAAGGTCAGCTCGTAGTTGGTCATAGTAGGCATAGTACCCGAGGGCATTCCCAGGATGCTGTGATTCTCTATGTCATCCAACAACCTGTTCCGCTCCATGATACTAGTCTGCGGCATATTAATGGCCGCTTGTTGCAGTCTGTAGGTTGCCCACCTGGCCTCTCTCTACAGATATATATGAAGAGGGGGGTAAATCCAGGAGGATTTCCATTGCAGCTGACGATGTGGTGCTAATTGCTCTCGTTACGGTCATGCATGCTAATCTCTGCAGTCCAGAGAGTTTGGATTTGGCCGTCCGTTGTAATCATTTCGGCCACCAAACAATGGATCTGTATGTTATCATTGGTCTGATGACCGTGATATAGATCCAGTAAATTTGTTGGGGACCCATGCCCCAGGATTTGCCCAACATAGTACCACTACAGCATTGCTGCAAGTTAGCGACGACATATTGAGGGCTTGTGATGAAGGAAAAAATATATGCCTTATTCTGCTTGATTATAGTAAGGCCTTTGATACCCTTGACCATGATATCCTGCGTGCTAAACTTAAATATTTTATATTAATCCCTTCATCTTTAGATTTTATTCACAATTATTTGGTTAACAAACATCAACGAGTAATATTGGGCAATGAAATGTCGAATTTTAATACTTTGAGTAGAGGTGTGCCTCAAGGAACTGTACTGGGCCCCATATTATTTTCGATTTACACGGCAGATTTGAGCAATTATCTATAACATTCCTTGACTCACCAGTATGCAGATTATATTCAGATATTTTTTGATAGTAACCTACGTTTTGAATATCTTGTGTCAAATATTCTCCAGAGAAGTTATGCGAAGCTCGTACTCTTTGCATATTCAAGGAGTTTTTCTCTGTGGATATAAAGTTAAAATTGTGCAATTCCCTCATCTTGCTTGCATACTGTGATGTAGTTTATTGGCCTACTTTAGTATATAAGGATAAGGAGAGTCTACAAAAGCTTCAAAACAGTTGCATTAGGTTTTGCTATGGGCTTAGAAAGTTTGACCATGTTTCTTTGTATTACCGTGTAGCTGGATGGTTTAAATTGGAGCAAAGGTTTTTCATGCATTCATGTACATTAGTGTATAAAATCAACAAAATACAGCAACTAGTTTATCTTTATAATAAACTTATTAAAGGATCTGACATTCATCAAAGAAGCACTCGTCATAAAAGTGTATGCAATGTTTCCAAGCACAACACCGTCTTGTTTCTAAAAATGGGTGCCTATTTTTGTTTTATTCTGTTCCTTAGGAAATGGCTTTGTGCTTATTATTTCCTGTTGGATGGTTAGGTGAGTAGCCATGCTAGATCTCGCCACCCCTTTAAATAATTTTTGTAATGCCTTCTTTTACACATTAAATGAAGACATATTATTATTATTATATCTACTTGATGGTTGTTCTCAATTGCACATCGGACAACACTAGCTTTATCTGTTCTACCATATTTGAGATAAGCCATATGATCCTTGAATCTGGTTTGAATTGATCGTCTAGTTTGTCCAACATACTTTCGATTAAAGCCCTTACCGCTAATTTCATAAATCCCCCACTTTTTGCTTGTTTCAATTTTGTCTTTTGGATTGCCTAAAAGTTATTATAGTTTATTTTCCTATGAATGAACCACTGTCATATCTATATTGTTAAAAAATCTTATCAATACCACGTATGAATCGAGAATCGTATGGAATCGATATAAATTTCGGATTTTCCCTTTCATTTTGTTGAGGAATTTCAAAGTGTCTCTTTAAATTTACGTTCCCTAATTATTTCATCAATTATACCTACAGAATATTCGTTACTCACAGCTATATCCTTAATTAATGCCTATATTGTTAAAAATCTTATCAATACCACGTATGAATCGAGAATCGTATGGAATCGATATAAATTTCGGATTTTCCCTTTCATTTTGTCGAGGAATTTCAAAGTGTCTCTTTAAATTTACGTTACCTAATTATTTCATCAATTATACCTACAGAATATTCGTTACTCACAGCTATATCCTTAATTAATGCCTATATTGTTAAAAATCTTATCAATACCACGTGTGAATCGAGAATCGTATGGAATCGATATAAATTTCGGATTTTCCCTTTCATTTTGTCGAGGAATTTCAAAGTGTCTCTTTAAATTTACGTTTCCTAATTATTTCATCAATTATACCTACAGAATATTCGTTACTCACAGCTATATCCTTAATTCTTCTTTTTTTCAAAACTCTCATTACTGAGTAGGAAGATTAACAGGCGATCAACTATAGAAAATTAAAATGGCCGTTTTGTGTTGAGCATTGCAGTGATAATCCTTAAGGATCTATCTTAAAGAACAGGTATTTTTTTGTATAAGTCAAATTTTAACTTATTTTTAATATTTCTAATTATTAATACATCTAAAAGTGGTAGTTGTCCACAGTTCTCAATTATAAATCCCAATCATTGAAATTAATCACAGAGAAACCACCTAGTTTCTGGGTAATGGGTAAGCTTTCGAACTCCTTGCTAACCATTTTGATAGGTGGTAAGTCGATGATCCAATTGCTGACGCACTGACTTTCCTGGTTTATGTATCTTTGGCAAAGAGTGCAATTTAGGTACACTTGGATTAGATAGATACATATAACCTCATATTTAAAGCTGGAGTAATAGGGTTGTTACAGGTAATAAACTATAAGGACTGTAATCAAAAGTATGTTGGACAAACTAGACGAACAATTCAAACTAGATTCAAGGAGCATATAGCTCATTTCAAATATGGTATTTGAATAGATAAGTCTAGTGTTGCCCAACATGCGTTTAAGAACAATCATAAAACAGATACTAGCAATTTAAAATTAATTACGCATAAAAAATGCGAATGCGATTGAAAGCTGGACATCACAATGTGTAAAATAGTATGAATAGATCTAATCCCAAATAGTCCATTCTATTGATTAGTGAGTAGCGGTTCACCCAACCGTGACAATAGTTTAGGAATAAATAGGATACATTGTTGCCATAAAGTTAATTTTAATCATCTCCAGGTGGTCGGTTGGCGAAACGCGAGTGAAGCACAGTACATGGTGTTTTGGTGTTTTGTGGAAAACAACGTCCTTATTAGCTACACATCAAAGGTTCCAACCCATTTCAGGATCTTTATGGTGGTATTTATATCTTTCCATAAACGTTTACTTAAATATTTAAAAATATGCTATGGAGACTATGCATATCTTATCGTACTAAAAATGCCGAGAGATACCTGTGATACAGTGAACTAAAAAAATGCATTTATTCAATGCCAATAGTTGCTGCATTATGTAGTAGGTTACAAATAAATTATAAGTGGGAAATAACATCCTTCATTAATATTTCCTGAGTGACATGCATATTCGTTTCTCGTCGTAGAGCAAAATTTAATTTAATAGCGTTATCCCTAATATGGTTCCTTTCAACTTGAAAAGTTATACCGACTTTGACACATTCTTGCTGTGTTTTTATCCAGCAGACTAAATTAAGTTAATGAGGTGTATTTAGGTGAATAAGTGGAGTGCCTTTTTTGAAACAGAGATACATGAATCTCCCCCTACGTTTGGCCTGGTGTAGATCTAATACGGTGACACCTGACATTGCTTTTTACTTGACATTTGTCTTTATTCGACGTTTGCTAAATTGTCTGCCTCTTTCAGAAAGTTTAATTCTCGTAATATACAGGGTGAGGAAAAAGTATCGCTTAACGCCAATACTTTTGTAATTATGAAAAATTTATCTAAATAAATGTTGTGTATCATAGTAGATGTTCACATGAACTTAAATATATTATTCTCTTATTGCTTCTGTCCAAAAACCCAGTTTTTTCTATTCATCACTGAATATTTTTCTGAATGTTTTTAACGACATCTAACAGAACGAAACGAATTTCTTGCCGATTTTATTGTTTTTAGTCTATGTTGTTAGTGAATAAGATTTACAGGAAACAACTACTCAGCGGACAAAAGCCCCGACCTACATTGAATTAAACTTACAAGTCTTGTTTGGTAGCTAAAATCATTTGCCAATTCCTCACTAGACATAGACGGATTTCGAACTTGTTATGTTCTCGTCAGTTTGTCATAGGTAATGGAAAAGACAAATAATGTAATAATAATAGGAGCCTAAAGCAGACTAAGCAAGACAGACATAGTGAGTGATAAGTGTATCCCTCTGGTGGTGAGTGCTACTACCCGTCAGGCATCACTGATGTTTTAGTAACTGATAGCGACCTACCAAGCAGGTACCAAGAGCTGACGGGCAGTAGCAATAACCACCAGAGGGATATACTTATCACTCACCATGTCTGTCCTGCTTAATCTGCTTTAGGCTAGCTTGGTCTGCTATTATTATTTGTCTTTTCCATTACTTATCGCATACTGACGAGAGCATAACAAGTTCGAAACCAGTATATGTCTAGTGAGGAATTGGCAAATGATCTTAGATACCAAACAGGACTTGTAGGTTTAATTCAATGCAGATAGGGCTTTTGTCCGCTGAGTAGTTGTTTCCTGTAAATCTTATTCAGTATGCCGGGTGTAACCCGGCTTTTCTCATTTAGTTTTGAAGATAATTGATAATTGAAATTTGGGATATCCTATATACATAATAAGCGGCACTTTTCACACACAAGTGATTTTATTTCACTTCCGGTTTCGCAGGAAGTGACACTAACTTTCGATTTTTAAATGGAACACGCTATATATTATTGCATTTTTTGAATTCTGCATAATTTTTTGAATCCAACGATACCAAATAAGTGACATTTCAAACGTCAGTATTTTTTAAAATAAAATTTTTAGTTTTCTTATTTAAGTGTGCCATGATGGTTCCGATTTATTCTAAATGACACGTATAATGCTAGAAAAATCGAAATCCCGTCAAAAATACTAAATTACGTGATTTATGAGCAAAAAAAATTCATCAAAATGGTTTTTGGGGCCAAACTCAATTTTTTCAAATGGAACCATATTGGTACCGTGGTACCATTTATTAGTACTATTAATAAGGAATTTATTCATATATCGTATTAAAATGTGTGATAAATACAAACAAAATTACAGCTAAAAGAAAATAAGAAAATACAATTTTGTTTTAATTATCTTGTTATACATAAGGTGGCTTTGGAATATAAAAAATTAACACAAAACATTGCATTAGTTGTTCAAAAATGCTGTCCATTAAGGTCAATGCATTTCTGAATTCGCATAGATGTTACTCAGAATGCAACAGTTCGTTCAAATTGCTGGGCCATTAATGTCAATGCAATTGAACGCGTAGCTCTAGTTCTTCACGGGTTGTAAAGGTGGTTGCGTAGACAGTATTTTTTAAATGACCCCAAACAAAGAAATCAAAGGATGTTAATTCAGGTGACCTTGGAGACCATTCAAATATTATTGGACCAATGATTCTATTACCGATTATTCCAAGCCAAACATTGAAACCGAACCGCACTTGAAAGTTAACCTCCCGTAATAAATTTAGATTTTCTTGTGACCAATATTTTGTATTTTGTCGGTTAAATAATCCAAATTTGTAAATATAGACTCGTCCGAAAATAAAATCATTCCCAAGAAATCATTGTTATTCTGCAAAATCCAATTGCACTATTCCATCCTACGTTCGTAATCATTTTCGTACAAGTGCTGGTGCAATTGGTATTTAAATGATTTAGTGGTATTTGTGCAAAATTCGGCTTACTGTTTGGTGACTGATTTCCAATTCAAACCCAATTTGCCTTAAAAAAACAGTCTTATCAACTTCTACTCGAGCCAAAATATTTTCCGTTCCTTCGTCAAGAATGAAATTTTCTTCGAGATCATTGCTGGGCTCACTTCGGAATTGATTTTCAAGACGATTAAAATAATTTCTCGCTGGACATTGTCTATCAGGATATCGTTCGGCATAAAGGTGTTTAGCCGCAACGGCATTTTTTCTACATTTCCCATAAATAATTAACGTGTCCACTTTTTCATCGCTTGTATAAATTTGCGGCATTTTGAGCACAATTAACAAGAATTTTAAACAATTTTTAAAGACACAGTAAAAACACCGGTAAACCAGCAAATGTTTGATAAGCTGAATATTTCATTGTTTTCAAAGCCACCTTAGTTACTTCTTAACATTTAATTAGAACAAAATTGTATTTTCTTATTTTCTTTTAATACAAACAAAATTAGTTTGTATTTATCGCACATTTTAATGCCACATATGAATAGATTCCTTATTAATAATACTAATTAATGGTACCACGGTACCAATCTGGTTCCATTTGAAAAAATTGAGTTTGGCCCCAAAACCATTTTGATGAACTTTAGTTGCTCATAAATCACGTGATTCTGTATTTTTGACGGGAGTTAGATTTTTCTAGCATTACACGGGTCATTTAGAATAAATGGGAACCATCATAGCACACTTAAATGGAAAACTAAAAATTATGTTATAAAAAAAGATTGTTGTTTGAAATGTCACTTATTTGGTATCGTTGGATTCAGAAAATTATGCATAATTCAAAAATGCAATAATTTATAGGGTGTTCCATTTAAAAATCGAAATTTAGTGTCACTTCCAGCGAAACCGGAAGAGAAAAGAAATCACTTGTATGTCAAAAAGTGCCGCTTATTATGTATATGGAATATCCCAAATTTCAATAAATTATCAGGATCATGGTCACCCCCTTTTCTCCTTTAGTTTAGCCCACCAGGGTTAGAGGTCAGCAGTCTTGGTACCTGCTTTGCAGGTCGCTATAAGTTACTAAGACATAAGTGATGTCTGACAGGTAGGAGCACTGACCATCAGAGGGATACACATATCACTCACTATGTCTATGTTGTTAGGTCTATCTTTATAGACTAAACCCTTTAAATAACAAAAACTAACATAATGCTGGAAAGTACAGTACACAGTACTCAATTAGTGCCTTCATGTTCTCATGTGCCACATTGGGAACATGAAGGCACTAAATCCAATTCCTTAATTACGCTGCGCCGAGGAGGAGCAATTACTCTGAAACACGTGTCCGTAGTGCATTGTTGGGATATGGCACTAAACCTTCTTTATTTAGTTTTGAACCCCAATAGCACTATCTTTACAATAAATAAAGTCTGGTAGATTACTTCCGAATATTTTGATTTCAATTTACAAATTGATTTTTCGGCTGAAACTAGTATTACTTAAGCAATACTATATGCTAGCGGTTTTAATTTTTTTGCAGTTTTATAAGGTGCGTGGATATTAAATACAGTAATATTTTAATTTTGAAAGTATGGAAAAACGTAAAAGTTAGCCTTTCTCTAACTCATTATAATTCATATTAATTCACATCGTGTGTATACCCGATAAACATTTCTATGAATTCATTGATTGGTGCGTTGAACATCAGACAGAAGACCACAAAATTATTTTTTTAATAACGTTTCAAAGATATCGCCTGATGTGGTATTTCCTCGAATCGTTTAGTTCAATAAAACTATAATATTTCTTAGAAATGTACAGAAACATAAATCCGAAAATAATTATATTCGTTTATGAAGTATTTCAAGCAGATCAATTAAGTAAGATAAATAACATCTAATCTATAAATATAATTTTTAAATTAAGACATAAAACCGCATTCGTACGAAATTTTTTTAGCCATTACGAAAATTTTAAAATTGTAAGTTGCATTTTTTCTATATTCTATATCAAAACATAAGTATTGAATAATAACATTTCTAAATTAAAAACAGATTATTTCAAAGTCATAGATGTAAAACAATTATTTTTTCAATTAGTTAAGAGGCGCCTCAAAGACAAACCAGTTGCACTACAAGGGGCACCATAAATGCTGAAAAGCTATATGGTCATCCTGACCTTAAGAACCTGATGAAAATAGGAATTAATAAAAAAAATATAATTGGGCCACGAATTCCATAACTTCATTGTTCGTGGGTATCTAGTAACGCGGTGTATGACAGTTATGGACCTTCGGGGCAAGGGAGTAAGTTGCTATGCTAGGTAGTACGGATATAACTTAATTTGTGCTAAAAAACTTTCGTGATACTGAGGATAAAAAATATTGAAATCACCAACAATACGACAATGTTCCAGAGAGGTAGATGACTGGTGCTAAATCACTAACCATTCTTATGGACCGTTTTTGGATAGAGTCCAACATGTTTACCTATTTGTAAGTGTAGGTAAAAATTTGGTTGAAAGGAATCTCAAGAAGGACAGACCTGTTGCATTATACGGACTCTAAGAATGCGGAAAGATTAGCACAGGTACCTATTAACCCCGCCCTTAAAGACTTCTAGCGCGCGCCAATATCCATTTGGCATGATGACGGTCTCGGATGCTAGGGCCAGGCAGGACTATTGCCTTTTTACCCTAATCATCGTTGTAGACCTGGACCGGCCTCGTGCAGGGCGGGTTAGCTTACTTTTACGAACGGCTCCACTCACAAATGTGAGCGGTGCTGAAGATTTCGGCCAACCTCCCTGGGTCCTGGCTGATGAACCCTGCTGGCTATGGCCTCTTCTGGCGCTCTTCTGTCTTCGTCTTCTTTCTTCGCCAGCTTGTCACCCCCGGGGGGTAGTCATTGGTCTGTCAAGGACTGTGCAGATATTCTGTGACTTGGGATTGACTGCCAGTACACAAAGTGTCAATTGACACATTCTCATCTGGATCATCGGACAAGGTGAGGATGAACTGTGTAGTTCTGGGAGGTGAAGGCCTAAGTGCTTTCTTAGCACTTTCGTCCTTCACGGAGCCAGGGGGACAACGGGCGCTGGTCGGTTTACTGACCGGCGCCCGCAAGGTTTGTGGGAAGGTGGTTGGTTGCGTCATGTCTTTTCCGTGGGTTGGTCCATCTGTAAGGAAAGGATTAGTTATACTTACCCGTTGTCCAGTAACTGATCCTTCGGCCTCTTGTGCCTCGGTGCGTCGGCCGGGTCATAGGAGGTGGCCTCCCTGATCAGCAAGTTCCTGTACTCCTCAGCTAAGGTGTACAGTTTCTTTGCTCTATCCCGGATGATTTCGGTGACTGGTGTGTACTCCAGGTCCCTGAAGATGTCAGCATTTCTAACGCACCATGGTGGCCCACCGCTGTCCTGATGGCCACGTTTTCCACGGCTTGGATCTTCTTCAGATAGGTCTTCGCTTGGTATCTCCATGCTACGGAGGCGTAGGTCAGCTGTGGTCTGATGAGTGCTTTGACTAGCAGAAGCTTGTTCCTCAGACTGAGACTACTCTGGTTCCCTACCATTAGGTAGATGAGAGCTCTCGTCCGCTTTGCCTTTACCACGATGGCTTCGGTGTTCTGTCTCCATGTCAGGCGTTTGTCCATGATTACGCCAAAGTACTTGACGGAATCGTGCCATTGGATGTCTTCGCCGAACATGGAAACGTATCCTGTGGGGGTTTCCTTACGTCCTTTCCTGAAGAGAATCGTCTGGCTTTTCTCGGCGTTGACTGCGACTTTCCACTTGATGCACCATTCTTCCAGAAGTCTTCTTCTCTTGAAGTCTTCTGGTGGCTGTTCTTGCTCTCCAGGATCTGGCCGTAAGGGCCGTGTCGTCCACGTGGGGTGCCATGGCGGTGCCTTCGGCCCTTGGGAGATCAGAGGTGGAGACGGCGAACAGATGGCGGGACAGCACAGAGCCTTGGGGGACTCCGGCTCCCATCGGTCGATACGTGGACACACAGTCCCTGATCTTCACTCGCATCTGTCTCCCGTGCAGGTATGATCTAACTAATTTGACGAGTGCAATGGGATAACCCATACTCTTCATTTTAGCTAGTAAACCATCGTGCCAGACCCTGTCGAAAGCCTTCGCAACGTCCAGGAGTAGTGCCGCAGTGACCTGTCTTTGGTTGAAACCTTTGGTGACTTCTTCGGTGATCCTGAGCACTTGGAGTTCCGTACTATGTCCTGTCCTGTACGCGAACTGTTCATCCGGGATGATTTGGAGCTCTTCTATTCTTCTCAAGATGACGCGCTCGGCTACCTTGCTCACAGCTGAGAGTAGGCTGATGGGCCTGTAAGAAGAGAGAAAGAGTAGTTTCTTACCTGGTTTCGGGATGACTATGACGTCGGCCTTCTTCCAACTGTCTAGGAAGAGACTAACCTTTCTTATGGACCGTTTTTGGATAGAGTCCAACATGTTTAGCTATTTGTAAGTGTAGGTAAAAATTTGGTTGAAAGGAATCTCAAGAAGGACAGACCTGTTGCATTATGACTCTAAGAATGCGGAAAGATTAGCGAAGGTACCTATTAACCCCGCCCTTAAAGACTTCTAGCAATAGCAGTTATTGTGAGGAAAGCAGCATTTAGGTTTTTACAGCCTTCAGCTGTCTAAAGGAGAAGCAAGATTCTCTGCAGCTGACCTATAGTATAATGGAGACGGAATTACGAGGCGAACTTTGTCAAAAATTATCAGAAAATGAAAGACACATTTTCTATTTCCTCACATAGGTGACATATTGCAATGTGCACCTTAGTACCTGCCTTAATTAATTAAATTAAATTAAACGTTTTATGTGGTAAATTGTTGGGGTGTGATCAATTAAAGAAGAAAACCAGTTTCAAAAATATGTCGATATTTTGTCTTTATTTAAAGACATCCTAAGGACTCTGCAGATAAAATACAGTATAGGTAGTTCTATATTTGTAAACAACACATAATTATGTATATATATTCGAATGCAATAACATTAATAATGGAGAATGAAAAAATTTAACACCTTTACACTCTTATGTGATTATTTAAAACATATAATGAACAGGTTGAGCCAAATTTTTCTTCGATGCTATTCTTTAAAGGACACGATCATCTCATAGTATAACAGCGTTCACTTCAAAATGTGAAAGACGAGTTTAAAACCAGACTTTTGTATCTCTTCTGCTCTACAAATGACAGCAAGAAGATTAATAATTTTGTACATTATACATGCGTGTTCTAAAATAACTTTTACTTTTCACTTTTTGAGACGTACTGATATTTTTAAGAATATATTTGACAAAATTATCACCACCGATATCATATTATTATTTATATAATTACGATCAAAGTTAATAATAACTTGGGAATTATTTCTCTGTGAAAATATTAAAATCCAATAGAAATAATATTTTTAGTTTAAAGTGTTTACAATTTTTAATTTGAGTATGATTTACCTTTATTTTTCATACCCATTACTAATTTGTTATGCTGAATCTACTTTACTTTAGAAGAAATTTAAGCCTTAATAACGTAATGAATTTCATCTTTATTTATGTATACAGAAGAAAGGGCGACCAATACAACAAAGAATAAATCTGAACAAAAGATATAATATCAAGAATAAATCCTCTTATAAGCTAAGGCCTCTAATAATATAAAAAACCATGATATCTATCACAACACAAAAGAACAAAAAGGAATTGGAGCGATGCATGTAAATCGGAAGCGGCGAAAACTTAAGATAAGTATTTATTAAGATCCATTTCGTCTCACAGATATGCAAATATGAGGTATAATATAGATTGCGTGAATTTTTTGCCTGCAAGTCCCAAGGGGCCTGAGTACAATCCCTAATCTAAAGAGACGCGTCGTAAAAAATACAATAACGAAGGCATGTCGGCAATTTCGTCTTAATGGAAATCCAAACAGTTAATATTTTATTCTCGCGCTAAAACTGCTTTTAAGAAAAATAATCTTATACATAATGTTTTTTGAATTCCCTAACCTGTAGTTGACTATCCATATTTCCTAATCGCAATATGACACAAAAACAAATATTTTCAACACTAAAATAATGTCTACAACTTAAAACACTGCATATTACATTCGATTCGCGTTTCTTCAGCCAAGTTGACATCGGGAGATTACTAAAACTTCACTTAAACTAAGACCGTAGTCTATTTATACTTAATCTGTACCAACAGTTCATATTTTTTGTATTTTTTATTTTCCAAGCTTTCAAATGAATATGACTAATACTACTCGTAGATTGTCATGATTCCAAATAACTTAAAGTGCTAATAATATATGTCCAATGGTTATTCTCAAATGTTGGGCATCACTAGACTTATTTGCTCTTCCATATTTGCCATATGCTCATTAAATCTAATTTGAATTGATCGTTTCGTTTGCCCAACACACTACAAATAATTTTATAAATTCCGAGCTTCCCATAATTTAGTATTGTCTTGGTAATGGTAATGGTGGGTGAGGCTGACGCCTGGCAAGTAGGCCGCAGGGCCCTTTTTCCTACCCCCTGCTGTCCCCTCAGCCATGTGCTTCTCTTGCTTCCTCGTCAAATCTTTCCGACATTCTAATGAAGGTCAGGATGTCACTCATTGCGAGGGAGCTCATCTCTTCCCTTAGAAGCGCCTCAGAACTGAAGATACTATGTCTCTGGTGCCTAAATGCTTCACACTGTCCCAGGAAGTGGTAAGATGTTTCTTCATCACTCCCGTATCCTAGACATGTAGGGTGTTCCTGAATACCGATCAATGATAAATACCTCCTAAGTCTGCAGTGGTCTGTCAGAACTCTTAAAAAGATTCAGAGTCTTCCGATTCTGGCCTAGTAACTACGCTGATCTCGATTTGTTCGGGCCCGTCAAAATTCTCGAGTTTGCCTGTAGGCCCTGTTGGTCCTCCAATGCTTCCTCAGTGCGCCAATATCCTTTTGGCTTGATGACAGTCTCGGATGCTAGGGCCAGGCAGGGCTATTGCCTTTTACCCTAGTCATCGCTGTAGACCTGGACCGGCCTCGTGCAGGGCGGGTTAGCTTACTTTAAGAGCGGCCCCACTCACAAATGTGAGCGGTGCCAAAGATTTCGGCCAACCTCCCTGGGTCCTGGCTGATAAACCCTGCGGCTAGGCCTCTTCTGGCGCTCTTCTTACTTCGTTTCTTTTTCGCCAGCTTGTCACCCCGGGGGTAGTCATCGGTCTGTCAGGGACTGTGCGGATATTCTGTGACTTGGAATTGACTGCCAGCACACAAAGTGTTAATTGACACATTGTCATCTGAATCATCGGAGAAGGTGAGGATGAACTGTGTAGCTCTAGGAGGTGAGGGCCTAAGTGCTTTCTTAGCACTTTCGTCCTTCACGGAGCCAGGGGGACAACGGACACTGGTCGGTTCACTGACCGGTGCCCACAAGGTCTGTGGGAAGGTGGTTGGTTGCGTCATGTCTCTTCCGTAGGTTGGTCCATCTATAAGGAAAGGATTAGTTATATTTACCCGTTGTCCAGTAACTGTACCTTCGGCTCGGATCATAGGAGGTGGCCTCCTGATCAGCGGGTTCCTATGCTCCTCGGTTAAGGTGTACAGTTTCTTCGCTCTATCCCGGATGATTTCGGTGACTGGTGTGTACTCTAGGTCCCTGAAGATGTCAGCGTTTCTAACGTACCATGGTGTGCCCACCGCTGTCCTGATGGCCACGTATTCCACGGTTTGGATCTTCTTCAGATAGGTCTTCGCTTGGTATCCCCGTGCTACGGAGGCGTAGGTCAGCTGTGGTCTGATGAGTGCTTTGACTAGCAGAAGCTTATTCCTCAGATTGAGCCTGCTCTGGTTCCCTACCATTGGGTAGATGAGAGCTCTCGTCCGCTTGGTCTTTACCACGATGGCTTCGGTGTTCTGTCTCCATGTCCTCAGTGTCTTGTGAGCTCACTCATTGACCTGCCTTCTTGTAATGCCTAACATAGGCTCAGGCCCGAAACAGGGTAGTATTGTCTTACGGATTACCTAAATATTATTTTAATTGATTTCTTCATGGACGATGAATATTTTTATAGAAATATTTGTCAAGTACTCCCAGAATTATATTTCAAACTGTTTATGACAAATATGTATGCAACCATTTTCTGGAACCCCTTGTATATTTATAAAATACGGTAAAATATCTAATTTCAGCCAAAAATGAATAGGATGTATAATATTGTATACATAAAACCTTAAAAAATTGTTTAGCTAACCCTCTTACATCAGTAATACAATCAGTCTTAAATTGGATTGGTTGAGGGCTACTCTTCACATGTGTCTGAATAGATTACGATTATAGTCAAAGTGCTACTGGCCTTTGGAACACTAAAATTCGGATAGTAAAAGTGGAGCATGATTTACGCACACTTTATTCAAACTAAAGTCGTATAACCGTTTTTATAGCTTATAACGAATTTAACTTAAGGGATGCTTGATTTTTCTGTTGGTTACGGGTTTGATTTACAAGTACTGTATTCTGTATTGACAGACAGTAAAAAATATAATTTATAGGTTTTACATTGTAATGGTATTGTACTTGGACTAAAGCAATTGTTTAGCATAGTTATTATGGTAAATACTATATTTTATTTTGATGTTACAGCCATTAGCAACATTGTATCGTGAGAAATAATTTTTCATGAAATATTATCTATATATGCAAATAATATATATATATATATATATATATATATATATATATATATATATATATATATATATATATATATATATATATATATATATATATATATATATATATATATATATATATATATATATATATATATATATATATATAAACACACACACACACAGGGTGATTTCAGATTTTCTATTTCAGCAGTGTCGTAGATATGTTAAAATTTTCGTTCATAAATTTTGTATCACTCATTATTTTGGAAAATAAGATGCATAATTCGATTGCACAAAGAATGACAATGAAAAAAGATACTCTTGTCAAGAGTCCATAGCGGCAGCGATTTTCTCAAGTAAATCGAGAGATACCAATCAAAGCTCAAATATCTAGCTTCCAGTGTTAATAATTTTTCATTAGGTTTTGCTTTTTTATAGAGCCAATCAGCATGTAGTGGCGCTGTCAGTAAACAAAGTGTAATTCAACAAACGTACACATAAAAGAGATTGAGAGCTTTAAACGGTAGATGGACTCAAAAAGAGACCCAGTATCTGAATTTTTAAAATAGATACTAAATATTGTTTATAAACTGTTCAATAAGTGTACTAAATTTTGTATTGATATTGTTGAGATATAATTTTAAAATAAAATTAAAAAAAGTAAATTTCAACTCACTGTATCTAAAACTGAACGAGATACGATATACGTTTATTGAAACATGTTTTCTTAAAATGGGATTCTCTGGATTGTCGAAGTCTTGTTAATTAAAAGTGGGACACCCTGTATAATCTATTTTCATAGATCTTTATTATCCACGGGAGTAGTATAGACTACTGATTTTAAAATCCCTCCAAGACAAGAATCTAGAGAATTAAGAGCTGCTGATCGAAGAGTCGATAACTTGGTCCTTTTCGACCAATCTAGTGACTAGAATATCAGGATGTCATGTGCAGAAACCTATAAACATACTAGGTAGTTCCTCTTGCAGAACAATCTTATATGATTCGTACGAGAGTCGTGCAGTTAAAATGTAGGGCCCACATGAGAATATCACCAATAATTCCAGTCCAATACGTTCACTGAAAACTGATAATGCAAATTTTTCCACCATTTCATGTGAATCCTCATCGGCCCACACATGATTATTATAAAGAAGATTTGCAATTGCGATTACCACTGGAACCTGCTCCACCTAACAATGGATCACAATTTTTCAGTTCATAGACGTGGACAATTTTAATACGTCAAAATAAAAATCAAGAAACTATGGTAACAAAGTATCGATTCCATATTACCAACATTACATATTTTATCATATCCCATTTAGCATCAGCCGTATTTTATAGAGCTTAAACTGTTGTACTCTACTGATTCGTTCAATATAGTGAGCAGTTGAAAATTTGATTTAATTATGGCTCGTTATGTTTGGTTATTGTGAGTGAGTCCTTAAGGGCCTTGCACTGCAGCCATTAGCAGGCCTATTTTGGTCCACTCCTACTTATATTTCACCTAATAAGTTCAGGCTCGTAATGATAACTGATAACTGTATTGGATGAGAGTGTGTCCAGATCTTCTAGCAGATATTGAGAATCGGATCCTCTCCACAGCGGGATAGGTGCACAAGACGTGGTCTGCTTTTTCGTCATTCCCCAGGCACTGAAGGCACTTGGCTTTTCCGAGTTTATGCCGAATAGGTTAGTAGGCAGTGTATAGGCCTGTTAGGATTTTCAGGTTTACCCTGTTAAACTCTAAATGTTTCTTAGTTCTTGATTTCAAATGAGCATTTTGTAAAAGCCTTCGAATGAACGAATTCTAGTATCTCTCGCCAATGCTGGAGAGATTTCCTTCCAGCACAGGTTGATAGCCATCTTGGCAGTACTTGAGGATATGCCAAGTATCGGTTCGGGTCCAATGATTCGTGATCCTGCTTCTTCTCTGACCAAGGATGCGGCTATTTTTTTACTGGAGTGGGCAGGTATCCAGACCAGAGTCACTTTATTGTTTTTGCTCAAATGACAGAATATTCTGATTTGCACACTTACACCGGTAGAAGCCAAGAGCTTTCAGAGCTGCTTAGCTATCTGAAAAATTTTTTATTGATCTGCGTGCAGGATGCATATATTTCAGCCTTCGCACACATAGGTCTATGGCATGAACCACGTCCTGAAATATAGTTGCATTAATTACCTAGGTTTGAGGATATCTTCACACTTGGTCTTTAGATATGTACTCCGGCTCCTGTTTCCTCAAAGGTAGTAGGTCGGTTTTATTCTCATCCCAGTCATCTCTGCCTGGAAAAGGAGTTGAAGGTCAATTCGTAATTGATCATGGTAGGCAAAGTATCCAAGAGCATTTCCAGGACGCTGTAACTTTCAATGTCATCCAGCGGCCTGTTCCGCTCCATGATATTAGTCTGTAGCATATTGATGGCCGCTTGTTGCAATCTATATGTTGCCCGCCTGACATCTCTCTCTCCAAATATATATGAGGAGTTGATTTTCAAAACGCAATTTCTGACAAAACGTTTATTGAGATATCGATGGAATATAACTCGTTTTAGTGAACTCTTTTAAAAACCGTATATTTATTTTTAGCAAAATACAGTTTCTGTAATTTAATATACATGTTAAATATAGAAGACATACTTTTTTAGTTATAGAAAATTATGCAATACTCCTAAAAAAGTGTTTTGCAGAAATTGCATTTTGAAAATAAGCTCCTCATATGAAGAAGGAGTAAGTTCGGGAGAATTTTCATTGCAGCTGACGGTGTGGAGCTAATTGCCCCCATTATGGTCAAGCATGCTAATCTCTGCAAACTAGAGAATTTGGCTTTGGCCGTCTGTTGTGAGCATTTCGGCCACCAAACGTATATTGTCATTGGTGTGATAATCATGACATAAATCCAATAAATTTGTTGGGAACCCATGCTCCAGGATTTACCATAAAATCGACATTTCCATAAGAACAGTTTTGTTTTGTGGATTACCTTTTCCAGATGGGAGTTCCAATTAAGTGATTTATTTAGAGTGATTCCTACATATATTATATTATTTATTAATTATGGCTTGTACACATATGCAGTGTTTGTTTAACTCGAAATTAATTTTGTGCTCTGTTTACAATTACATCCATATAAAACTAGACCAATTAATATGAATCATTAATTTTAATTAATTGTTTTTTCTTAATGTAGTTAAGCCGTTAAAACAAGAGCACTAAAAGAAATAACATAATTTTATACTATAATCCTTGTTAATTTTCAGTAAAAAGTAATTACATTTAGCTGCTTCTATTATAAGTTAAAACAAAGGAAACACATTTTTTGAAAAGAATTATATGAGGCTTAACTCGTAACTTTTATTCTCGTATTCCTAATCTTGTATCTTTTAAACAGCGTAATTATTTTTAATCCTCTCTGAGACATCTGACGACCCCTACAGACTCACGAGGGCACTTTTTAAATTAAAGGGAGATTCCTTTAGAGGCATATCTATGCTATGATTTGTAAGTGCACAGCCGACAATCTTATATTAAAACGACCAAAAACGAACTTTCCTATTTTAAAATGTGAGTTTTTCCCCTTTTATTGATTACGTTGATTAACTTTAGTAAAATGTAAAGATTTCTTAGCTTTTACTATGTATCTTCAGTGTACAAGGTGGCCCATTTTCTTTTCGAGCCTCATCATTGAGATCTTGGAAACCGCAAGAGATACAGGATCGGTTAAATTATGGCAAAGTTGCGCAATTTGATGCTTATCAAAATGCTGTGTTGGAATTTGGAAAATTCCGAATACTTTCTGAAACATCCGGAAAAAAACGAAATTTCATAAAATCTTTTTTATTTTTTTCTGACGTTATTTGAAAACAAATTTTAAAACGAATATTGAAATCAAACGTTTCGTCTTCCAGAAACCATTATTAACTTATTTTTTTTTAATACGGACCTGAACTTTTTTATTTTATTTTTAGTTACCTTTGGGCGACCTAAATGCTATGAACCATCACAAATTTTGATTTTCAAACGTTTCGATGACAAAACTGACATTTTCAGTATAAAAAAAAAATTATTAATACGGCACTGTTTTTAAAACAAATTATTCTTTCAAAATTCTGAATTTGTTAGCTAGGTAAAAAATAAATATCTAAATTTATGATACTGAAGAAAAGCTATATTAAAAGCGGATAAAAAGTCATTATAATTATAACTTAAGCACTTATTGGTAGGTAACTAATTTAGATTATAATAGTAAATACCAACGTAATATTTCTTATTTATTTCCAAATCCTAAATGTGTAAATGGGATTGTAAAAAAATAGGATAAGTCAAATACTTTTATTTCAATCTAATGTGTCCGTCCACCTCGTTTATATTGAGCTTATTTCTGTAATATTAACGGAAAATGAAAAAGGCGGCCTTGATATTAAAACAAGAAATCGCCCTAGCTCCTTAAAACATGACAGTTTAAATTTTTAAATAATTTGAGACAGTAAAAATGATGTTTTCCGATTCAGAAAAACGTGATATGCTTCGTATTTATTACGGTGACAATAGAAATTCGCAAATTTCATGTGAACGATATTTAGAAAGATATACCGAGCGTCCACAACCCCATTATTCGTATTTTAATACTTTGGACAGAAATTTGGGACTTTTTTGGTAGTTTTGGTGAACCCTGAAATGCTTATGGCGGACGAATAGAAGCTGAGGATGAAGAAGCTGTTATAAATGCTGTAAGTTTTGTTATAAAATGATAATATGCATTTTATTACATATAATATTTTGTGGTAAAATTTCACCAAAACGTTTTATTAAAGGTTACGGAAAATCCTATGGGATCCTCTCGGCAATTTGCCGAGAATTTGAATTCAGAGGATTTTCAAAAAAACATAGGTATCATCCCTATAAACTACATGTCAGCCAAGAATTAAGGCCAGGAGACAGTGAAAAAAGGATTGAATTTTGCAATTGGCTTGATGGAAAATTGCAACAAGATCGCGATTTTTTTAAATAAAATTATCTGGACTGATGAGTGTAATTTTTCCACATGCGGTCTTTTTAACAGGAACAATGAGCATTATTATGCAGTGGAAAATCCGCACCAAAATCAACAAGTGCGAAGGCAGGGACGGGCATCATTTAATGTTTGGGTTGGGCTGTATTGAAATAAAATCTGGGGGCCAATTATTTATGATGGAAACTTAAATGCTGAACGCTATCTTAATTTCATCCGAAATTATATATTAGATGCGCTTGACGACGAGCCTTTAAATATGCCTTGGCAACTGTGGTGGCAACAGGATGGCGCACCAGCCCATAATGTAAGGGCCGTCACACAGTTACTTAATGAAACATTTCCTAATCAGTGGATTGGAAACCATGGGGTAGTGCGCTGGCCTGCTAGAAGCCCGGATTTGTCCCCGCTAGATTATTTTTTATGGGTATTTTTTAAAAAACCGTTTGTATCTAGATACTCCACGTGACAAACATTTTGCGCCAAAATTTAATGTTAGAGATAACAGATTTAAGAGTAAGAGGAAGAGTAATCCAGCGGGCGGTTACGGGCAATCTGCGAAGACGCATGCGAAAATGCATAGAGGTGCAAGGGGGGGATATTTGAACATTTACTTTAGGTTTTAATTTTGTTCCTTTTTAAAGTGTAGGTATATAGTTATTAATTAATTAATTAATTATTATTAACATTATTTAGCCAGAAGTAATAACAGTGTCGTATTAAGTATTTTTAAAAAATACAGAAAATGTCAGTTTTTGTCATCGAAACATTTGAAAATCAAAATTTGTGATGGGTCATAGCATTTAGGGAGGCCAAAGGTAACAAAAAAATAAAATAAAAAAATCCAGGTCCGTATTTAAAAAAACTTAGTTGATGATGATTTCTGGAAGACGAAACGTCGGATTTAAAATTTGACAGAGCCACCTTGTAGAAGATAAAGAGTGGCAATGACGAAGTTTTATTAGTTTTAAAATTTGTTTTCAAATAACGTCAGAGAAAAATAGAAAAGATTTTATGAAATTTCGTTTTTTCCTCTTATTCTTGATACAAACATGTGTGGAAATGTATCCATTTAGTACAATTAAGTTAGTAATTGTACTAAATGGATATGCTGCAATAATAATATGTTAGTTACAGATATTGATTTAATAAATGCGGCTTCTGTTAATTTGCTTAAGCCATGCTTATATGTTTAGAAGCAGAAACGTCCGTGTCACGGTTAACATATGTCGATAATTAGTTTTAGTTTTATGGGTACAAATAGGTTATACATGTCGATATTGTTTAGGTTAACCGCAGGTCTTATTAATTGGTCATCGAGTGAGTGCTGCAAACTCATAATTAATGTCAATTAATTCCAGTAATTAGGTACAACATTTCGTAATGCGTAGCTTGGGCGGTTGTGACTATAAACAAAGCAGGAGGGTTATACCGAAATGTAAATTATATTAGCTTTAAAACAAATGTTAAAAATGTATTCGTTAAAAAATTTCATGTCTGTTTGCGATAAACAGAAAAAAAGTATTTTTGCGCTAGGGTTTTGAAAGGCAGGTCTATTCCAATTTTCTTTGTCATCCAACATAGATAAAATGCAATACGAAGGCTATGACAAAACCTTAAATTCAACACCCTGCAGATATGTATCTACAAACGACTCTAGCTGTACAATAAGAATAAGCTACCACTGGATGATTTTGCAGCTTTTTATTCCAAATTGCTGACTTATGTTCGTTTTGACTGGGCGAAGATGACTGTTCCGTACTGATGATGGTCAATGCCAATAGCCAGAAAACGGTCTTTAGGTGGCATAGCGTGAAATCTGACTTGGAGTAATCCTTTATTCATTATCCTTAATTTATTTAAGGATTAAAGGAATCACATAGTAATTTTCACTATTTTCGTTTATAAAACATAAGCCATATCTTATTTATTTCAATGCAAAAAACTGTTGTTTTAACAGTTTTGGTTTATTGGAAAAAAAAGTGATTTTTTTCAAATCGTCGGTTTTCCAACAAAATGCTACATATTAGTACTTTTGACACTTATTTGTTAATACAACTGGAACCGGGCACGGTAGCCAGTTAGCTAGAGCCCACTATGTGACAAGCTCGACTAGCCAAACTGTCTATCTGTTCCTGACTTGAGTCGAATCTTAGCCCCGATAGACGGCAATGTCGAAGGAGATGGTTGTGTGTACACGTTTTTTTTTTAGTATAACTCCCTCCTAGACAGCTTCTGCTTTGGAATTAAGGGGTTATCTAATTTATATGGTGTGTTGTACATATATACTATAACATTTATTTTAACCACTGAATTTGCACTTTAACACTATATCTAAATGGAGTATATTTGTGACGTACTTCGCGGTTCTACACAAATTGGAAGTGTCACTTTGACGCCCAACACTACGGCGGTGCTCACGGTATGGATATCTCGGGCGCCAGTTTCTGTTTAAAGTGCAGAAACACCACTTTACTCTATCGGCGGTACGATAGAGGCCGGGCAACTACAGTGAAGAAACGGATAAGCCAGGGGTCGAGAAAAAGGTAACTTACACACTACAGTTAATGAAACGACTCTCATTCAATATATTTACATTTATTCTACACACTAATTATTATTTACACTTTATATACACCTTAGTAACTACAACTTATACTACAAACGGTCTTAATTACAGGCGAGCGGGGACAGTAAACGGGAGTACAAGCGGTGCAACACGGTAATACGGAGATTAAGCAGTAAAAAAGATGACCAGAAATAACTAATCGGCCATAAGCAGACGGCGGACGGATACCAGGAGAGGAAGCAAGCGCCAATACAAGCACATGACTATCTATGGCGGTTATTTACTATCGCTTGGCTGATGGATGGTTCCGGACTAATGATATGCCGAATCTAGTACCTCCAAGTCACCCTGCAGAATATGACGTACTCAGGTGGCCTGGAGGACACGCGGTATAACGCGTTTACGTTTGGGGGGGGAAGGAGTGGCAAGCCTAATAGTTGCAAATTTAAAACGACTACGGTAAGGTCAAACTCCAAGCTACCCTGCAGAATATGACGTGCTCAGGTAGCCCGGCGGACCCGCGGTTACGGACGATACCTCCAAGTCACCCTGCAGAATATGACGTGCTCAGGTAGCCTGGAGGACACGCGGTTACGAAAGTACCTCCAAGTCACCCTGCAGAATATGACGTGCTCAGGTGGCCCTCCAGGCCACCTGAGCACGTGGTTAACGCGGTGCTGTTTTGGAGGGGAGGGGGAAGGAGTGGCAAGCTTACCAGTTGGAAATTTAAAAAACGACTACGGTAAGGTCAAACTCCAAGCTACCCTGCAGAATATGACGTGCTCAGGTAGCCTGGCGGACCCGCGGTTACGGACGATACCTCCAAGTCACCCTGCAGAATATGACGTGCTCACGTGGCCTGGAGGACACGCGGTTGCAAATGATAGTACCTCCAAGTCACCCTGGAGAATATGACATGCTCAGGTGGCCTGGAGGACACGCGCTTAACGCGGTTATGGTTCCAACCTTTAGCCGCTCTCCCGTTCTATGGAAGGGTATGAGGCGGATACGTCTTTGCGCTCGCGGACCCCACGGACGGAGCGGTCGCGTTTTACAAACTCTAAACAATGTCCGGAAAATACTCAGCAGCCAAGTAATACCTTTTATTTACCAAACCTTTATCAAACCTTGCTACCTACTTCCGTATCCTGGGCTGCTTCCTCTCTGGAGCGGTCGATGTCGGCACGTCTGGTCGGTACTGGCGGCAGCAACGTACTGTCCTGGATGCTCTGAAAAATCCTCAAGCTACTAAACTTTGCCAAAAGCAGAAGTAGGAGGAGACGCGGTAGTCATGCGCGGAATATGGCAATACGTCACCTTTTACGGACTTAGAATAATTCCGAATTAAATGTAAATACCTATATACCTGTATACTCACGAGATTACTTACTGTGCTAGTCGGCGTGGTGCTTCGGTTGGCGGCCAGACGGGAACTAATTTGATTGTTTCCAGTCTCGGGGTCCTTCACGGTAGGGCGGGCACAGGAGTGCCGGGGGCAATATGCACGACTCGCGTTTCGCGATTCATGTACTGCCGGCAGCTCGGTATACTTGGAATGTTTATACAAACGGATCAATGCTACCTATCTTATAATTAACAATTGTACTATTATTAATGAGCAACTGACAATACCACTATTAAGGGCGCAGTACTACAATGTTTAAAATATCTTTTGAATCAGACAAATAGCACCTAGTTACATAATTTAATTCTATAAAATAATCACTTCGTTACATATTAAAATAAGTATAGCGGTAATTTCGAAATAAAATATTTTGGATTGTATTGGCAGTTTAATTGACACCATCTTGTTAGTAATTCAATACTAACTGGTTTCTCCAAGAAATACCGCGAAGAACTGTTAAGAGTGTTTCAGAGTTGTATTAACAGTTGTATCTTGGATAATAAAGTTGCCAATGTCTCACAAGATTTTTTTTATGCCATTATACGTCTACATCAAAAATGTTGTCAGCACAACAGTGAAAAACTAATCAATTAATATTGGAAATTCTACAATTTTCTGACCTACCACCTAATCTATCACATTAATTCTGTACCCAACATTATATCTGAGACCACATGCGGTTCAGTCTGAAACTGGAAACAAGGTCTTGTGCACGTGACATGAATTTGACCATTGATTGATGTTAAAATTGCATGTCCTACATATGACGCATGTAGATACATATATGCAGTACGCATGGTAGTTATCACATCGTAATTTTCTCTCACATAATTGCATGCCAAACTGGCCATAATTACTAACGTAGGTGACAAACAGTTAATGTGCTATTGTAGTATATTACAATTTATAACAATACAATAGAATATACTTTGATTATTATTATTCAGAATATACATAATTCCATGAGACATATTACCATGTCAACACGATGCAAAAAACTAATTCCACTTATCAAATCTCTGACTAAAAACTCAAGTAACGAAAGTTGACATATTGACAGGTCGCTTAACTAAAAAAAAAACTTAGCACAGCTACCAATAATAGTGTGTTCGGATAATAAAAAAATTAAAAAAAAAATTAAAAAACTCAGAAGCTTTCAAATCAAATTTTACTGGTGACTATCACGAAGATATGAATGCACGGCTCAGTAATAATAATAGACAATGTTAGCTACAATTTAAGAAAAATTGAAAACCTGAAATTGTTCAGTGGCTGTCAGAAATCAAATAGATTTTGAGAAAAATTTGGTGAAGAAAGAATTATTAGCAATAGTAAATTTAAATAAACAATGTTTTATAAAGTATTTCATCGACGATATGGTAGAAAAAGCTGTATCACTGTACTTCAACTACTCATCAAATATTTTCTATAATATTAGCTAGAACTCGACTTGGTAAAAGACGATTTTAATCCATACATATATAAAAGCTCAAAAGGTTTTCTTCACCGGTTCCTCAAGCGGCTACCGCTTCACCAATTTTGATAATTTTTTTTTCAATGAAAGGTCTACCCTCAGATGGATCATGACACATTTTTATATTTTTTTAATCACCAATTTCATATGTAAAACAAAATAAACAAAAACTAATGCATGTTAGCGTATGCTAAGCGCGGCGTTACTTGAAGCGACCTCTACCACCGACCTCTTAAGAAATGGAACTAACACATCTGCCTGCTTGGCTTATTCTGTGCCAGTGTGCTGTTCGGTTATTGTTTACATTCGAGTTTTCAGTTACTTTGCTGCAAACAGGATTGTTTAAATATGACTTCGACTTTTTACTTGCTTTGCAAATAGGAATTTAAGCCAAGTATTTTTAGTTTAGTTTACTATTTTTATTTGATTTTCGAGATAAATCTATTTTAAGCATGGAACGACATGTTTTTCCTATTGTAGGTGACGGAAATTGTTTATTTCGTTCTGTTTCGCATTGTTTATTTAATAATCACCAATATCATCACGAGATACGCATGCAAGTCGTCGAAAAAAATTAAAAATGAATGGGAATATAATGAAGGTTTTATTGTTGGAGATCCATCGTATAAATTCGCTGAATATGAAAATTTATTGTCTTTAGATGGCGAGTTCGCCGGCCATGTCAAATTGCACTGTATTAGTCAGCTGTTTCCTGATCATTTGTTTAGAGATGTATAGAGATAATAATAATAACGAAATTCTTGATTTTTGTACTGGAAATATTATTTCTAATTTACTTTTCTCTGGTAATGTTGATGCAGGACATTATAGTGTTTTAGAATTTCGTCCTGTCACTAATGATGCCGATGTGGAAAACGCACTCTGCAATGTTGTGCAACATAATATTTCAAAAAAACGTAAATTAAGAAAGACGTTGATTGGCGGCAGGGAAAGGAGACACGAATGCACACAAAAACGTCTAAAATACGAAAAAAAAAACTGCTTTACAATTCGATATAGATGTGCCGTTTCTGATACTATTTCAAATGTAACTCCATTCAACTTGGGTAACTTAAACAACATATGTAGTTATATGTAGTTATTGCTCTGCCCGGTACTTTTCATGTGAAATAAATTCGGCTGGCTACTTTGGTCTTTGTTGCTGTAATAAAAAGTTAAAATTACCGGAATTTCGGATTCCTGATAAAATGGAAGAATTATTAATAGGGAATGACGAGATATCGAAAAATTTTCGAGATAATATTCGACAATATAATAATGCTTTGTCGTTCGTGTCATTCGGGGCAAACATAAAATTACCTTCCGGATATGGTCCGTATTGTTTCAAAATTCTTGGTGTACATCATAAAATTTCGTCATTATACCCTCAAAATGGAGGATGTGCTTCTTATGGACAGTTATACATTTTAGACTTTTCCGAAGCCAATCAAATTAGACTTGAACATGCTGCGAATAGTTTCTTGAGAAAAGACATTCTAGAAATACTATATCGTGTCGTAAATCAATGTAATCCTTATGTGATGTCATATAAGACAATGCATCAGAAGATATGTGAAGAAAAGGAGTTAGCTTTAAAAGAAAATCGTGTACCTATTAATTTGGTAATGCGTCTTTATCACGAACCCAAATCAGATCCTCGACGGTATAATGATCCTACATGTTCTGAAGTTGCAGCTGTTTTTGAATCAGCCGACGGTGCTCCACCTTCTAATAGACATATTGCTGTTTACGCACATGACGGTGGAATAAAAAATATAGATTTAGACAGTATGCATTGCGATCCGATGTCATATGTATTAATATGGCCGTGCGAGGAACCAGGATGGCATATTTCAATGCCAACTGGAGAAGAACGCAAAACTAAAATTTGCCAAAATATTTCTATGCGAGAATATATATCTTACAGACTTATGGTTCGAGGTTTAACTCCTGTAGGAGACCTTAATCCAATAATTAATGCTGGGAAGTTAACGCAGCAGTTGATTGTTGATTATTACTGTCGCATCGAAGGCGACAGATTAAAATTCATCCGTAACCAACAGGTGAAATTGTGAGTGGATACATACGTTGGTCTTGCAGATGCTTTACATGTAAGGGCCGACAACGGAAACTTAAAGGCTGGACGTGTTGTTATGTTACCTTCATCATTTACTGGCAGTCCTCGAAACATGATGCAAAATTATCAGGACGCAATGGCCATTGTAAGAAAATTTGGTAAGCCAGACATTTTTTTGACGTTTACATGTAATCCTTTATGGCCTGAAATTACAAATAGCATACATTCTTATGAAACTGCTAATAATAGGCCAGACGTTACTGTTCGCGTGTTTCATGCAAAAGTAAAGGAACTCTTGCGTATAATTAACCAAAAACAAATATTTGGCGAAGTACTAACATATTTGTACACTGTTGAGTTCCAAAAAGAGGTTTACCTCATGTTCACCTAAAAGCTAAGTATAACTGTCCATAAGAAGCCCTCCGTTTTGAGGGTATAATGCGAAATTTTATGATGTACTACACCAAGAAATTTAAGGAGGTGCTGTAACATGAAACTTTCGTCACTCACTTGCATTTTCCAATACACCCGCCGTGAATTCGACGAGGTTACGATAGTTATTATTAATAGCGATGACATAAAAAAATTGATTGAAAAAATACACTTCTCATTTTACCTAATGGTTTTACTTTATATTTTAATTTTCGTAAATAATACCAATAAATATACCCCATGCACTATTTTGCTTAAAAGTACTTTTAACTAAAGCAGCAAGGAAAAACAACTAAAAAAATCTACCACAAATTACCTTAAGGATAAATTTCTATTAAAGTCAAAATAAATAGTATAATTAGGTAATATTTACTTTTTTTGGTGACTAGAAATCGTCATAATGGTAGAATATTCCAACTAGGTAGATTTTGTTGGAAATCCTACGTAATTTGTACCTATATAGCAACCTATTTGGTCACCTGTATTACGCTCCCTTAAAGTAATATTAGGTCAACAACCTAATCTACCTGATTTCAACCATTTAATCCTTTGTAGTTTATTTTCAAAGGCAGTTAACCATAAGGGCAAATTAGCGCAAGACGCCATATTTTTTTACCCCATTTGAAGTATGATTCGAAATTGAAATTTTCAAAATGAGTTTGTATGGAAACGAACTGATAAATGGTTAAAAACATACATAATTATACTTACTAAGTCATATTCAACAAGTATACATACTTTTGGCTCAAACTATAATTATCATTTTTTTACTTGATACTAGGAATTTTCATATTAATGAATATTTTGGAGACGCGTAGTTATTTTTTTGAGGTACAGGTGCTAATATGCACGAAAAAATTGTCGGCGCATTAATTTCATCAATCGCGAATTTCTGATACTACGCAATTGGATTTATTTTTATCACCAATATCACTTAGTTACTATCCTACTATGAATTAGGTGTCTCTTCAATTTTGTAGATGACGGTAAACAATGTTGCTACTATTTTTATAGAGAAAAGTACCAAATAAGTATAAAATTATTCTTTTTTTTTTTTTTGGGTTTGCTTTTTTTTTTGTTTGTTTTTTTTTTTTTTTTTTTTTTTTTTTTTTTTTTTTTTTTTTTTTTTCTTTTTCTTTTTTTTTTTTTTTTTTTTTTTTTCTAAGGGGGGGGTTTTTTATTTTTTTTTTTTTTTAAAAAGGGGGGGGGGGGAAAAAATTTTTTTTTTTTTTTTTTTTTTTTTTTTTTTGGTGGGGGGGGGGTTTTTTTTTTTTTCCCTTGTGTGGGGGGGGGGGGGGAAGTTTTTTTTTTTGGGGTGTTTTGTGTTTTGGGGGGGGGGGGGGGGGGGGGGGGGGGGGGGGGGGGGGGGGGGGGGGGGGGGGGGGGGGGGGGGGGGGGGGGGGGGGGGGGGGTGGGAATTTTTTTTTTTTTTTTTTTTTTTTTTTTTGTGTTTTTTTTTTTTTTTTTTTTAAAAAGGGGGGGGGGGCGCCTTTCCCCCCCGCGCCCCCCCCCCCTTTTTTTTTTTTTTTTTTTTTTTTTTTTTTTTTTTTTTGTTGTTTTTTTTTTTTTTTTTTTTTTTTTTTTTTTTTTTTTTTTTACTTGGAGTATTACCATTTACACATAAATTAGTAGATTTCACCTAAAACAGGTCACCTCGATGACGAATTGACATCGAAATGACGTCAAATATACCTAAATACGTATCAGTAACCAAACATACTGTGCAACTACAAGGATTCTCCACTTATGTCGATTCCACGTCGCGTCAACGTAAAATTTTACTTAAATATGGTTAATTCCAATTTTGCGACTAAATTTTTATACATAATTTAGGTAGTTTCGACGTCAAATTAAACCAAAATGTTTGCTGGGCACTGTATCACCTAATACAATAGAATTTATGTGGGCACAAGTGAAAAATCATGTGGCAAGAAAAAATACTACAATCAAATTGAAAGATGTTTCGGATCACTTTGAAGAGGTTTGAAAGAAGTAAATGCAGAGAGTGGCGTAAGCGTGTCGAGCATGTGATAGAACAAAAAATATGGGAGCGACAAGATCATCGATCAAACAAGAGAATCAATAGTTATTTTACCAGGAGCAAATGAAAATTCTACACATTTTTTGGAAGACGAAGACCGTCAATAACTTTGGAGATAAATTTGTTTAAAAAATTGGTGAAACACGTCGACCTTGTTTCCAAGGGGGACATATTTTACTGTAATACTTGTATACCTATCATCATCCCTCTACCCTACATAACCACCCCCTCAAAAAATTCAAATGGCAAAGGGGGTCGAGTGATATATCTTTTGAAAGGTCTTTCAGTTTTCCACATAACTGTGTATTTTTTTAAACTTTTATCCATTTGTTCCTGAGAAATAATTGTTTCATTATTTTAGGTTCGGGAAATAAAAATAAAAGAAGCAGTTTAAATTATCGTATGTATTGTTCAAAATGACCCCCACCGACTTCCATACAGTAGTATAATCTCTCTTGAAATTCTGTACGAACATTTCTGAACACATCTGGAGTCAATAAACTGCATTCTCGAACAATTCTTTCACGTAACTCTTCCAGAGATGCGGGTTTTGTTGCAAATACCTTCAATTTCAAATGTCCCCACAGGGAGAAATCCAAGGGAGTTAAATCGGGTGCCTTAGCGGGCCACTCCACAGGACCTCTTCTACCAATCCATCGCTCAGGAAATCGATTATCCAAAAATTGACGGACTGCTATAGCAAAATGTGTGGGAGCCCCATCCTATTGAAAAAACAGTTCGCCCTCTAAAAGATTATCGTCTACTTCGAGGATTTGGGTAATCATTGGGTCGATGTTATTTTTTAACAGATCGAGGCACTTTTCGCCATTTAAATTGTCAGGAATAAAAAAAAGGCCCGACAATGTAATCCCCTAAAATGCCAGCCCAAACATTTAACTTCTGAGGCCTTTGGGTATGAGTTTCCATGAACAAATGTGGATTGGTTTCACTCCAATACCTACAATTGTGCCTGTTTACCTCCCAATTTAACTGAAATGTCGATTCATCAGAAAAACACGTATTGTACAGTAGATTGGCATTACCGTTTAACTGTTCACTAAAAATCTCACAGAATTCCAGCCGACGATCGGGATCATCTTTGTTTAATTCGTGTACCAATTTAAATTTATATGGATAAAATTTGTGGGCCTTTACAATTCGATGAACACTGCTTCGTGATACACCGGAAGCCTCAGCTACTTTCCTGATCGATTGAGTATTATCCATCTGCAAATGACCCAGAACTGCCACTTCGACTGCTTCATTCCTAATCGGTCGCTGAAGTTCATGCTTTTTATTTCCTACAGAACCTGTTTCCATATATGTTGTCAATAATTGTAAAACATACTGAGAACCAACCCTTCTATCTGGGTGATTTCTATTGAATATGCGCTCCGTAGCTCTAGCACAATTATCGTTTTTAAAATAAATGCTGACAATTTCTATTCTCTCCTGAAAGGTATACATAAACCATTTTGAGAACTCACTCTGGTAAAATGTATCTCGATTTAAAACTGGTTGTGAACAAATTAATGTTCAAGGACTATCAAATACTTATGAAAGCGTCTTTTATTATTCTAAAACTTAAGAGCACTAAAAAATATAGTTTTTTTTATAAATTCCAATACCCAGTGCCGTGTATTTTAGATTTTTTTAAACGATTTCGATTGTGTGTAATCATCAAAAATAAAATTATTTTCCTTAAGAACGAATCGATAAACGTTAAAAAAAATACACAGTTATGTAGGGAATTGAAAGACCTTTCAAAAGATGTATCACTCGACCCCCCTTGCCATTTGAATTTTTTGCGGGGTGGCCGTGGGTAGAGGGATGATGACAGGTATACAAGTATTACATTAAAATATGTCCCCCGTGGAAACAAGGGTCCCCCGTGGAAACATGGTCGACGTGTTTCACCAATTTTTTCAAAAAATTTGTATCTCCAAAGTTATTCAGCGTGCCTACTTTTGGTTGGGACACCCTGTATATAATAAAGTTTTAGCTTCAGTCCTAACATTTGTTAATTTATTTAATCATTTTATATTTGTATGTACTTATTCGTGTCTATGCATTTTATCTTTTGTTATTTTGTTTAAAACAAAAATTTACACACTTATAGTGAACACTCTGTATAATAGAGATGATCAAAAATAATGAATATAAATTTACATTTTATACATCCATTAAGTTCTAAATAAAATTCTGAACCTAACAGTTGTGTCGTCAGGTATAAAGACGTAATTTTTTATAAATATAGTTTTTATTAAAAATAAAAAAACTTGTTGCTTTTTAAATGTTTCAAACATATTTTATTAAAACTCTACAAGTTTGTCGACTCTTTAAGCCTTTCTCAAGAGTACAGATGATACCCAGTATCTGTCTCGAACTCAAATAAGTATTTTATTTCCTCAAACATCAAATTAGATGGGTTTAGGTAGGTAATATTTGGCATGTTGAAAATAAACGCATAAGAGACAGGGTAAAATTGTATTTTTATGTGTAATGCAAACCAACAATCTAATCAAAGTGGTTCTCTGATGGAAAATACTCATTTAGCCGTAATGTTCCTATTTCGATTGTGGCGCCAGGGCTGAAGTAAGAGTCGGTCTGATAAAGTTCTGAAATAAATAGTGACCGTGTCACATTTTGGTATTACCATAAACTGGTGAATATAAATCTTAAGTTCACGGTGTAGTTCCAGTCAGCCGGGAGTATTATATCCCGCATAAATCACAAACAATCCTTGCTTCTATTCAAACAAAGACTTCCTCCATGCTGTCTATGTTTTATTTCATTTTTACGACATTGCAACACCTTAGATATACTGATAGACTCAGTTAAATTATTGAAACCTAATTCAGTACCATAATTTTAGCTCAATAGCTTAGATTGTTAGAATGACTCGATCATTTTTTGACACAGATTTGATTTGACTTTTTTGGACTCATAGATGTAGCTCGTTAAATAAAAAAGACTTAATTTAATTCTTACTAAAAATGCATCAACGAAGATTTATTTAAAAGCGAAAAAATGTGCTATCCTCAGCAAAAATGAATTACTGATAGGACAAGTGGAGAACGATGTAAAAAGTTGAACTTATTGCTATTATTTGTGCATTTTCTTTCATAAACAAAAGCATAATCTTTCTACATAGTAACACTGACGTAGTTTTCCACGAAACACCAAAACACTATATACTGCACTCGACGCGCGTTTCGCCAACCAACTTGGTCTGGAGGTGAAAGCGTGGCCAGAGTGCAGTATATAGTGTTTTGGTGTTTCGTGGAAAACTACGTCAGTGTTATCTTCACATCAAAGGTTCCAACCCACTCCGGGTTTCTACATAGTAATGAAATAAATCAGTTAGGAAAAGAAAAAGGAACTCGATATCCTGGTTTAATTGGAACCAAATCCAGAAAAGGAGATCATAGTTTATCTTCCAGGGAATCCGAATATACAAGGAGAAAAATAAATGAAAAACACGAAATGATGATTGTCGAGAAACCATATTTCCAAAAAAATACTTCTGGTTTTATGTCTTCAAAACAAAAACATTTTTTTAAATTTTTTGGTAAAATTTCAGAATGTAATTACGAATAACTTTTCCGAATGACATTTTTCGAAAATCAAACAAGTAAGTCCCATCTCGACGAAAATCTTAAGTAGTACATAAGTTCAGTCTCCCTCGAAGGAATTTCGCCTTGCTCGTGGTGAGGGAGATTGCGTGCTCTAATGAACCGAGGGCTATGCCGGCGGTAGCTTAGCTACCGGCAGGGACTCCCATGCCGGACAGGCCGAGGGAAAGAGCCAGACTAAGAGAGATCCACTCACACACACATATACACCTTACACCTATACACAAATGCTTGGTCAGAAGGACACCTGGGTTCATCCTCTTCCATGGAGAGATTCGAGGCGGGGCTCCTGGATTGGGATCGTGTTGGAGAGGTAGCAGTGAAAGAAGCTAGGAATGATACAACCAGTGTCGCCGGATAATATAGGGGCCCACACTTGCATAGCCAGCGTAGGAGGCTGCCCTTTCACCCAGTGTATAATGTCGGAGTTAGTAGTAGTGCCAGGTGGCGCCTAGAATAGGGCCCTGCTGCTTTCTTCGGGGAGCTTCACTAGTGGCTGCCAACCTTTCTCGCCGGGATAAAGCTTAGCCTTGTGCTTCACTGGGGGGAGGGGGAATCCGAGGAGTCAGACAGTCTAAGCATACACATACATCAACACTATACACACACACACACACCTACACTTACACACAGAAACACCTAGACACATCCCTCAAAAATGCAACATGCAAAAAGAAGAAGAAAGAAATGACGTTAACGTACCCATCGTACCAGAGCTCCCTAGCTCAGAAGAAGAGGTGGTAGCCACTGAGCCCCTTCCTCATCAGGAGGAAGATCTTCTGAGGTTTCCTAGTGACGAGTCCGAGGAGGGACCAAAAGGTTCTACCACGGACGAAACACCGGATGCTCTCAAAAAAGAGAGAAAGGAGGAGAGCCTACAAGAAGTCTGCCAGAAGCAGGAGGAAGGAGCAGAAGGCCAAAAGTTCAGTGCCGGGCGATTAATTCGACCGGTAGAGCTGGAGGGCGCTTCCAGGCAGAGGTTTACGCCATCCTAGCGGTGGCGGGTAGGGCTGAGATTAGGAATGGGGCGGAAGGGATAATATACATCTGCTCCGATAGCCAGGCTGCTCTAAAAGCGGTGTGCTCCCCCAGGACAAGATCAGTTCTCATCCAGGAGTGTGGGGATGCCCTAGAAGAGTTGGCTAAGCATAAACAAGTGAGATTGGTATGGGTCCCGGGACATATGGGAGTTCCAGGCAACGAGAAGGCCGATGAATTGACTAGACTCGGAGCCGAGGAACCCTGTCACGGGCATGAGCCTATGTTAGGTATTTCAAGAAGGCAGGTCACAACGGTCCTCAATGAGTGTGCCCACGAGACACTGAGGACACACTGGAGGACCAACAGGGCCTACAGGCAAACCCGAGATTTTGTGACGGGGCCGAACAAATCGAGATCGGCCTGGTTGCTGGGATGGAGTCGGAAAACTCTGAACTTATTAATCGGTGTTCTGACAGGCTACTGCAGACTTAGGAGGCATCTATCATTGATAGGTATTGAGGAAGACCCTACATGTTCAAGGTGCAGGAAAGATGAAGAAATATCTTACCACTTCCTGTGAAGTGTACAATGTGAAGTGTTTGGGCGTCTGAGACACAGTATCTTCGATTCTGAGGCGCTTCTAAGGGAGGAGATGAGCTCCCTCGCAATGATTGATATCCTGACCTTCATCAGAAGGTCGGAAAGATTCGATGAGGGAGCAAGAGAAGCACATGGCTGAGGGGACAGCTGGGGGTTGGTAAAAAGGGCCCGCCTGTGGCCTACTTGCCAGGCGTCAGCTTCCCCCACTATTACCATTACCATTACCATTACATAAGTTCAGTTATACCGTTAGTCGCACGACATATTTTGGAAAGATTCTTTGAGGGGGGGGGAGGGGCCCCCCCTTTTTTTTGACACATTTTTAGTTTCATGACAAGATGAAATGAGAGCCAGAACCGATATTTTTTCCTATATGAGACAATAAAAAAGTTCCATTATGTTGCGAAATAATGATAATATTTTGGTTCCTCGAGCGTATTTGCTCAAGTTGATTTTCAATTGTTTTTCTGTTCCCATTTTTAGATAAGCTGGGAGGAAAAAATAACCTATAATTACTGTTTTTGAATTAATTCAAAAACATAGCCTGGAAATCAAGTGAGACCTAAAATGATCACCCTGTACTTATGCCTTGTTACAAAATCTTTCTTAATTGATGTAGTATCCGAGTTAGTCTTGTATATTGTCTACCATACTTTATGCGAGAGATCTTTATCTATAAAACATCCTTATCAATTAATATAAATATCTTGTTTACATATGCTACTATTGCTCTTTCTTGTATTCCTATACCTTAAATAATTTGAAATTTTTTGTTTAAAATTTTCAAAAATTATTCCCAAGGACGATCCCTACCCCTCACAGGTGTTATGGCATCCACAAGCGAAAACAAAACAAGCCGCCCTTAACCTATACGTGGCACTAAAAGTCTCAGGGTGTGGTGGTGCCATTGTTTAATGCAATTTACTATTTACAAAGATATTATTAAGCCTTAAATGTCATATCAGGGAGTTTTAATACGCCAGTAATTTTCGTATATCCGTTTGTACCACGGGTAATATAAGGTTAAGCCCTTTGTAAGAATTTAACCGGATTATTATTTCACTTGGGGCCACAGAAAGTTATTATATTAGTTAAGAAAACGTATATAAAAGCTAAAGTAATTAAGGAAACAAAGCCTTTACAAATTTTTACGATAATGGCCCTTATTTTATGTTTACGATTTCAGTACAACTCATTTTTAGGGAATCGTTAGTAATGGTGTAAACACAATACTTTAGTACTTATCGTAAACTCTATTACTGTAGTGCAAATTAATATCTCTTTTATAATTGACACTCCCTACCATTCTTCAAATTAATCCGGTATTATACCAGGATGTTTGAAAAAATTCTGCGGAAGTACAAATATAAAAAATCGCTTGTTGGATCAGAAAAAGTATTAAAATGATTTACAGATATAAATCTGATGGCCATCTGATCAAAATAACCTTTTAAACATTTGTTGTTTTTAATAGAAGACCAAAGTAAACTGACAATAGATTTAGAAGTACGGAAACGTAAATTAAGTAATTATATTTTTATTTTATTCGCATTTTCGGGCAAATTATAATTACTAAAGCTGCAAATCATGTCTGTGTATCATGGTCGTAGAGTACAAATGTACTTACTGTCGCCGGCATTCACCTTGACCGCAAAACTCTTTTTCCAGTCCAGTCTATTATTAGCTTTCGAGTTGTGTACACGTTGTCACTTGGGCGTATTGCATATTGTTTTTGTGTTTTTATTTTATTTGTTGTACTGTATTGTTGATATCAATTTAATAATAAAGCATGGCAGCGTACGCAGGTATAGAAAACGGCCATTTGCTGACAAAGTGAATAAATTCATAGGTGAATTCCCGGATTTATTCTATGATGGTGCTAAAATAATTTGTAGAGTATGCGAGAAAGATTTGATGTGCTGGGATAAGCGTGATTGTGGACTTCACGTAAATAGTGTACACCATAAAAATAAGAAAAATGAAGTGCCTTCGACAGCACAGTTTATATTTGATTTACTATTAATGCTGATTGCCTGTGATGTTCTGCTGCACATACTCGATAAACAACCATTTAGAGAGTTCTGGAATAAATACAATGCCCAGGTGAAGTTACCAAGTCGCACAACGTTATGTAACTATCTACTAACTGTACACGTAGACATGGTAAATAAGATGAAATGTGAATTAAAAAATACACGGCTGTGGTTATCTGTTGATGAGACAACAGATTGTAAAAAAAAATCTATTTTAAATATTATAGTACGAGTACTGGACCCTCTTAAACCGACAGTTCCACTGTTACTAGCTGGGTGGTGCTGAAGACGTTAGAAAAATTTGAACTGTCAAAAAGTCAAGTGTTGATGTTTGTGACTAATGGCGCTGTGACAATGCGTTCGGTAGGCCGTTCTTTGCAAGAAAAAGGTTGTACGTTTATACATTTTACATGTAAAGTACATTCTTTACATCTTGTGGCAGAAACTATTCGAAAAGGTGTTCCAGAGGTGGATGCATTAATAGCAAGTACAAAAAAAGTGTTTCTTAAATCTCCTAAACGTCTCCGAGCATTTCATAGCAAGTGTCCCGGTATTCCCGAACCACCACAGTCGATTCTTACACGTTGGGGAACATAGTTGCAGGCAGCTTTTTATTATGCTAAATATTTCCAACAAATAAAAGCTGTGATACTACAATTCAATCCAGATGAGGCTGCAGCTATTAAGGAAAGCCAGACAAAATTCGAAGATATTTTCGTTGAAACAGCTTTAAAAAATATTGCGAAGAACTATAAACCATTTTATGAAAGCATAAAAAAATTAGAAAACAGTGCGTTGTCGTTAGCGGAGTTACTGCAAATAGTAGACGAAGTAAATCTACTGCTACACGCTTATAGGTGACGCAACAAATGAGCGCGTTAAAGAAAAGTTCGCAAGTGTGTTAAATAAAGACACCGGTTTTACCAAATTAAGACAAATATTTGATGGTGCAGCCCCAGATCTGTTAAGTGCATTCAAAGACTATTTTACGTATGCGTGTATTACATCAGTAGATGTCGAACGGTCGTTTTCAAAATATAAGAATATATTTTCACCAAAGCGAACATCACTCATGGAGGACAACCATAGAAACATACCTGATGCCCCAAAATGGCTACACATCTTCTCCAGTTTGTGATAAGCAAGCTAGTTCATCAAGCTAGTTAAGAGGGTAAGTTTTACATACATTGTTATAAATTGTAACAGTTTATTGTTTCTCGTAATAGTTAATTTCGCGTACGCCACTATCCCACGGAACATTTTGGCAGCCCTAATAATTACATTTTGAAAACGTGTTACTTAATGTGCCAAAATGTTTCTTTTATATTTGCCCATTTTATACAAATTTAATGAAATTAAAGCAATTTTTATTTACATTAACCCTTTTAACCCCTTTAAAAACCAAACAATTAAGTAGCCATGACTCTCAAGCATTTTACGTTTCATATTAATCATGTAGACATGACTATCTGATTTTGACGTTTCTTAGTCACATAACAATTAGCAAACGTCAATCAAACAATAGCATCTTTTGTAAAGCAAAGCCTAGTTTTTTAATTAAAAAAGTATTCCAGTGGGATGATATATGTTTCTTTTTCGTTATAATAAATGTTCATGTTAATTATTTTCTGTTTTCATCACGCTCGTAGAAAAAATGTTGTTCCTAACACATGCAGAAACTGTCTTTTCCGCACTCGACTGCTTGAGAGAACTCCCCCTCGCGTCGTTTGGTTAACGGCAGTTGCGTGCGGAAAAGTACCACTTTCTGTACTTGTTAGGAAAATAACTACACTCAGTTCCAAAAAAAGTGACGCACTTGATTTTTGACCTAACTTTTTTCCTTTTTTTTTTTTAACCAGTGGGTCGATTTTTATTTTTTCTTTATTTGTTGGTAGGTAATTCCTTTGTCTTTCAAAAAAAAGTAAAGAGGTGGAAATTTTTTTAAAGCCTCCTGGATGGTAGTGGAAAAACTCGAACCATGTTTTTTTCTTAATTTTTGACTCACCCTGTGTGTTAATGAAGTAATGGTATAGAAAGTGCTTACACTCTGAATGAAAGACGCTTCTCTTACGAGCATTTTGTTTTTTTATTCATTGATTTATCTCTAAAATTGTCCGAGTTACAGCTCTTTTGCTGAAACCTTGCGTATTACCAACTTTCTGAATTTATCGAGAAACAGTTTTGTAGTGAAATAAACTGATACGAATTTTAAAAAACATTTTTATTAAACACAAAATTTTAAACTGGGATAACTACTTAATACCGTGTATTGCCACCCCTAGCAACTCTAAGAGCTTCTAATCTACGCGGCATACTGGAAATTAGGTTTCTTATCGTTTCCATTGGTATACGATCCCATTCTTCCACTAATGCATCTGCCATTTCTGCGAGACTTTCCGGAGGCCTCTCGCGAGAACGTACCCTTCTCCCTAATTCATCCCACAAATGTTCTATAGGGTTCATATCGGGGCTTCTCGCAGGCCACTGTAATGTGGTGACACCCGTAGCTTCTAAGAAGTTTCGCACTATTGCTGCGGTGTGTGGTCGGGCATTATCCTGCATCAATATAAAATTATTGCCCACTAACTCTGCATGAGGTAAGACATACTGCTGTAAAATGTCAATGTAGATTAAGCCTGTCAACGTCAGCCTCACTGGAAAAACATGAAGGAGTGTCTTTCCATTCATTGAAATCCCTCCCCACACCATAACCGACCCACCATTAAAACTTTCGCATTCTGTTATTAAATTCTGATTAAACCTTTCACCAGTCCTTCTCCATACTCTTTTTCTTCCATCCACCATGTTAAGGCAAAACCTTGACTCATCCGTAAACAAGACATTCGACCATTCAGGAATATTCCATTCTCCATAATTTTGAACGAAATTTCTTCTAGCAGCACGATGTTCGGGTAATAATTTAGGACCTTTTGCAGGTCTCCTAGCTTTTAAATTAACTTCTTTTAGACGTCTACATACCGTCTGCTTACTTACTGCAACACCACGAATTCGGCGAAGATCTTGCTGAACATTTACCGCAGTATTTGATCGTTCCCGTAATATCCGCAATCTCAAGAAGCGATCATCTCTTGGAGAAGTTTTTCGAGGGCGACCAGAACCCACCCTTCGAGCAGCGCTTCCTGTTTGTTCGTACTTGCGGATCGCTCTACGAGCAGTTGCTTCATGGACTCCCACTGCACGAGCGGCGTAACGTTTACTACGCCCATCGTTTACTAAAGCAACTAATCTTGCTACTTGTTCAGGATTTATTTGAGGCATTTTATGTAATTTTAGTCTCTAAAACTTTTTTAATGAAACTTAATTAATGACACAACGACAAAGAGTCAATATGGAGGCATACAACAAATTAATTGCTATGGCAACGGCAATTGTTTTTTTAAACGAAATAAATTTGTGGGATATACGCAAGGTTTCAGCAAAAAAGCTGTAATTCGGACAATTTTAGAGATAAATCAATGAATAAAAAAACAAAATGCTCGTAAAAGAAGCGTCTTTCATTCAGAGTGTAAGCACTTTCTATACCATTACTTGATTAACACACAGGGTGAGTCAAAAAATTAAGAAAAAAACATGGTTCGAGTTTTTCCACTACCATCCAGGAGGCTTTGAAAAAATTTCCACCTCTTTATTTTTTTTTGAAAGTAGGTAATTCCAACAAATAAAAAAAATTAAAAATCGACCCACTGGTTTAAAAAAAAAAAGGAAAAAAAGTTAGGTCAAAAATCAAGTGCGTCACTTTTTTTGGAACTGAGTGTATTTACAAACCACAACAATGGAAAAATGTTCTATAATGCAGTGTAATATACTGTTTAAAAATGAACCCCAAATATTTAACAGTGTACAATGCACACCTGCATGTAATCTATTTTACTTTTTTATATAAATTTTTTTTCAACATTTTCTGTATAGTTCTCACAACAAAATGACCACCCTGTATATACAAATAAATGATTAATTAATTTTCAGATACTGGGGTGAACGATGTGGAAATATGTGATTCAACTTTCTTATCAAATATTAATTATGGCCAATCTTCGACATTAAATGTTAGCCACCATCATAGAGGTCGATGAAAACACTTAAACGAGGGAATATGGCCCTATTTGATCAGATTTCCGACTTCCGTACAATCGTCAACTGTCAAAAGAGTGGGCTGATGATAGAAAGTCGTAAGCTGGAGTAGGCTTTTAGTGTTGGCTATAAGAATCTGCTCACAAATGTGCCCTTAGATAACAATACGAACGCCTCATAAATTTTACTGTATTGATTTTATTGCAAATAAGTCTCACGCTTAAAGTGATCTGTCTTCAGATCACCTTACTTTATTGTCAAATTTTGTTTGTGCAGCCCAATAAAACAAAAACACATCTGCGACTATCAGAAACAAAGGAAATTAGATGGTTAATGTCAGTATACAGGGTGATGCATCACAAAACGGACATAGGTTTATGATAGTTAGAGGACACCGTTGATATCAGAATCACGTATAGAAAAGCCTCATCGGCTCATCTTTGCTGAGATACAGAGTGTTTTATGACTATTTGCCAAAATTTCGTTTGGTCATTACTAGAGCTGTCAAAAATGTTCCGTGGGACAGTGGTGTACGCGAAATTAACTAATACGAGAAACAATAAACAGTTACAATTTATAATAAGTAAAAGTAAGTAAAACTTACCCTCTTAACTAGCTTGATGAACTAGCTTGCTTATCACTAACTGGAGAAGATGTGTAGCCATTTTGCAGCATCAGGTATGTTTCTATGGTAGTCTCTATGAGTGGTGTTCGCTTTGGCGAAAATATATTCTTATATTTTGAAAACGACCGTTCGACATCTACTGATGTAATACACGCATACGTAAAATAGTCTTTGAACGCACTTAACGAATCTGGGGCTGCACCATCACATATTTGTCTTAATTTGGTAAAACCGGTGTCTTTATTTAACACACTTGCGAACTTTTCTTTAACGCGCTCATTTGTTGCGTCACCTATAGCGTGTAGCAGTAGATTTACTTCGTCCACTATTTGCAGTGACTCCGCTAACGACAACGCACTGTTTTCTAATTTTTTTTTATGCTTTCATATAACGGTTTATAGTTCTTCGCAATATTTTTTAAATCTGTTTCAACGGAAATATCTTCGAATTTTGTCTGGCTTTCCTTAATAGCTGCAGCCTCATCTGGATTGATTTGTAGTATCACAGCTTTTATTTGTTGGAAATATTCAGCATAATAAAAAGCTGCCTGCAACCATGTTCCCCAACGTGTAAGAATCGGCTGTGGTGATTCAGGAATACCGGGACACTTGCTATGAAATGCACGAAGACGTTTAGGAGATTTAAGAAACACTTTTTTTTGTACTTGATATTAATGCATCCACCTCTGGAAAACCTTTTCGAATAGTTTCTGCCACAAGATGTAAAGCATGCACTTTACATGTAACATGTATAAACGTACAACCTTGTTCTTGCAAAGAAGGGCCTACCGAACGCATTGTCACGGCGCCATCAGTCACATACTTCTACACTTGACTTTTTGACAGTTCAAATTTTTCTAACGTCTCCAGCACCATCCTGGTAATTGTTTCGCTAGTACACTGACTTAGTCTTTTGCTAGCTAGTAACAGTGGAACTGTCAGTTTAAGAGAGTCCAGTACTCGTACTATAACATTTAAAATAGAATTTTTTTTACAATCTATTGTCTCATTAACAAATAACCAGATCCGTGTATTATTTAATTCACATTTCATCTTATTTACGATGTCTACATGTACAGTTGGTAGATAGTTACATAACGTTGTGTGACTTGGTAACTTCACCTGGGCATTGTATTTATTCCAGAACTCTCGAAATGGTTGTTTATCGAGTATGTGCAGCGGAACATCACAGGCAATCAGCATTAATAGTAAATCAAACATAAACTGTGTTGTCGAAGGCACGCCATTTTTTTCATTTTTGTTAACCCCTTTCCCCCCCCCCCCCCCCCCCCCCCCCCCCCCCCCCCCCCCCCCCCCCCCCCCCCCCCCCCCCCCCCCCCCCTCCCCCCCCCCCCCCCCCCCCCCCCCCCCCCCTCCCCCCTTTTTTTTTCTTTTTTGAGCAAATGGCCGTTTTCTATCCCTGCGTATGTCTGCCATGCTTTATTATTAAATTAATATCAACAATACAGTACAACAAATAAAATAAAAACACAAAAACAATATGCAGTACGCCCAAGTGACATAACGTGTACACAACTCGAAAGCTAATAATAGACTGGACTGGAGAAAGAGTTTCGCGGTCAAGGTGAATGCCGGCGACAGTAAGTACATCTGTACTCTGCGACCATGATACACAGAGACGATTTGCAGCATTAGTCATTACTTTCCAAGGGATTGAAATAATAAGTTCATATTTGGGACATATAATATACAAGTGACCTTTAATAAGTACATGTCTAATGGAGAAGAATTTCAGGACCAAACCGGAAGAACTAATTTTTTTTGTTCTCCAAAAAATATCCTCATAATTTTTTTTTGAAATTTTCACACAAAATTCGAAAATACATAAAAATAATATACGTATGTTTGAATCTTTATTTTTTTTTATTAAAATAGGAGTAATAAAAAATCGCTTTTAATGCTTTCTGTATTTGTCCATGTATAAAAAACTACTTTCAAAATTGTTTGTAAAAGTTATGACGTCATAGGCGATTTTTTTAAATGGTAACCCCAATTTCTGATAATGCCACTTCAAGGAACACATTTTTTACAAGTGTGGCAACAAAAATTATTGTGTTACATAGTAATCGAATTTTTTTTGCAAAAAAAAAATTATTTTATTTTTTGCAAAGAAATAATTTTTGATGTTTATGAAACTTCATGTATAAATTCAACACAATCGTTTAAAAAAATTTATAAAAATCACTCCGACAAATCAAGTTTCAAAATAAAATTTTGCCGTAATTTCTGTTGGTTACAAAAAAAGAATGAAAACTAAAAAAATTTTAAAAAATATTGGGTAATAACAAAAAGTTATGAAGGGATGAAGTTTCCAATGGCCACTCTGTAGATAGATATTCCTCAAGTAATTAATATTATAAATCCTCACTACATTAATTTTGGTGTGAGGGCTAATACGGTACAAGCAAAAGCAATTATTCTTGAACGATGTTAGGAGCAGTCCCGCTATTTCGAAGGACTTCCGACTTCCGCTAGTCTTCACTTCCAACTTCCGGTAAATTCACGTTTCTTTTCTAAGCGGATCTTACGTATTTGGACGCATTCTTATTTATTTGTAAGGAGATTGCACATATCTTTTACTCGTTAAGAATTATTGCAAGTAATTTTACGGTTACAGTTTGACTTACTTCCGAATGCAGGAACCAACTAGTCGAGACCGATGATTTTTCTTGACGTAATGTTTTTTGTTTGTCTTAGTATAAGGACACATCAGATATCTTTGTTTATTTTTTTTATGGTGAATAAAATCCAATAAAGATTACTAAAATTACCCATTTTTAAAGAAATTGTAGAAAAGGAAAAACGTTTGCAGACTTTCGTCGTAATCATTGTTTTGAATTTCTAACAAAAAAATTAATAAGAAAATCGTGTGATAATACTACTTTGTCAAATATCCTGCTAATATTTCCATTAATACCAGGATACTATAATAATCAGTTAAATAATATACAGGCAAATAGTCTGAACAATATGTGTGGGTTTTATTCCCTCAATCAATATAATCCTGTGACAATTCAAAATAATAATATTCTGGACTTAGTATTCCGCTCAAAATCGTGTCTAGTCAGTAAAGCCTCTGATGTACTTCTAAAAGAAGATTCGTATCATCCTGCTCTTGATGTTGAATTAACTCTCAGAACTAAATATGCCACTAATTCATCAAATTTAAATTATAATGTCAACATGTCATATAACTTTCGTCATGCTGATTTCATCTCGCTTTATGAAAATATAAGAACGATTGACTGGTTACCTCTTGCGAATTACACAGATGCGGATGATGCTTGTAACTTCTTATATAATAATCTATATGATATTATGGATGTCTGTGTTCCCAAATCAAAGCCTCGTAACAGCAAATATCCTCAATGGTTTACTAATAGTATTAGAAACGACATAAAACAAAAATATAAAATACTCCGGCAATATAAAAATACAGGAAACAGGCAACTACATGAAGAATTCAAATTGTTAAGATCAAAAATAAAGACAGACATTAAAAGCAGTCATACGTCTTTTTTATTAAAAATTGAAGATGGTATCAAGGGTAACCCTAGTAAATTTTGGGCTTATATGTCAAACAAAAAATATAACTATGGAGTCCCTGCCTCAATGAATTATAATGAACAAGAGCTATCTGATGGTCAGTTAATTGCTGAGGCATTTGCGTCACATTTTCAATCATCATACCTCCCATTCTCAGGATACAAATATCAATAGTGATGATCTTAAATCCAATGATACTCTTGTAATAAAAAATATATCTCAAGAGCAAGTTATGTCATGTATTCGCCGGCTAAAACCAAAGATGACTATAGGTCCTGATAACATTCCTGTATGCTTAAAGACTGTGCTTTAGCTCTTGCTCATCCGCTAACCATTATATTTAATTTAATTTTAAAAACGTCCAAATTTCCAAACATATGGAAAGTTTCACGACTCTGTCCCGTTTTTAAAAATGGGAGTAGGGATGAGGTTTGTAACTATCGCCCTATTGCCATTTTATGCAATTTTTGTAAGGTCTTGGAAATTCTTTTACACTGTTATATATATGATCATGTAAAAATATAATTGATATAAATCAACATGGATTCATGAATGCTAGGTCAACTACAACTAATTTGGTCTGTATAACGCAATATATTTCAGACATTTAAGATAGTCAAGGACAAGTTGATGTTGTTTATACGAATTTCTCCAAGGCCTTTGATCGCCTAGACCATTCAATTTTAATAAATCGCTTAGACCAATATGGAATATCGTCAGATGTCATAAATCTATTTAGCTCGTATCTCTCCAAGAGAGTACAATATGTGCAGTATCATGGTTATAAGTCTAACAATATAGATGTACTGCCAGGAGTCCCGCAAGGTTCCATTCTTGGTCCCCTCCTATTTAATATATTTATAGATGACATAACATCCTCTCTCAAAATCGGCTTTCTAATGTATGCTGACGACATGAAATTGTATTCTAAAATCGACTCATATGATGACTGCGCTCGGCTACAGGATGTATTAAATCAAATTAATGATTGGTGTTTTGCTAATAATCTACCTCTTAACATTAAGAAATGCAATATGATGTCGTTCAGTGGGCAATTAAATCCTCTAACCTTTGCTTATCAAATAGACAATGTAATCTTGGCTCGTCCCTGCTTTATAAACGATCTGGGAATTATATTTGATAGTAAACTGTCTTTTAATGAGCATGTTAACGTTAACACTAAAAGTAGCCTATAAAAATCTTGGATTTATAATAAGAAATAGTAAAGATTTTGCTGACCCTAGCACAGTGATACTCCTGTATAACGCATTCATAAGATCACGCCTGGGATATGCATCCATAGTATGGTGTCCAACATATGCCGCATATGTAGACAGTATTGAAAATATTCAGCGTAAATTTCTCAAGTATATGTATTTTAAGGATAACGGAATTTACCCCACTATTGGCTTTCCCCACGATTTGCTAATAAACTTATATAATTTTGCGTCACTGAAGGAAAGAAGATCCATGCACTCTATCATTTTTCTGCACAAGATAATTAAATATGATTTTGATTGTCCACAAATTCTCCAACACCTTGACTTTAACGTACCGAGATTTGCCTCGCGCTCTCCTGAAACATTTCACCTATTAAAAGCATCGCCACCTTTCAAGCTTGCTCTAATTATTCAGAGGTTAAAGACAATATTGATATATTCAATTGTAAAATAAAGGAAATAAAGAACAAATTCTTAAAAAATTAGCAATTTACCTGATAGATCTGGACTACTTAGTGTATTAGTAATCTGTTTATTAATTTTTTTTTTTGTATTTTTTCCTCTTTTTTTAGTATTATTAGCTACTAGTCACTTTGTGTTAATTTAATTGTTTTTATAACATTTTTTTTTGTTTTTTTCTTTAATTTTGTCTGTCAATCATTTCTGTATTATGTTATATACTGCCATTTTAAAACTATGTTTTGTAAAATAATGTATTTAAATGTTGAATATTGTGTAACTATCGGCAGATATTTTTTTGCACTATCTGGTTATAGTTTGTGTTCCTATCCCGTAATTGGTAATTTACTGTGGGATAGTGTAGTTAAATAAATAAATAAATAAATAAAATAAATAAAATTAATGGTGAAAAATTATATATCTAACAGCTTTAAAATAGGTCATATTACATCAATTGATAACTAGAAGTGTTACGTCTATTAGAGTATTTTCATTTAAAAATCATATAACAGCAACTAGATTTTTCAGGATTATAATTGGCAATCATCTAATATTTCTCATCTCATTTTGATTCCAATTAGACTAATGAGCATATTTACATCGTTTTGGTTCAATACAGGTAATGAGAATTTTAACATTGTAATGAATGTTGATATTAATAACATGGAAATTAGAACATTAGTACATGAATTATAACTGTAATTAATAATATCAATTGAGCGGGTAAATTATTAAACAGTAAATACGTGATAAATCAAAACAAATGACAAATTAATAATTATAACTATAAATAATTATTATTAGTATTACGCGAATATAGTAATTTGAAAATGTTATTTTTATTATTGAATGTAACAGCAACAAAGTATGTTTCATTTCTAAATGAACCATGGGATAACTTTAAATCGTAATCAGTATAAATGTTGTTACTTGGTTCTATTTGTTTTTTATGAATTTAGGAAAACGATATTATGCAGAATCCATACATGAATGAAAAGAAATTATTTGATAAAGAAAAATATTCGATTCCAGTTTCTCCGGAAACTATTAGAACTTTAAAATTTTAATCATGATACCCTGTAAATTTTACAGTTTTGGGTAGAACACTAAATTCTGTTTTGAGCAATGTGACATACAAAGGTGTTCATCCTGTTTTTTTTTTTATTATTATTATTAGCGACATAATCAATACAGAAAGAACAGTAGGTTTAGAAACATTTACTTGCCGCGCCGCTTTGGTTATGCCCTACTCCTGTGTAGCAGTAAAATACACAGTGGATGAGCTGCGCCAATTGGACACAGTTACCGATAACACAGAGAAACATTCATCCTAAATCGTGTGTACCTTCCACGTCAATGGGGGCCGAGAACTCTTTAGCATGGAGTGTATAGATGGCAAAGTAGTACTGACTATGGCAAACAAAGACATCAGGACTTCGGATCATCTCTTGCGTCTTGTAAAATACAAAACTGCAGGAGTGGGCGCAGGATTGATCAAGGTAGCAAAAACAGCTGCAGATGAACTCGACCTTGTATTCGACATTAGGCAAGGAGGTCGGCGGGGTGCTGATGGAGTCAGTCACTGAATCTCAGCCAACCGGCCTGAAAGCCTGAATCATGACCCAATAAACGTTGATAAACTCCAATACGGTGTCTTTTATTCTATAAGGACATAAATACACTGAATGTTTAAGTCAGTCGGAATTAAGTCAAAGACAAAGGGATTTATTGTGAGCTGTCAGAATCCTGTCAATAATGCCGTAGCTGCTTATGGGTTGTAAATGTTCCTGATATCATCTGCAGGATCTGCCGCAAAGCGCCGAAATCGCTTATGCACGTACCACATTTATCGTCCGCAATTTCGGAGCCACCTACATATGCGGTGGTTTCCACTAGAACGGGAGGACAAACACAACTGCTACCTTGCATCCCTAGAGATATTGAGTCCGTTTCGAGAAGAGAAATCTTCAATTTAGTGAAACTACTAATCCTGACTGCTAAGTGAATCCAGACCAATAAGTCTCACAAGTAGTCATCGGCCATCAAACCAAAGTAATGAGGTATGTCATCAAGATTTTAATACATTCCGGGAAATACATCGCCTTGAAGGAGGGGAAAAACGGATCACGAATTCCAATATTAAGCTGGCTACTCGGTAAGATGGTGTTAGGTTTAGGTTTAGGTTTGTTGTGAGTGGGTCTCAGTAGACCCTCCACGCACAGAGCCTTGTGGCTCACGCCTAATTATATTTCACCCAATAAGATTATGAAAGATAACTTTATGAGTGAGGTACCCGTGCCCCAGACCCCCAGGGACAGAGATGGGTCTGCCTTCTCATCATCCTCCAGGTATAGACGGCACTCGCGGAGTGAATGATAGTTTAGTCGCCGGATATAGCTGTTAGAGTTTTCAGGTTTACCCTGTTTAACTCTAAAAGTTCCTTAGCTCTTGATTTCAAAGGGTTTTTATAAAGTTTAAACGAACTAATCCTGGTCTGCCAAACTGAGTGCCTTTCAGCCCAGTTGAGATAGCCATCTTAGCAAGATGGTGTACTCAGAGATATAAAGCCTACGCTGTACCCAGAACAGAACACCTCTCAAAGATCAACCGAGTGGTTGTCAGGCCAAATACAAAGGGGCGGTCATTTTTAGTGCTCTTCCTCTGTTTAAGGCACATGATTCTGGGATCTACAGTCACTAACCGCACAGGATGTGGAGAACGGCTGTAGTTAAATATTTTCATGTGAATCGTAGCTATAGGAGGACAGTCCGAAGTCGGGAAACGAAAAAGAAGTATTGTAATATAATTTGTTTTTATTTAACCTCTTTTTCAATAATATTAACAGTGAAATCGTAGTGTTTATACGCGTTTATTTAAACGCTTTCACATTAATTAGCTTAAAACCAATTTGTCAATAAACGTGGTATACAAAAAAGCAAGGTTTCTATTTTAATTGCATTTCAATTTGCAAATGGATAATGAATTTCACTGTGGAACGTGTGCATGTGTTATGCAGTGCGTTGAGCCCCAGGAGGCGCCTAAAGACATTATTCAGATTGAATACCTCCACATGAAACTAATAGAAAAGCTTTTTATCTATTTTGACGTTTGCAATCATTTATTATTTAATTTATGGGAAAATAGCTACATTTATTTGATCATGTTGTATGTAATTGAATAAAAATATAGCGCTCGTAAGAAAACAAAACAGACAAAAGTTGTCTATACATTTTATCCAAAAATAATTCATTTAGTTTTCTTTAATTTCGTCTCTTAGAAAGAAATAGCTTGTAAACTACATACCACCGTTTTTTTATTTTATATCATTTTTGTCTATGTACAGGGTTATCCAACGAAAAGGCCAACCCTCTATTTAATTTATTTTTCGAGTTAGAAAAAACTGTTTCAAATAAAATTTGTAGTGAATTAAACTAATAGAAACTCTGCAAAGAATATATAGTTGCTCCCATAAAAGCGGGATAAATCAAACTAACATATCCTATATTTTTTTACACTTTTGAAATCTGTGTTTTTTTTGTGATTTCAAATATACAGGGTGGGGCAATAGTGCGTCGGACTTCAATATGTCGAGTTCTATGATCATCCTTTCCTTCAAATTTTGGATTGTTGTTGATGTGATGTTTTTATGAACATCAAATAACACGCTTGTTATAATACTTTCTCTTGAATTATTTGAAAAAACCATCATTTTTAATTTTTATTGCTTAATTTTGCAGTTATTGGTCAATAAATTGAAAATGGTCACAAATAGCCATAGGACTGTACGTAAAAAAATGATCGTTTTTCAATCCTACATCACATAGTCCAAAAATATACAGGGTGTTCCATTTGAAAAAAATTGAAAAAATTCAGTTCAAAAAGTTGTAGATTTAAAAATCCATTTTGGCCAACCTGTATACTTTTAAGGAAAATTGCTGAGTGTCATCACACAGATCTCTCATAACTGGTACTAACATATTTTTTCCTAAAACAGTAAAAGATAAAATACAACATATCTATATGTTTAAAATCACAAAAAGAACAGATTTCAAAATGTACAAAATATAGGATGGTCCATTTAAAAAAATTTAATTGGGTTTGTCCCGTTATTATGGGAGCATCTGTATATTATTTGCGGGGATTTTAAGAGAATTCATTTGTACAACTACAACTTTAACCTTTTCTTCTAATTCGAAAAATAAACAAAATTTAGGGGTGGGCCTTTTCGTTGGATAACCCTGTACTTGCAAGGAAAAACATTAAAAAAATTAACACTTCATCATTGTATGCAGTGCTGGAAATAATTTGGAAAACAAGTACTGTAAAGGATCTTGGTATGTATTTAATACATCTTTAAAAAAATACATTTAGATACTTCAAAGTATTGCTAAAAATATCTATACTATACCAAAGAATATCCAAGGTTTTTTCCAGTTTTCAGTTTCAACATTAATCTTTAGTTGACACTTAGATCAGGGAAAAATAGATTTTATAAAACTAACTGTTTAAATTGGGAGTTCTGTGGTGTGTATCACAGCACATTCGTTAAGAAGATAAAAGTTGCATGATTATCGGCTAGGTGATGTCAATGACAGTGGCACGTTCTCCCACCCAGACAATCCCGGTTCAAAACTTAGCCGAACCAAGTCCATGAGGTATAGTGAATGGGCCAATCTTTTTTGTTTTTGATCACATGCACATACATACATATAACAGATGTCAGTCTGAAAATAGCGACAAATGTTTGTGGAGGATGCAAAAATGGACGATATGTGAAAAACCCAGATTTCGGGGTGGTGACATAAACTTTCTCAGCCCTCGAACGATGTTCGAATAAGTTAAATGAACTATAAATGGCTCCGTGGTCTAGAGGTAGCGTACTTGCCTCGAAACTTCGGCGTCCCGGGTTCGATTCCCGGTCGAGGAACTGGGATTTTTCTGTGAGAGAGATTAATCGTAGTATACTTGGATATTGGGTGTGTGTCCATTGTCTCAAAATGCGTAGCCCTCTCCCACACAAGGTCATTCCAGACCTTCAGGGATAAAGGGGGTTGTAATTTCATGTGGTGTTATTATTATATTATTATTATATAAGAGCTGCGCAGTAAACAGTCGTAGGGTTAGGTTCTTGTTTGTGTTAAAAATTATCAACAATGTTTTAGGTGCAAATTACATACAGTATATCTCACTTAATTTAAGACCACAAAATCACTTTCCATCTTTAAATGCAAGGCTATCTACGATGCTAAGTTATATGAAAAAAAATAAAAAATCATAGTAGGCATTTGTTTTATAAAAAATTTTTATTAACAAAACTTGTTCGAAATCATTCAAAAACCCTGAATCCGAAGTTTAGTAAAATTCTAAAAAAATGAGGTTTTGATGAAAAAATATCATTTTAATAAAAATTATTTCTAAATTTATTTTTTTGAAACAGAATTTACACAAATGAATTATAAGTACAACCAAAAGAATTAAATGTTATGTTCTATCAAACCTCCATCAGCCCTAATGCATGCCTGAATTCGCTTTCAGTTGTTGTTCATAACTTTTCTGAGGGTTGCAGGCGTAATTTCAAGGCCGGCCATGTAGTCTATTTCGTGGCTGCGTTTTGTAGACTTCATTCTTTAGAAACCCCTATAAAAAAAGTTCAAGGGCGTTAGGTTAGGTGACCTCAAAGGCTATTTCTTCCAATCCACCTCCGGGGAAAGTTGTCGTTTAGCCAATTCCGTACTACCATTGCATTGTGGATTGGGGCTCCATCAAGTTGAAATATCAGATTTTTGTATGCAACAAGGGGCAAGTTTTCAATTTCGATTGAAAATTCAGTTTAAAAAAAAATCAGAAAACATTCCGCATTTAAATTTCCCTCAAAGAAATATCGCCCAATTATTTGTTCATTCAAAATATCACACCACACCACACATTCACCTTTTCTGAATACTGGCGTCGACAGTTTACCAGACGGTTTTCAACGCCAATTTCGAGTATTTTGAGAGTTAACTGTGCCATTAGGTGAAAATGTCGCTTGATCTGAGAATAAAATATTTTTAAAAAAAATTAGGGTTGTTCAAAAACTCTCCCTGACACCAAAAGCAATATTTCAGCTGCCTTTCTTCGTCTTCTTCTTCTAATGTGTGTAAGAAAACAGGCTTGAAGGGACGTAATTTATTTCGACGGATGCATCGCCAAATTGTATCCTTGGGTACATTTAAAATTGTGGATATTCTCCATTGGCTACACCTTGGATTTTCTCTCACAAACTGAAGAATTTCTGCATCCCTCACACGTTGTTCTTGTTTGTTCCACACTTTGCCAGTTCTATTGATTAAATTATTAATTCGACAAACTTTTACATGGTCTATTGGGGGTCGATCTGGATGCCGATTATTAAATTCTACAGCAGCTTCCCTCGCTGTACGAGAATTATCACGAACTAATCTAACAATTTCCACTTTTTCCGCAGTTGTAAGGATTTTAATTGAAATAAAATATGCTAGAATACAAAAAATCAGACAGAATGCCAACAGATTTACTTGACAACTAATCTGACATTTACAAAATTGTCTTTTGGTAGAAACAAAGGAGTCAGAACATGCTTATCAAAATGAGAAATTTGGGACTGGAAGTTTTTTTCATCAAAACCTCTTTTTTTTAGAATTTAACTAAACTTCGGATTCGGGGTTTTTGAATGATTTCGAATAAGTTTTCTTAATAAAATGTTTTGATTGAAAAATGCCGACGATGATTTTTTGGTCTCTTTCATATAATTTAGCATCGTAGATGGCCTTGCATTTAAAGATGGAAAATGATTTTGTGGTCTTAAATAGACCTCGGTGACCTCTATTTTTTGAGACCAGTTTGATTTAAATCGGACAAAAACCAAAAGAATTATTACGCTGTTACACTCTTAAGTGAGACACACTGTATATACAGAAACAGTATTCCAAACTGGATGATCAAAAGAAATGGTCATTTTCAAATCTACGTTTTCGTCCATTAATTTAATGTATTACAGCGGCACTTGAACCTCAATTGGTTCACCACCAATTGCATTTTTCATAAATGGTACAATCTCCATAATTGTAGTTATTGCGCAGATTACAATCCGAGGATATTCCACGAAGTACATACTTTGAAGATAACTTGACATTCCAACAAGATGGTGCTCCCATGTACTGCCTGTAAGGCAGTTTTTGTATTAAATATTTCATTGTCACTAGATTGGAAGGAGAGGCCCTATTGAGTGGATTGCGAGGTCACCAGACTTGTCTCCCTTGGATTTATTTTTATGACATTTGAAGAGTAAAATTTACGCAAGTATCCCCCTTGAAAATAAAATCTACCTGTCCAAGCGCTTTTGTCTAAAGTTGAGCCAAAATGACATAAACCCGGCTGAACTGTTTTTGGTAAGCCACCTTGTATGTCTGAATTGATCAAGTTGGCATGTGTGCATTTTGAAGCATAGGTAAATATTTAAGGGTAAATCTTGAGAACGTACCAAGCAAAATGGATCCAAATAAGATAGAGAAACAAAAAAGATAGAAAAAACATTCTTTTTCCACAATTTTTGGTCAGAAAATCATGAAGTTGCTTAGAACCTTTGATGTGAAGTTAACACTAATGTGGTGTTCTATAAAACAACAAATCGCCATATACTGCAATCGACTCGTGCCTCACCAACCAAATTATCATCATCTGGAGATGATTAAAACACTTTTAATCATCTCCAGATGATGCCAACTTGGTTGGCGAAACGCGTATCGAGTGCAGTATGTTTTGTGGAAATCCACATCAGTTTCAGAAAATCCTGTTTTTTTACGCTACGAAAAACGTTTGTCCATAATAATATAATATTAAGTTCGCAAAATAAGAACTTGCTATCTAAATTGTTGAATTATCACTTTTTCCGAGTATACACTATTCATTATAAACGCGTTGACACTAGTTGTGATGTTTTACAGATTTCATACAAATTAGTTGCATATGTAACAAATTAGCAATTTTGTATACAATAGATAAAATTATGGCATAGTCGTTGTAATATCAGATAAGAATTAGATAAAACCAAGCAAGTAATAATTAGACGTTTATCAGTACACGCAATAGTATTGTTGGTAATCAGCAGACCAGTAATAACAATTCGGGCAGTCAGCCTGGACAAAATACATATACTATTTCACGGTAATTATTCTAAAACATGAACACAGGAGTTGGAAATGTCGATATCAAGTCGTTTTATTGCTTCAACTGATTTTATGGTGATGGGGAACGTTAAATTCTGCAATTTCAACTGGACTTCGCATTAAATGAATTAATGACCAGTAGGTATTTGTTAGCCAGGAAACTCAACTTTACATAGAAGATTTTACTTCGTACCTTTGTGCACTAGGCACTCTACACATTCGAGATACCGTCCATTACTTTTTTTTATTTTCTAATTTATAACAGAAATTTGCAATGGATTGACAACTCGAGTTACAATGAGACGGAAGTGAGCTTCAGCTTTGTATATATATTTACATACATAAAAAAACGTATTCTTTAAAAATTTTAATTATTCTGCTGAGAACAATAAACATTTTAATAAATCCACGTAGTAGAATGATCCCTATTTCTGGATTTTTTAGTCTCACCCCCTGAAATTTTTCTTTTTGATGAAATAATAAGGTTCGCAAAGTTTAAGCTCGATCGAATGTTAACCCTTGCCCCAGAGGCTTTTAATTTTTTAAATCCCCATAACCAAAAATCAAATTGATAGGCTGCTAGTTATTGTCACTGGAATGGATATACGAAAACAACCGACAGCACTAACAGGACAAAATCAAGCATTTGCTTTTATGAACTGGTAAAAGAATGGGAACTTAACTAATATTGCGTAAGGTCTCTGTTTCGACACAATAGCATCCAATACTGGCTAAATCAGTGGCGCTTGTGTACCAGTACTACTGGAGCAACGATTATAAATGGACCTCTTGCAAGCATATTTTCGAACAATTCGACTACTTTAACAGGCACTTTTGATAAAAAATTCTGCTTTTTCCTCAGAGCCAAATGTTACTACTTTTAAACGCTTTCAACAATCATGGTTTGGGGCAGGATTTGATAATATGAATTCTATGTCCGGAGCTGAAGATGAATATATTTTAGTAGTATTGGGGGAAATGGAAGACAAAAGCTTTAAATTCGCTATAAATCATATGCAAAAAAGTCAATGTAGAAAGGATATAGAAAGTTGATGTAGTTGACGATGATAATATTCATCGATGAAATTCATCATGTCCATCATATTGTTGAATAAATAATTTGTGAAGTGAAATTCCCGAAAAATATTATTGTAAACTTCAGCAACTTCCTATAATGCCCTCTGCATTAATTTTTGTGCACATGATTTATAGCGAAATTCAAGGTTTTCTCTTCCATTTCCCCCAATGCAACTCGAAGCAGATTTTTTTTATCAAAAACGTATTTTAAAATTAGTTCGTAAATATGTCTGCAAGGGAGGTACAAGATAACCCTTCCTAGTTTTTGCTCCAGTATTACACAGCGTCATTAATTTGGCCAGTATTAGAAGCTGTTGTGTCGAAACAGAAACCTAGCATGGAATTATTAAGTTCTCATTCTTTTACCAGTTCATAAACAGCAGATGTTTAATTTTGTTCTGTTAATGCTGTCAGTTGTAGAGCTCCAAGAAATTTTTGTATATCCATTCCAGTGACAATAACTAGCAGCCTATCAATTTGATTTTTGCTGGTTATGGAAATGTAAAAAAATTTAAAGCCTAAGCCTAAGATTAAACAAACAGTACATTTTAATATATTGTATATTATCTCAAATCAAAAATTACCCGAAGGTTCTTTCTGAATAGAGATCATATGATTTTCTCTGGTTTCATTACATAATTTAGCAACAATATACAAATATATATATATAATATATATATATATATATATATATATATATATATATATATATATATATTCCCCGAAAATATATATATATATATATATATATATATATATATATATATATATATATATATATAAAACGGGTGATTATAAAGTAAGGGATATGTTTCAACTTATTATATATTCTTAACAAATCAAATTAATAACAAAAAGTAAATGGAATCTAGTTGCTTACATAATGGGATTTCTGATGTCAAACACTAGTTACCGCAAATGCTCGATATGACCTCCATTTTGTTGTTGTAAAATTACCAACCGTTCCTCCAAATTGTATACAGCACTATTCAACATTTCTGGTTGAATTGCACAAATTTGCTCTCTAATACTGTCCTTTAATTCCTCCAGCGTTGTTGGCCGTGTTCTAAACACCAAATTTTTTAAATAACCCCACAGCCAGTAATCCGCTGGGTTAATATCAGGCGATCTTGGTGGCCATGAATTTGCAAAATGTCTGCTTATAACACGATCTTGAAAAACCGCAGTTAACAATTCTTTAACTGGTCAGTAAATGTGCGGAGGTGCTCCATCCTGCATAAAAATCATGTTTTCAATTCCTTCGTGCTCGTTTTGCAACTGTGGAATTGCATAATCCCTTAACATTTGCAGGTATCGTTCACCAGTAAGAGTTACAGATACGGCCTCCCCATTCTGTATTTCCTCAAAAAAGTATGGACCAATGATGAAATTAGCTGTGAAACCGCACCAAACGGTGACTTTTTTGTCATGAAGGCCTTGCTGAACGATTTCATGTAGACTTTCTGTTGATCATATTCGACAGATTTGAGTATTAATTCCACAATTAAGAGAGAAATGGGCCTCATCTGTCAATAAAATACGGGATAATCATTCGGGTTCAATTTCCATCTGATCCAATACGTGTAATGAAAAATCGTACCTGAGAGCAAAATCTGCGTCCTTTAATTCAAACAGCAGTTGCAGTTTATAGGGATACATTTTTAGGATTTTCCATAAAATTTTCCAAACCGTGGTGTATGGCATTTGTAATCGTTTTGATATCGCATTCACACTACTGATTGCTAGCGGATTAGTATTGGCTACGTTTTGGTTTTCCTGAAGAACTTCTGCAACTTGGACATCACTAATCCTAGGTCTTCCTGACCTCGGAAGGTCTTTTACTGACCCTGTTCTTTCAAATTTGCTAATCAAATTACGATACGCCTTCATTTTGCACGGCCCTGCTCTCAAACCCATTTTCGTACGAAATCTTCGTAATCCAGTAGTGTAATTTTTACCGCCTTCATAATAATATTGCACTAAACCAATTCTTGTTTGCAGATACATATTGAAATTGTTACAATTTACGTTACGCGAGTTTTATTTTGAGAACAACTCTCTAAATTACGATTATTTCGTTTGACACTTGTATCAATAGTTGTCACGACAATTCTTTTGTTTTCCATAGATACACTAAAATCCAATTTTTGAGGCAACTAGATTCTGTTTACTTTCTACTACTAGCATAATTTCTCAAAACTATATAAGAATTTAAAATAGACCCCTTACTTTATGATAACCACATATAAAGAAAACTGAATTTTGTATTTTTTACTCCGCTGAGAATAATTTCATACACGTTCTTCAACGCATAATTTTCCTACTTTGGAATGAGTATCTTTTTATGTTCATTCCGTTAATTAGATCATATAAAAGACAATTATAATGCTTTTTCATAAAGATATATATTCACAGGCTTACCTTGACATTTTCATCCTTGGTCTTGAGAGAATGTTCACACTAGAGACAAAAGAGGAATATGGCGCCCGTCGTCGCGACGACATCTGTTTTACACTGACCAAAGATATTATGACTTGGTCCAATAACTTACATTCCCTTACTAGAATAAATATTGAAATTCTTATCTACCAATTTAAAATTCAACTAAACTACGACTGAATTGAAATGAACCACTCAATAAATGTTGCTTTATACATCGTTGTTTATTATCGATATAACTAACAAATGCAGACAGTTTATAATGTAATATAAAGACGAGACAAACAGAACAATACAAAACCAGACTGCAAATGCATTTTGTACACAAAATTGTATTACAAAAGTTAAATAAAGGTAATACATAAATTTTACATACTTTCCTTAAATTTGAAAAAGCTGTTCGACTATCGATAGACTGATCTCTTAAACACATAATATAATAAACATATGTATTGTATTTTTATTAGAAATTCATCTGTAAAATTTCACTCAGATTTCGTTATATTATTTGATTGCACTAAAAGGATAAAAAGTAATAATGGTAGAACCTGTACTTAATAATTATATAAATCATTGTATGGGTTCTCTTAAAAATTCAAATAATAATAATTTACGTAAATTTAGCATAAAAATATGGCCCACATAGATTAAGAAACTTGTCCTTAAGTCGTGCCAAATATGCTACAGGTTTTTGGATTGTCTTATAGGCTATTACTTTAGGCTACAGAAATTGCCTTTAAATAAAAACCCCTAAATATTTTTCCATAATATTCTTAAAGAATATTATCTGTAAATGAGTGTGATGGATGGCAACTAAATGTAAAATACAATACCATTCAAAGCTAAGATTTGTATTGGGGTTAAATTGCATTACACTAACCCTAGTCGCAATAAGTACGGTACTGTTAGTTTTATCCATACAAGCTGGCGGGTACTAAAGCACGTAAATTTTATGGCAAAAATTGGCTTTTTAAAAACCAATATACAAATAAAAAATTAAGCTATTCATTTTCTGAAGTTTCAAAATATATATACAATATATATATATATATATATACATATATATATATATATATATATATATATATATATATATATATATATATATATATATATATATATATATATATATATATATATATATATATATATATATATATATATATATATATATATATATATATATATATATATATATATATATATATATATATATATATATATATATATATATATATATATATATATATATATTATATTATATATTTATATATATATATTTATATATATATATATATATATATATATATATATATTTATTATTTTATATATATATATATATATATATATATATTATATATATATATATATATATATATATATATATATATATATATATATATATATATATATATATATATATATATATATATATATATATATATATATATATATATATATATATATATATATATATATATATATATATTTAATATTCTTAAAAAATATATTAAAGTTTCTAGTTCATTCTATGCACAATACTATTCAAATATCTAGATCGCAGGATTTCGTATTCCCTCCGAGCACCGAGCCTCTACATTCATATTCATTACATTATTCATTTATAGAATTTAAAAATTTTGGGTCAATCCACAACTTGTCCTCAAAGCTAGCTACGGACCGAATTTACAACGAATTAAAGTGAAATAGACTTATGCGCGAATCGTCAGGAAGCAAACGAGACAGAAAGCACTGGCGGGGACAATGTCTCTGACACATTTTACGAAAACGGTAACTCACGAAGTTCAGCGGAGCAGTCTTAATGCTGACTAGGTACGCGTTGGTCGGTAAATTCAGTCGCGTTGTTTTTAATGTTTTCATTTGTGAACATTTTATTAGTAAATCTCTACTTGTCGTGAAATTAAGTAAAACAGTGTTTTTGGTGTTTACTATTAAATATGAGTGTTGTACAAAATATATTAAAACTGAAAGATGGACATAAGTTGGGTTATGAAGACCGAGTGAAATTCAAAGGTGGTGGCCGTCCAGAACCTAATATGACGATAAAACAAACATCTCTTGATAAGAAAAAAGAAGTTAATAGGTATTTTCGAAATTCAATGTACGATTTATCCGAGTGGATTTGCGGATGCGAGGTAAAAAATGCATTTTTTTGTTTCCCATGCCTGTTATTTGGTGATGATCCTGATCCTATATGGTCCAAAATAGGTGTAACTGACTTGAAACATTTAAAATTAAAAGTATAGAAACATTCGCTCGCATCAAGTCATATGAATAACTTGGTACAGTTGATATTAGAATGCAGTTAGACAGTGCCTATAGAAAAAGTTTAAAAGCTTACAACAAAAACGTTTCTAAATATAGATATATTTTAAATAAAATAATAGACTGTGTATTATTCTGTGGAGCTTTTGAGCTAGCACTACGCGGACATGACGAAACTGAGTCCTCTGATAACCCGGGAATATTTCGAGGTCCAGTAAATTTTGTATCTGAACTAGATGCCATTTTTAAAGACCATTTGCAAAACAGTACTGTGTTCAAGTGCACTTCGAAGGCAATTCAAAATGAACTTTTACATTCGACACTGGCGATTATTCACGAAAAAATAAAATCTGAAATTAATCCATCTGACTTCATTGCAGTTCAAGTGGATGAAACCACAGATAGTTCCAATAATGTACAAGTAGTTTTTGTGTTTAGATACGTTTTAGACGGTGTTGTATGTGAGAGATTTTGGAAATTTATTCAGCCTCAAGGAACGTCATCGCAGCAATTGACATGTAATTTTAAAAGAGTTAGAATGTCTGAAAATTAATGAAAGTCCTGAAAAATTGATAGCACAAAGTTACGACGGAGTATCAGTAATGAGTGGTACTTTTGGAGGTGTACAAGCCAAAATTCAAACAAGTTATCCTTCATCAAATTTTATTCATTGTTACGCTCATCAACTAAATTTAATTTTACAAAAAGCATCAAGTCAGGATAAAAGCATAAATTTTTTTTTGCTAATTTACATAGCTTTTCTTCATTCTTTAGAAAATTGCCAAAAAGAACAGCCGTGTTAGATAATGTTGTTAAGGTGAGATTACCTAAAGCGGCTCCAACACGATGGAATTTTAATACAAAGTGCATAGAGACTGTTTATACCTATCGAACAGAATTATTAGATAGTTTAGAAAAAATCATTGATAATGAATCAGAAAACAACACTCTAAACCAAGCTATTGGTTTAAAAAACTACTTACAAAATGAACATTTTCTTTACTGGTTAAATTTTTTTCATTTAGTTATGCCTCATTGTGATATATTGTTCAATCAATAACAAAAATGTAATGTCGATGTCATAACAGTAAATAAGTGTATTGGCGTTTTTAATAGTAAAATTGAAGACATCAGAAATAACTATTTGGAGGAGACATCCATGCAGTCTGCCCAGAGATGTAAAACGGAGGAATCAAAAATGAGAATTTTATTAGAAGTTTGTGATATAATTACATCTGAAATCAAAAACAGGTTTGGCTTCAGTAAGCATTTAGCAGTGTCTCAGTTATTTCACGCAGATCGATTTAAAGATTATAAAAAAAGCTTTCCTCAAGATATGTTTAAATTAGTTAAAACGGAGTATCCAGTCATAAATCATTTGAAACTGAAAACTGAATTAGAAGTATTATATAGCCGAGAAGATTTTTTCAATAGTGAAGGTGCAGTTTCTTTGTTACAGCTTTTTATTAACAATAATTTGTGCAATAATTTTTATGAAAGTGTCAAACTGTTAAAAATCTTGTGTACTCTTCCTATGACTACCGTCGAAAGTGAACGTTGTTTTTCCACCTTCAAAAGAATAAAGACATTTTTAAGAAATACCATGCGTCAGGAAAGGTTATCTTCTTTAGCTATGCTTACCATAGAAATGGCATTAATAAAGAAGATAAAAAACTTTAATGAAAAAGTAATTTACCACTTTGCATCTCAAAAAGACCGGAGGATCGACTTGGAATTTAAATCACTTTAAAAGGTAGGTAATACAATAAACTTTTCTAATTGACCTCCCTATCTCTTGACCCACGAACCGCCACTGTAGAAAACATTCTGACATGGTATAAAAAATGTCCGTCTGACTGTCGTCGTTGTTGACAATTCTAGCCAACTTTTGAGAGTATCGAAATAAGCAACAAATTTGTCGTGAAAAATTTTAGTAGCACTAGTTTCATCAAAATAGGCCATTGTTTCTAAAATCTCATAAAGTGGCATAGCTTCACATCGAACAACTTTTCCTCATAACATGTTATTTTAGAAACTTTGCCATAATTATTAATTTTTACAGCCTAAGGTCAAACAGGCATTTGAAAAATCTCCAACATTAGTGTTTTTATAACATACTATTCGTAATATGTTAATCTGGCAGATCGGGATAAAAAAAGAGGAGCAATAAAAAATAATGCGTTTGAAAATTGCCACACCACTAAACAAACTTAATAATTTTAAATTTGAAATTGGTCAATTGAACCCGAACTGCCCCATCAGGAATGTATAAATTTGGCGTTCACAGTTACACTTGTAAAAAATAAATAGAGATTATTCCGCGGTCTAATATTGTGGGGTTGTAGGTTATACAACTGTCATATATAGAGAAACAGATGGGGTAAGGGCTGTATATGCTATGTTTCCAGAGCCCTTGCATGCACTATAGCACCCCCGCCCGCTTATGCTAATTTGTGAAGTGAATGCGATGTTCTATGAATCACAGGTATTAATATTAGAGGCGCACCTGTTCTAAATTATATAACCTGGCTTGGATGCACTTACACTGTTTTATAGCTTAAGCCGATTGTCATTTCAACCCCACAGTTATTATCTCATTCTTATCGCAGTTTTTCAAATTATAGGAAAAATATTGCATGCTTAAAAGCAGTGTCAATGGGTCGTAATTAAATTCAGATATGTAATAAAATTATTGAGATAAGGATAATAAGTCCATAAATGGGTTATATTATCTCTATTATACGATAACTGTATGATACACATTTTTGTCGGAAGCCAAATTTTTACTTCCTTATAATTAAAGGAAATATCATGATAAAAACAGCAATCAAACTTTAACGGAAATACAGCATTTAGAACTTATTGTATTCAAAATAAATATATTATTATATATTATTACATAATAAATATGTGTCTGTCGTTCCGACTGTCCAAACCTTACTCAGAAGAAAATCAAAACAAAATTTATTTCAAGAAAAAAAGATTCATGTGTCCAAAAACGTATCACTGCCGATACATGGTGTTCATACCTTCAACGCCATGTATCGGCAGTGATACGTTTTTGGACATATGAATCTCTTTTCATGAAATAAATTTTGTTTTGATTTTCTTCTGAGTAAGGATATATTGAGATCAAATTCTGTACGGTTATTTAGTTTTGAATTACAATTCTTTTGATCTTCAAAAATTTGGAACAGCATTACCAGTGACGTAGGTATAGGGGTTGAACTATTTATTTGTATCGAAATTTTCATGAAGGCAACCTATTTCAGAATTTGAGCCCAAAATGAAAAACAATTCTATTCTAGTCAAAAAAGGTCCTGTTATTGTTGCTATACATCTCCATAAAATATAAAAACATCAACGAAAACGACATCAACACAAGACGACATTAGCGATAACATAAACGACAATATCACCTACAACGACTTCAACGAGAACGATATCAACGACAACAAAATCAATGGCTATATCAGCGATATCAACAACAACAAAGAGAACAACATCAATGGCATCAACTATATCATCAGTATCAACAACAACTACAACGACGTTAACTATTACAGCAACGATAACGACTCGTTTCCAGCAGGTTTTGTGAATATTCCTTTTTTATTATGTTCATTCAAAATTAAAGCATTTGCAGGATCATACTTTTTATATCTTTGCTCGTCTTCCTCGAACTCGATACATTTTATCAAGATACAACAAGAGGACCTTTTTTGGTTAGAATATAATTGATTTTCATAATTTGGGCTCGAATTCAGAAGGCAGCTCTCCATATAAATACAAATTTATAGTTCAGCTCTCGTACCAATGTCACTGGTAATGTTATTTAAAATGTTTAATGATCAAAACAATTTTAACCCAAAACTCAATAAGTGTACCGAATTTGGTCTCAATATCTCCATGTGGAGAGTCGGTATTCCAAAAAATTGTTTAAATTTTAATTGATAAACTGGGGCAATGTAAGAATGATAATGGACGCATATAAAGCAAGATTTTAGGTTTCAGTTTGATATGAGTCTTGCGGTACATAAGGCCACTCTGTATAAATCCACTCTATTACAAAAATTTCCTAGTGATAACCTATAAGACTAAATTTAGTATTACGAAATAAAAGAAATATTATGTTTAAGTGGTTGCGTCAATAAACTTTGAAATAAAACATAAGTAAGGAAGATATCTTGAAGAGTTTTTTACGATTATTACATGCGTAACATCTTTGATTTGATATTGAAGTATGTTTTAGTGAACGAATTAATAGCAGAATATGGTGAAAATGTCTGCTTAACTCCCATATAGATGCAAACGGTTTCGTTCCTGGTGCGTTATATTTCATCGTTATGCCTCATAGAATTTCATTAGGTCATCATTGGCAAAGCAAAATCAGCCAAGGGGAAAGAGGAATACTATGAAACTTTATTAACGTTGTCGTTTGCTCGTTGTTATGTACAACACAAAACTGACGTTCTGGTGATAACATGGATTATGTATTTTCTTAGTTATATTTAATTTACATTCTCTTCTCATGAGATGATTTCATATTTATTTTATTACCATGCTGTCTACTATAATTACTTGTTCTTTTTACGACCAAAATCTAATAAAATATTTAGTTGCCATATTCTTATCACACATTAAGTAGAAAAGATAATGATACTCTTATTATATTCAATGTTTGTTCCCATTTCATAATACATTTAAATGGTTGCCAAAAGTCGAAATAAAAGTAGATAAACAGAAAAATATGGATAATTTAAAAAATTATAAACACTTTTTATTACTTGTCTAATTTTCACTTTATTTGTTAGTATTACAACTAGTTTCAGCCTATTCGTACATTTTCAAGTAAACTAAAATATACACAGATTTTACTTTCATTTAAATATAAACTGAACTGACTAGCAGGATGGGTCACTTTATAGTTGATTATATAATTCAAATTTGTACAGATGTTATGTCTTTAAACGTAGGGTTGTTTCAAGGTAGTAAATTATATTATGGTGTGATTTTTATTAACAGCATTAGGTTATCTGAACAAGTTTAATAACGGAGAATTATTTAAATCTATTTAGTCGTTTAATATGTTGTAATTTTTATTCCTATATAATTTATTAATTTCTAACACTTCTAATAAATTAAGTTTTTTACTTTTCCTACAAATATGTAATATTTCAGGTTGATGGTTATCAGTTATGGTATGACCAGAATCTATTAGGTGTTTATAAAAGTTAGAATGTTATTTTTGTGTGTGAATATGTTCTCTATATCTTACCCTGAACGATCTACCTGTTTGACCTACATATGAGGCGTTACATTCTGGACAATCTAACCGATATACACCACATTTTATAGAGATATCAGTTTTTTGTTTTGCATTGAAAAGATATCTGCCTATATTTTTGTTAGAAATAAATGATGTTTTAATATTAAATTTGGAAAAAGTATTGCTAATTGAATAAGAGAGTTGACCTGAATATGGTAATGAAATGTATGTTTGAACTTTTTTCTCGTTAATAGTGGCGTAAAGTTCTTTTAAGAGGGACTTATTTTGTTTTTTGTAGTTTAAATTGTTGATTATATTTTGAGGGTACCCGTTATGTGCTATAAGTCTTATTGTGTCTAATTCTTCTTTTAAATCTGTCTCAGATAGAGGTAAGCTGAAGGCTCGGTGTGTCATAGATTGATATGCGGCTAATTTGTGGGAGAGAGGGTTGTAGGAATTAAAAGAGATAGTGGCGTCTGTAAAAGTTGGTTTGCGGTAAATATTATAGGAAAATGTTGTTTTATGTCTTTTTATAGTTAAGTCGAGAAAGTTTATTGATTTATTATCGTTCTCTGTTTCTAAGGTAAAAGATATATTATTATGTGTGTTATTGATAAAATGGAGGAGTATTTTTAATTGTGTGTCTGTCCCTTTAAAACCTATTAGGATATCATCAACGTACCTGTACCAAAAGATAATGTTTTTTTGATATTGGAGAATCTAATACAGTTTCTTCAAGATTGTCCATATCAATCTATGACACACCGAGCCTTCAGCTTACCTCTATCTGAGACAGATTTAAAAGAAGAATTAGACACAATAAGACTTAAAGCACATAACGGGTACCCTCAAAATATAATCAACAATTTAAACTACAAAAAACAAAATAAGTCCCTCTTAAAGGAACTTTACGCCACTATTAACGAGAAAAAAGTTCAAACATACATTTCATTACCATATTCAGGTCAACTCTCTTATTCAATTAGCAATACTTTTTCCAAATTTAATATTAAAACATCATTTATTTCTAACAAAAATATAGGCAGATATCTTTTCAATGCAAAACAAAAAACTGATATCTCTAAAAAATGTGGTGTATATCGGTTAGATTGTTCAGAACGTAACGCCTCATATGTAGGTCAAACAGGTAGATCGTTCAGGAAAAGATATAGAAAACATATTCACACACAAAAACAACATTCCAACTTTTATAAACACCTAACAGATTCTGGTCATACAATAACTGATGACCATCAACCTAAAATATTATATATTTGTGGGAAAAGTAAAAAACTTAATTTATTAGAAGTGCTAGAAATTAATAAATTAAATAGGAATAAAAATTACAACATATTAAACGACCAAATAGATTTAAATAATTATTCGTTATTAAACTTGTTCAGATAACCTAATGCTGTTAATAAAAATCACACCATAATATAATTTACTATATTGAAAAACCCTACATTTAAAGACATAACATCTGTACAAATTTGAATTATATAATCAACCCTAAAGTGACCCATCCTTCTATTCAGTTCAGTTTATATTTAAATGAAAGTAAAATCTGTGTATATTTTAGTCTACTTGAAAATGTCCGAATAGGATGAAACTAGTTGTAAAAATAACAAATAACGTGAAAATTAGACAAGTAATAAAAAATATTTATAAGTTTTTAAATTAAAATGGATTTTCACAAAGTAACTTCATCTTCAATCAACTATTAGAAAAATATCCGTAAGTATGATCCAATGTGTCCGATTTAATTGAATTGAATATATTCCTAATATAATATAAACGAAGTAAAAGTTGTTTTATATTATTTTTCAACAAAGATCAATGTTCTAGGACTCGAATATTCAATGACTACTGCAAGATTGCAAAATTACAATAATAATATCTCATTTTATTCTATACAGGGTGTCCCATATTTAAAGTGACATAGAGTAATGGGAGACAGAGCATACTTAGCAAAGTTCTAAACACCCCAAACTTACCCTTGAATGTTAACCGTTTTTGAGATACAGGGCGTTTCATGGTTTTTGGCTAAAACTGTAGTCGGCTATATTTCTGAAACGGCTTTAAATATTTGAATAAAATTTATTACAAATATTATACTCTTTTAGTCCAATCAAAATCATAATTCACTTTGGAAAAAATTCCAGTACCGTTTCTCTCAGTGCCAATATCATCACCCTGTGTTTTGATAAATATTAGTAAACGTTCAAAAAGTCAATGGATCAGTGTATAAAATAATATTTAATGGCTGGTTTAAGGTGATCCTCCAACAAATTTTCAAAAATATTGATTGACCAAATTTTAAATTCTATAAATTAGGCAATCTACTAACTAACGCCACTATTTTATTAATTTTACTTCAATACTCTAACTAATTAAGCATAATCATTTTTTTTTGGACAAGAAATACACATATATTGAAAAATTTATGGTTCATGCAGGGCTGGGCTCGCTTAAAATTCATTGATTAAGTACATTTTATTTAAATTTGTTATCACATAATGTAATTCATTTTGAAATAAGACTAAAAAGTTAATATTGATAAGAAGAGCTAGTTATTTGCTTTCTTGATATTCAGCGTTTCTAAGATTTTTAAGTTTAAAATTCCCATTCAAAATATAGTACATTCCATTTCTTTCATGAAAAAAGATTGATGTTAATAATGGGTAAAGCTGCAAATCGTTTCTATATATCATGGTCGTAGAATACAGATGTACTTACTGTCGCCGGCATTCACCTTGACCGGAAAACTCTTTCTCCAGTCCAGTCTATTATTAGCTTTCGAGTTGTCTACACGTTAAGTCACTTGGGCGTATTGCATATTGTTTTTGTGTTTTTATTTTATTTGTTCTACTGGATTGTTGATATTAATTTAATAATAAAGCATGGCAGACGTACGCAGGGGTAGCTGACAAAGTGAATAAATTCATAGGTGAATTCCCGGATTTATTCTATGATGGTGCTAAAATAATTTGTAAAGTGTGCGAGAAAGATTTGATGTGCTGGGATAAGCATGATTGTGGACTTCACGTAAATAGTGTACACCATAAAAATAAAAAAAATGGCGTGCCTTCGACAACATAGTTTATGTTTGATTTACTATTCATGCTGATTGCCTGTGATGCTCCACTGCACATACTCGATAAATAACCATTTCGAGAGTTCTGGAATAAATACAATGCCCAGGTGAAGTTACCAAGTCGCACAACGTCAAGTAACTATCTACCAACTGTACACGTAGATATGATAAATAAGATGAAATGTGAATTAAAAAAATACACGGCTGTGGTTATCTGTTGATGAGACAACAGATTGTAAAAAAAATCTATTTTAAATGTTATATTACGAATACTGGACCCTCTTAAACCGACAGTTCCACTGTTACTAGCTAGCAAAAGACTAAGTCAGTGTACTAGCGAAACAATTACCAGGGTGGTGCTGGAGACGCTAGAAAAATTTAAACTGTCAAAAAGTCAAGTGTACGTTTGTACATGTTACGTGTAAAGCGCATGCTTTACATCTTGTGGCAGAAACTATTCGAAAAGGTTTTCCAGAGGTGGATGCATTAATAGCAAGTACAATAAAAGTGTTTCTTAAATCTCCTAAACGTCTTCGTGCATTTCATAGCAAGTGTCCCGGTATTCCTGAACCACCACAGCGATTCATACACGTTGGGGAATATGGTTGCAGGCAGTTTTTTATTATGCTGAATATTTCCAACAAATAAAAGCTGAGATACTACAATTCAATCCAGATGAGGCTGCAGCTATTAAGGGAAGCCAGACAAAATTCGAAGATATTTCAGTTGAAACAGTTTAAAAAAAAATTGCGAAGAACTATAAACCATTACATGAGAGCATAAAGAAAATTAGAAAACAGTGCGTTGTCGTTAGCGGAGTCACCGCAAATACATTGTTATAAATTGTAACAGTTTATTGTTTCTCGTATTAGTTAATTTTGCGTACGCCACTGTCCCACTGAACATTTTTGACAGCCCTAATAATGAGGCTTGTAATAAAAAGCACAATTAAAATTATTTATTAAACTATAGAAAGAAATATTAAAATAATAAAGATAAAGGTTGACAATTTTGTTTTGCCAAAATAAAGTAAAAATGAAACTTATTAAGCAACAACTTAGAACACTTACAACTAAAAAAACCTATTAATTGACAGAACGACGCAATTAATTAAAATTACAATAGATTTTTAAAATAATGACCCTCAGCGTCAATACATTTTTGACAACGCCTTAAAATTTGTTAACTGTTTTCATTTCCGGGTTATTTCTAATATTATCAGTATCTACATTAATATTCTTTTTTCTAGCAAATGTTCCCGTGTATCGAATCTTTCGTTGTACATCTCTGATTTGAGTTGGCCCTACAAAGAAAAAGTCTAGAGGTGCAGAATCAAGAGACCTTGGTGGTCAGTTAACCGGACCTCTTCGACCGATCAGTCTGTTGGAATATTACTGAATCAGGTAATCTCTGGCCGGTACAGAAAAAATGGGGTCCAACATCATCATGCTGAAACCAGATGCTCCCTGATGCCTTGTAGTAAATCTGGCAAAACGCCTAAGAAACTTTAAATAAACTTCTCACCTTCCTCACGATCTTATTATGTGGTTAAGATAATATTTTAGTCAAAAACAGTTAACATTCAAGGGTAAGTTTGGGGGTGTTTTGAACTCGGCTAAATGTGCTCTATCTCCCATTACTCTATCTCACTTTAAAATCTGGGACACTCTGTATAATATTTCTCACTTGACTAACTAAAGTTTTAATTAACATTTTCTTTTGTATCTATTGTTTTTATAATAAATTGCACTTATTTCAAATATTAGAATGTATTAAACCATATATAGTTCTAGATACTTAATTGTTTTAATGATTACAGAGAAAAAAATAATGTCAAGGCAACATTATGTATTAATTTCAGTGAGTATAATATTTCGATCGACGGATCTTGAAATGAAGAATTCCGTTTTATCAAATGTGGAAACCCTCAAGCAATCCAATTTTGTACGAATTTGGTACGCGGGCAAATAATAATTTGAAAATATGTAGACATTCATTTTTATTCTTGAAATTATGGGAAATTAAGCATTATTAATAAATAAATATATTAATTATATTCCCTCTTTGTATGAAATCAACAAATTGTCCAATCTATACGTATATTGAAAGCTAAATTCTAGATTTTTATAAATATTGTTACGCCAATGGACTACGTGAACTGATAATTCCAAAATATGCCCAGAGATGTCGTTACCAGTACTAAAACTTAAATTAAATAGCCAAATTAATCTGGACTTATAAAAAAGAAATTTTTCGAAAAGGGTCAGAAATATTCATGAAAATTCTAGATTCTACATAGACGGATATATAACCCAATGTGTCAAGAAGCTCAGTACTGATTTCGAATTGTGCGAGTAAAGAAAAAAATAAGTTAAACACTGAAGTAGTGATTTATAAATATTTAATTGTGGTTATAGCTAACTCAATCAATAAGTTATTATTGTTAATTATTAATTAGTTAATTAAGTAGTATGTAAGCGTCAATAGGACATTCAATGAGCGAATCCACGGTTTGAGATGTTCGTAGGATAGCCAACACGTAATATGTTAGTAAAAATAACGACACTTTAACATATATTATTAAATTAATCAATCAAATAAAAGTTCTAGTGACTACAATATTTAGTTAAGGTACCACTTTGAACTTGAGCTAAATAAAATTGTTTCATTGGAATCTGTTCACATAAAAGAATAACAAATATCTCGTCATTATTAAATAGACATGCAATTTTAATGCAGTTCGTCATTAAAGTAGTACTTACTTTAATAACTGCATGATATATGTGCATTTTACATATTAAAAAGCTTGTCAGCTTATTTTAGGCAAAAGTGTTGTTGTACGTTATCTGGTAATATAATTTATACTACGGAATAAACATGTGTAATTAAAATAGTCATACCATTTTTTGTTGATGAGACATGTTGCTGAAATAGGTGTGTAAATCCAAGACTAATTAAAAACGTCGCCCAGAGGATTAACTACAGTGTGTCCATTTGAGAGAAAATGCATCAAATATTTTCTACATAGAATTGTATGTTTATATGATCAATTTATTTTTTAATGACTATATACTATATATAAAGTATTGACGGTAGAGTTATAATCTCTACCCTTATCGTGTCGTAGAAGCACCGTAAATAAGATGATATTTTTCCTCTTTTCCGACGCGGGATTGACCCCACGTGGCCTCCGAACCTCACGCTAATTATCCACACCCACATCTTGCAGGGTTAGTGGCTGTAGATTTCAGAATCGTGTGCCCTAAGTAAACGGAGAGAACCTAGAATGACTGCCTTCTGCTTTGGCCTGTCAGCCACTCGGCTCATTTTGGTCAGGCTGGTATGGTCTTCAATTTCGAGAGCAGCGTAGGCTTTATCTCTCCGAGTACACCGATTATTAGAATGGCCATCTTGACCGAGTAACTTGGGTGCAGCATTTGACGTGAATTTATCGAAGTGCTGTCGAAACAGACTTCTCGTTTGGTGTCGAATACGAGACCGAGTTTATCTTCGGCTTTCTTTGTTGCCTTGAACAATCCTGCACCCACTCCTACAGTTTGATGTTTTACCAACTGTAATAGTGGGTCCGAGCTTCTGACTATGTTACATGCCATACTCAGTACTACTCTGCCATGCATATATTTCAAGATCAAGGGTCCTCGGCCCCCCGTGGACGTGGGAGGTAGTATACACGAGGAACGGACGATCTAGAATGAATACTTCTGTGAATATTCATCGACTATTCATCTTTGTCCAATTGGCGCAGCTCGTCTACTGTCCACTTCACTATTCCAAAGGATCAGAGCAGGACCGGAACGGCAAGCATGTCAGTCGCAAATATTCTTGTTCTTCAGAAGACCAAATCATTTGGATGTACCCTTGTTGCACAACCCAGGTATGTATAGGTCACTCCGATATCCAGATGTCGTAGAATACTTCCAACTACAAGCTGCCCTTCTCCAGAGACTTCCTCGCACCGTCCTCGATTAAGGTGAACGACTACACCTTTATCCAACCCGAATTCCATACCAATAGCCCGTGTGTACTCTTCAGCCATCCTTAGGACATTTTGAAGTTTGCGCTCTCCGAAAGCACAAAGTTAAAGTCATCTACATAAAACAAATGGGTGACCTTATGCCTCCGGTCACTGATGACATTATTTTTATTATTATTATAATGGTGGGCAATGATTTCAATAACTTTGCCGTTCATGGCAAAATAAAGTCCAAAGGTCTATAAATGTATTTTGGATATCCACTGGATATCCAGCTAACGTAGATGAAGGGGACCACTGTGTCCGAAATGTTTACTGAACCTATGTAGAGATTTTCCTATGAACGTCCACATTACATCCACGGTGTTGTGCTAAATTTAAAAATAATGTAATTTATACAACTTATTATTAATTATTACATTAAAGATTTTTGAATTTAAAAATATTATAAACACATAATACGAATAATATAAATATAATTCATCATATAGATATACAGAGTGATTCCCTTATCTTTCTACAAACCATAATAAGAGCTACACCATTACAGATATAAGTATGAAATTTGGAATATTGATACTATATCATATAGGGGCCCAGATTGCACTCTTGCTGGGACTTTGCTACTTGTTTAACCAGAAATAAGGGCAACTTGCTTATTTTAAATAGAACACCTTATACATTATTACAATTAATGGTACATAGCTTATGTCTACCTTAAATGTTTAAAGAGATACAGAGGGTTAAATAGTACCATATCGTGATGTAAAAATTAAAAAATGAAGAGTTGACCGTGATTTAAATATTTAATAAATGTCATAGTGTTAGCATATAGAAGAGCTGGATAATTCATAAACTATAGTTTAGTTTACGTATTAGCCTTATATACAAAATATAGAATGACATTGTACAGCAAGATATTTTTAATTTTGAAACGTTTTTTAATTGTAAAATCAATTATTGAGCATAGCTCTTGCCCATACTCTCAAAATTGTATGCAATATAGGGTAACAAAGTGCATTGTGACAAATATTATCAACGTGAAATCATACCTATTTATCAGCACCATCGAAAACATTAATAAAATTTCCCAAATGCACAACAATTAATTCCCAATTTCACACGTTATTTACATGATGAAATTTTAATTAATTTAATTTTATTCTACCCCCGATTAATTACTTCAAACCGTTTTAAACTAATTGCAGTTTTCCGATCAGCGTTATACAGGTATACAATTAAATTTAAATGAAAGTAATAAAATTATTTAAAATTTTAGAATACTTATTATACATAGTGGAGGCTCATCAGAAATGCTATCTAATAACTCTCATAACCTACAAACAGACATTACAGTGTATTATAGGAATATTCCTTTACAGTCCCAGTAATCCAAATTTTAGATTATCCCATAAGTATATCCACAGGCCAGCTCATGGTCTAACTGACTGGATATTTATATCCCATTCCGTGAATGTACATAACTGATCAACTACGGATATCCGAATAGGATGCTATTATCCCATAGATACCTATTCAAAAATAGAAATTCTATGGATGCCCACAATGGTTAAACTATGGATATATACGGCCATTAATGTGTTCCCAAAAGCTGGCAAAAGTCCAGAGACTAGCTTGCCTAGAAAATACTGGCGCAATGAGGACTACACCAACAGCTACTCCAGAGGTTCTATAGGCCTACCAACGCTTCCCTCGATGATAAAAAGGAAGGCTATGGCGGCCTATCTGAGAATGTGGGATTATGGGAGCTGGCGATATTCAGGTAAAGTTGAAGGTCACGTATCAATTGTTGGACTGGTGGAGAAGGAAATCCCCATATCTGCTCTAAAGGTGAGAGAAGCGAAAGACCAGCTAAAATTGGAATGGAAATATAGTCTCGCACTTCCTAGCAGGGAGAAATGGACACAGACAAAGGTTTACGCCATTCTAGCAGGTAAGAATGAGGTGAGGAACGGTGCGGAACAGATGATATACATTTGCTCCGACAGCCAGGCTGTTCCAAAAGCGGTGTGTTTCCTCAGGACGAGATCACCTCTCATTCAGGAGTGTGAGGACCCCATAGAAGAGCTTGCCAGGCATAAACAAGTAAGACTGGTGTGGGTCCCAGGACGTACTGGGGTTCCAAGCAACGAGAAATACGGTGAATTAGCTAGACTTGGAGCTGAGGTACCCTGCCTCGGGCCTGAGCCTATGCTGGGCATCACGATGGCCCTCAATGATGAGTAGACCCACGAGACACTATGGGAGCATTAGATGACTAACAAATGCAACAAAATATTCCTAAATTGCTAACATTTAATGGTCACTGCTTATCTTGTACTCAAGTTTATTTAGGAAGTCTAAATTGCGAAATTCTATTTTCAGGCAGTGGTATGTTTGTCATAGAGACTTCGATCATAACCGTAAACGTCTTGCTGGATTATTTCCTTTTCCTTATTAAATACTCAGTAGGTGTGTCCTAACTACGCCAGCATAATTGTCGTCCGGTTTTCTTGAAAAAATTCTAGGCTGTGTCCCACTTGAATGTCTTAATACATCTTTGGGTTATTATGGGATTAGCCCGGGATATCCCAAATATTCTAAAACAGTATATTTTATGCCTGTAAACGTCTTACGTGACTGCTACCCTTATCCAAGATCTAGAGTCAAATGATGACACTCACGAGTAGACATGGGCAAAGTGGCTCTAACTAATGAGTTAACTCATTGTCTTGTTGACTTTCATTAAGGAGTTAACTCAGTGGGCTGACTTAAAAAACGTTGAACAATTTTAGAATTCACGCGCAAATCGCACATAAATACTGTGTGCGACTGTAGCCAGCTCAACTGCTCGTTTTACGCGTTAAAAAGTCAACCGACTCAGACATGCATGACTACAAGATCCATTCCATTGCAAAAAAAATTAGCGATCTAATACCGAGCTTAATCCGCTAACTACGTACCAAGAAGTAGCGAAGCAAACTGCCAGCGAGCAAGATATATTTCAAAAACAATCAAGTTTCTTGCAAATAAAATCCAATCGAGTCAGCTAGCTCACTGACTCACTTGACTGAATCGACTCTTTGAGTTAGTACACTCTCGAATTACTCACCTCTACACACGAGGTTTTCCTCATAATTTTTTGATGTCAAATAAACTTCCTGAGGTTATCATAAGATTGACCCGGATATCTCATATACGAAGGAAATACCCCACTGCAATATGGGGATATACTTGTGCTGTGTAGGAAGAATCTCTTATCTCCGACTCTGTCCCCTTCCACGAAAATTGTAAAAAAATCTACCTGTTTATTATTTTATTTACTGATACAAGTCCTAGGGTTTTGGAAATTTATGAGTGGAAATCTGAAATTATTTTTATTATCGTTAGGTATGCAACCAAATTTACAAAGTTCCAGTGCACTTTATATAGTCGATCTACTTTACAATAGAGGTCCCTAGCTTTTCTTTCATTGGTAATTTTAAATCAATAGAAATAACAGGTGGTCTAATTTACTGACAATTTTTTCTTATTTATAGAGTTCTAGATGAAGCAAGTATTGCTTTACTAAATCTAAGCAACTCGATATATTATTAATTTTTAACGATTTTCTAGAATAAAGAATATAAATGATTTTTAAATGGTAACATTTTTGATAAAACGAACATTACATTGTTAGGAGTAAGTTAATCAATACGTGGTAATGTTGACAAAATCAATACTTAAAGCATCTGCGCCACCTGATGATAATTCAGCAAAGCTTACAAACGTGACTTGTGTTGATATTTATATATCATGCATCTCCTCTTATGTTTTATGTCTTCATCAATCATCACTTACTTCAACATCCACAAAACTGCACCTTTTCTTGAAATTCGCACATTACTATTACACACAATTTCAAAGTAATAAACACAACAAAAAAATATACTGTTTGTACAAAAGTAAAAGAAATAGTAAAACAGCTTGATTTATTTGGAAACAATGATCTTTTATCAATTCCATATAACGCCATCTACAGTTACTAGCTTCTATAACACCAGAGATGGGGACAATCGTAAATGTAACCCGATCGTAACCTGAACACCCCGATATTTATTTAAAAAAATCAGAACAACGACAAATGTAATGAAGGTTCGAATCGGATAATATTAACGAAAGATACTATCTATGAATATATCATTTACTCTACACAGTTTTAGGGATAATTTTCAATTATAACTTAGTGAACGCAAACAATACGATTGAAAGAAAATCAATATCTCTATTACACAGGTTGACCTACACAAAATTAGTCGGTCCCGCTCGCTCCTAGATGTCTCTACGGGCTAATTACTTACAGTATTCAATTACTTAGAATAATAATATGTATGTGTAAATTGCTATTCTCAACAAAATTTATGTTAGTGTACACGCCATACTGTTACTGTTTGTACCTATTGGCAAAGAACCAGCAAGTTTAATGTACTTTTCGTTAGCACTTAAATTATATATATATATATATATATATATATATATATATATATATATATATATATATATATATATATATATATATATATATATATATATATATATATATATATATATATATATATATATATATATATTTAAATGCACGGTTCATATAGGTTACAATATGAAACATTGCAGTAGAATATTAGGGATATTGCATCAAAGTTACAGCAAACTAAATATAACTCTTTGCCGTCACATCTGACTATATGAACAGATGTAAATAAAACTAATACAATTCAATTTCCTATCGATGTATTTGGTAAGCAGCAATTAAATTATAAATGACGATATAACAAACGCGATTTTACTCGTTTCCAAACCACCCAGGAGGTAGAGTAAGCGGCTCGTTTTTTTTTATGTGGTTTCCCCCTTTAGGCCTAGTCCACTAATGGTGTTTTTAAATGTTACTTTTCTTATTTTAAATTTAAACCTGACCAATAGAATTGCATAATGCAAAAAGCAAAACGCCAAAAGTATGCCATTTAAGTATACAATAATTAGTTTCACTTAAATAAAATCCTAATTATACATGGTTATGATTCTCATTGAGAATGAGAAGTTGCATTATTTTTATTAATTTCAGTTCAAATCCGTATTATACTTTTACATTCATGTGAAATAATTTATCAAAATTTTACCAGATGATGTCAGCGTTCTTAAAAATCAACCCAATCCAGTCCAAGAAAATATATAATGAAGAAGTTACACTCATATCACAATAATAATAATAAGAATAATAATAGTAATAATACTAATGGATGGGGTGCAAAGGACTGGCAGTACCAAGGCTAACCACCTAGTACCCCTTCCACTTCTGGTTCCCTACAATCTCAGAAGAAGAGCTCCTCACGACCGACCCCAAAAGGATGGGGGGTCAGAGACAGGCGAGAGGGGCCTTACCGGACGGTCTCAATAATGACGAACGCAATGAACAAGGACGCTTTAAATGGACGAGGGAACTTCGGGATGACTTGCTGACCTGCCGCGAGAGTAGCGAACCTGAGCGAAGGGGATATACGGCGCGAATGCATGCACTTTGGTGCGAAATGCATTCAGAGAATCGCGCCTTCTCTCAACAACATCTGAGAGATCAAGTATCCTTTCTGCTCAGGACAGGTTACGTAAGCGCACCCCGTCAGCTGGAGAAACTGCCAGCCGCAGTCCCACCGCGGTAATTACCAGCTGAAGGAGAACATCCTTTAGAGTTCACCGGTGTAGACTTAAGGACGGGGGTAAGCCTTAAAACTAGGGCTAACCTAAAGCCACAAGACCTGGCTAGAATGGACGCGGTCATCGATGAGGAACTTCCAGAAGATGCAGACATCTTGCAAATCAACTGTGCGTGTACAACGCGAAGCAAGTCGTCCCCCGTGAGAGGTCAACCAATCGCGGGGTCGAGAAAGCCAAGCGGCGTGTACAGAAAATCGAGGGCAAGATACACTCGGCCAGAAAACACGCTTCTCGGATCCAGAGTGTGGTGGATTACAAGACGAGTGGTAGAGTCTTTACTCCCAGAATCCGGCGCATAGCAGCCGGATTAAGACGTCAACACCATACTCTAAATCTGACAGTGATGCTTACTATCAAGTAGCACTGTCTAGATAGGATCCGAGCGCTCATGGCGATAAAGAAAACATTGAGGAGGCGGGTGAAGAGTATGGAACAAAACAATTTGTTCCGTACGTATCCTTCCCGCCTGTTTCAAGAGCCACAGCGTGCTGTAGATAATCTGCTGACTGTAGAAGATGTCGAAACCTTCTGGAAGGGAATCTACGAAACGACGTGTTCATTCAACAGCGACACTCCAGCAATTGCACACTTCAAGGCTCTGTGCCACAGACATCTTGAAGAGCCAAAAGAAGTGTGCCCGGCAATCAGTACGGAGGAAGTCCAACAAGTACTTATTGGTACCAAGAACTTCGCTGCCCCGGGCCCAGACGGCATTAACAACTGGTGGTGGAAGAAATTTCCTTCCACACACCGCCGTCTGGCGCGGGTTTTCAACTCATGGTTGAACGAGAGGCAGCAGATTCTGGACTGGTTCGTCGAGGGACGTACTGTGATTATCCCCAAAAAGGGGTATCTTTCCGACCCGAGGAATTATAGGCCGATCACTTGCCTCAACTCCTGGTACAAGATATTTACACGTATCTTGTATGCTAGGACACTGAGGTCTGTTGATCCGGTCTTCCAGCAGATACACGAATAGTGAGGTGCCAAGAAGGACATGGCAGGTTGCAAGGACAGCCTGCTTATAGACCGCTGTATTACACAAGATTCTGTGCAATACAAGCGGAATCTATCGATGGCCTGGATTGATTACCGCAAGGCATTTGATACTACATCGCATAAGCTATTGTTGTACTTGCTCGAATGTCTTGCAGTACCAGCACCACTAGTGAGATGCATAGAACAGCTGTTGCCGCTCTGGAAGATTCTCTTCACCATAACATCAGGTGCACAGCGGGTCACGACAGAGCAGGTGGCGTTTAGGAGAGGAGTTTTCCAGGGTGACTCCCTGAGTCCTCTCCTCTTCTGCATCTCACTGCTGCCGTTGTCTGTTGGGCTCCGCCAAAGCCGCGGATATCAATGTGGACCACCCAGCGACCGGATATATAAGGTCACCCATCTATTTTATATGGATGATCTTAAACTTTATGCCTCCGGAGAGCGCGAACTATAAAACGATCTTAGGGTGGTCGAAGAATATACGCGGGCAATTGGTTGAGTTCGGGTTAGACAAATGTGCAGTTGTCCACCTCAAGAGAGGACGATGCGCCCTGAAGATGCGCAGCTCGCAAACGGAAGCATCCTAAGACATCTGGATGCCGGAGAGACCTATACATATCTGGGTGTGCAACAAAGGCACATCCAGGATGTAATACAAATAAAGGATTCTCTCCGCGGCAAGTACATACACCATCTCCGAAAGATTTGGTCTTCCAATCAATAATGGATAAATCATGGTTATGTTTAATTTGTCTGGATCATAAGCTTCAGTTTTAATATTTTGAATGATACTTAGAACAACATTTTTTTGTGATGACCTCGAAAGAAAATGGAGTTTTAAAATGAAATTTAGTGTTATTCAAATAAAAGTTTATTAGTTCATCATCGGGGTTAAGATTCGGGTTTGCCGAAGTAACAAAATAATTGTTTATTGTGTTAACATCTTTTAAAGTATCAGGAGTACTAACATTATTCTTTTGATAAAAATTAATTTTTTAAATTCTTTCCATTTTTCTTTAATAGTGGACCTTTCAAATTTATTTTGCAAGTAAGCTTTTTTCTCTGACCGTATTGCGATAGTGGTAAAATTCTTTAATTGTTTGTAGTAATCACGGTGTGGAGGATTCTTAGAAGATTTATACCTTTTTTAAGCATTATCACGTAACTTTTGCATAAGCTTTATATTTTCTGTAATCCACGGGGCATACGTATATTTATTTCTTTGCTTAAAGATTTTTATTGTAGCATGTATGTCAAACAATTTTAACAAGTTATAAGTAAGAAAAGAAACTTTGATCTCAATGTTGTCTATTTCATAAATAATACCCCACGATATAGTTTCTAAATCATTTTGAAAATTTACTAAATTAATTTTTAAAAACTCTGTATATGAATGTTTTTTCTACCCCTACTGAAGCAACATATTTTATTTTACCGTATACTAAAAGATGGTCCGAATTTCCACAGTCTACCGTACCACATTCTATAACTGGAATATCTTTACTAATAAAAATTAGATCTAATAATGTTAAATACATATGTAACAGTTGTTCTAGTGGGTTCATTTATTATTTGCTTTGAATTAAATGTATCACAGACGGAAATTAGATTCTCTACTCGACTGCAGTCTAGGTTTAATAAATTTAAATTAAAATCTCCGAAACTGATTATATTATCAACATTAGAATAAATTCCAGCTAGGGTATCTTCAAAAATACTTAAAAATAAATCAAAATTTGTATTAGGCGGCCGGTATATATTCTCAAAAACATATATTTTCTCTCAACGTTGTTGGCTCTAAATTGTAGGTTCATCTACTAGAAAAGAAAAAAAGAAAAGAATAATAATGTAAAGCAACTCTCAACATTGTTGGCTCTAAATTGTAGGTTCATCTACTAGAAAAGAAAAAAAAAAGAAAAGAATAATAATGTAAAGCGACTCTCAACGTTCAAAAATACTTAAAAATAAATCAAAATTTGTATTAGGCGGCCGGTATATATTCTCAAAAACATATATTTTCTCTCAACATTGGCTCTAAATTGTAGGTTCATCTACTAGAAAAGAAACAAAAAAAGAAAAAAATAATAATGTAAAGCAACTCTCAACGTTGTTGGCTCTAAATTGGAGGTTCATCTACTAGAAAAGAAAAAAAAGAAAAGAAAAGAATAATAATGTAAAGCGACTCTCAACGTTGTTGGCTCTAACATCAAACAACTTGCAAGTGGCGATAAAATCATTGTACTAAAATTGAGGATGAATTGTGAGGGATGGATGAACAAAAATTTAGTTTGAAACATTCGTTTTAATATTTTAGTTTGTTGGATTTCATCCATAAAAGTCCTGTGACAATTAGATATAAATGCTCCTAGTTATTGTGTGATTTACGGAAATAAACAATAATTTATTTAATGTATTTATATGTTCCCTTTTTAACCGATATATTTCACAATGTCGAGACTATATAAAAATTAAAAAGAGACGCTCATGCCTGAAAATAAACAGATACACAATACAAACACAAATGTATGGACGCACAGAGAAAATCATTTTGACAATAAATCAATGTTAAATGTGCAAGAATATAAGTTTTATTTTAATACAGATACGTATTTATACATTTACAATTTATATGCGTGAAAAAATAAACTAACTGCGTTTCTGATTTATAACGAATAATCCAAATTTAATTGTCAAATAAAACTAATATTCATTACTGTATTATTTACCCTTTGCTAAATTAATTCTTCAGTTGAAGTAAAACTACCAAATAAGTTGTTATAGCTCCAATATACTAAAAAATGTCTCATTTACAATTAAAAACTTCATTAATAAACAATTTTACTACTTACCGATGTAAATATTGATCTATCGATGCTAAATAAACCGCATATTTTAAATTTGATTTTGCATTTGGAGAGCTGTATTGCAAAAAGGCTCAACTAAAACACACCATAATAATGATTATTAATATTGGATGAATAAGATCATCAAAATAAAATAAAAAAATAGCATAAGATACTTGTACCAAATAAATTTCTAATATACAGCGACTCTTGAGGACTCGCATCCAAAACAAAAAAAACTTCTGAATCCAATTAGATACATGAATAAGAGCATATGCATGGCATTGGACAATGAAAAGATATTTGCAAGTTTAAGAAAATATTATAACAAATGATCTGGTACAGATATTTTATATTTCAATGATATTTAATATCGTGTGTAAACTAAAAGCAAAAGCAGCGCATCAACTGTCCACTTTACTACTCCCAGAGGAGTAGAGCACAACTGAAGCAGCAAGCATATTAGTCGCAGACAACTTGTTCTTCCTCGGAAGTTCAGATGACCAAATCTTTCGGAGTAGATATCTGTATTTGCCATGGAGAGAATCCTTTATTTGTTTTACAACTTAAATATAGCGTCGTTGTACAACCAGGTTTCTCCGGTATCCAGATGTCATAGCATACTTCCGTCTGCGAATTGCGCATCTTCAGAGTATATCCCACATCGTTCGTTCTTGAGGTCGACAACTGCACATGTGTCCAACCCGAATTGCATACTAATTGCCCGCATGTACTCTTTGACCATCTTTAGAGCATATTATAGTTAATTGACTCTGTCTGAAGGCAAAATGCTTCAGGTTGACCACATAAAACAGATACGACCTTATGCCTACAGACAATGGTAGCAGTGAGATGCAGACCAAGAGATGAATCACCCGAGAAAACTCATCTCCTAAATGGCATTTACTCTGTTATCACCATGACCCGCTTGGCATCTGATGTAATGATGAAGCGGATTCTTCAGAGAGGCAGCAGCTATTCAATGCATCTCACTAGTGGTGCAATACCGCAAAACATTAAAGCTATTACAACAGTAGCTCATGAGATGTGCCAAATGCTTTATAATAATAATAAGCGATCCAGGTCATTGACAGATTCCGCTTGTATTGCACAGAATACATCGATCTGCCAGTAAGGTGTCCCTACAATCTACCATGTTTTTCTCAGCACCATGTTCTTCGCGTATCCGAAAGCAGACCAGGTCAACAGACCTTAGGACGGGGCCAGCGAAGTTCTTAATGCCAATAGTAGCTTGTTCGACTTCCTGTATTGATTTCTGAACATATTTCCTGGGGATCTTCGAGAAGCCTGTGTCGGAGAACCTTGAGGTGTGTAATACTGAAGTATTGTTGTTGAAAGGACACCTCGTTTCGTAGATTCCCTTCCAAAAGTTTTCGAGATATTAATATTATTCAACATTTTGTTTGCGTATTAATCGTTTCAGAGGCATTTGGTGTTTCTAGAGTTACAAAGTTTGCTCACACACGTTCGTACATACGTATTATCGACATAACAGAGCTATCTTGAATAAAAAAAGTACGCACCGTTAAACGAAAAAGTGCATAACAAATTTAAATTGCATGGTAGCGGTAACAAAGATGCTTCGCACTATTTATCTATTACTTATGTGTTGACGCTAAATACAAAGGAATGCCAAAAAGAATTACAAATATGGCTATAGTATATCGATAAGTTGGATTATATGCATGTATTTACATTTTTAACTTACCGCATTCTTAACGGCATCAGACATATTTTCTGTTAATAACTGTTGTACAATATATATAGTTTTTTCACTCTAAAACAAATTCAACGGAAAATATATTTTTAAAATAAAATTTTTTGAATAAACTACAAATATTTTACTTAAATATAGATAACTTATACGAACTTCTTTTACACAATGTTGACAAGATTCAATAATCATGAAAAGTTTTCCTACGTGCGCAATTAGCCATACCGCTTGTAGACATATAAAATACATATTCCCGGTTTTCTCAATATCCGTTAACAGAAAGAATGCTGTTGAGGTTAAGTGTAGCATAAAGCTCAACATTAGTGGCTAAAAAAGAAATTTATACGATAACTTTTAACCGCGGCAAATAATCACAATAATGCCCATTATGTTTTACTAGGGCGCTGTATTAGAAGGGTAATATCATCCGCCATTTTGGGTCTAATTGGTTCGAAGTAAACAACGCTCAACGAAAGTAGGAGAGTACGTGACGTAGATTTTGCGGCCACGCTATTGGTTCTTCTAGTGTCGCTGGCTACACGTCGAAGGTCTCTGAAGCCGGCTTTAGACAGGTAATATCGTCCGCCATTTGGGTCCAGTTGGTTCGAAGTAAACAGCGCGGTGTATATGTAAATACAGGCATTCGGGTCCGAAATATTCAGTTTTGTACAAGTTTTAAGATATTTTATTGAGTGAAAACGACAATTATGAAAAATTGACTGAATTTCGTGTTTACATTGAAAATTGAGGTTATGCTTTTAAATGTTAATTTTGGTTTGTACATTAATTACTAATTATAAAAAAGGAAATAGTCAGGCGTAGATAAAAATTAAATATCTTAAAACTTGCTCAAAACTGAATATTTCGGACACAAATGCCTGTATTTATATATACACCGCGCTGTTTACTTCGTACCAACTGGACCCAAATGGCGGACGATATTACCTGTCTAAAGCCGGCTTCAGAGATCTTCGACGTGTAGCCAACTACACTAGAAGAACCAATAGCGTGGTCGCAAAAATCTACGTCACGTACTCTCCTACTTTCGTTGAGCAGCAGCAATACTGTCGCCGTGAAGTTGGAACTTGCCAACTACACCGAAGTGTAGCCAGCGACATTTCCGTAAACAACTGGGAGTAGAGGGGGAAGTGTCGCTGGCTACACGTCGAAGGTCTCTGAAGCCGGCTTAATACAGCGCCCTAGTTTTGCCATATTTACTTACAACAATACCAAATGCAGCTGTGCTAGCCATTATGCCGACAGATTCATAGATTTTTTTCTGGCTTTTCGCCAACTCGAAAATATGAAAAACTGAAATTTAAACAACCAAAATTTTAATGTATTTCTTGGACTAGTATGCATAGTCGTTCTCCGACGACTCGCCCGCCTCCACTTAGCAATGAATGAGTCTTATTTATTTATTAGATTCATTCATTGCGGAGTGGCGGTTGGTATGCATAGTCATTCTCCGGCGCCTCGCCAGCCGCCACTCAGCAATGATTGAATCTAATGTATGAAATACATAATACTCATTTAATGCTGAGTGGCGGCTGGCGAGTCGCCGGAGAATGACTATACATACTAGCCCTATACAGCGCATTCATTTAAAAATTAGCCACCCTAAAGATCTCCATTTGTTTTAGCAACTATTATTCTTAGTAAAAACACTTCAATTTAGTTAGCTGAAATGCACTAAAAAATGTTATATTCCACCCCAAGTAGCATTTCGAGTTGTAATTTGGCGGCGCCAACGATGTTTTAATTTGAGACATATTCAGGATGGCTGGTGTTGAAATAAAGGCACTGTATGTACTGACACAGTTTCATATGACACGGTAATTTTGTAATATTTTATGTTTCAGTATAATTTGTATTTTCTGAATTGTTTGATCTATGGAGAATGAAATGTTCTGTTGGTATGAAATATACCAACAGATTAGGTGCAACCATCAGTTTTGCCACCTTGAGTGATCCCGATCGAGAGAATTGTTGAGGTTCACAAGGGACAAAGAGATATTCACGTAATTTTGAGGGATTTTTGAAAACTTTGCAATAAATGAATTAAATAATATTTCTTTGTTATCGATTGCTGCTTTTGTTTTATTTAATTAATCATCCTCAACATCTTGTGGTCATAAAGAGAATCAACAACAAATATTGCGCTGGTTCCTTCGGGTGCCATTTAGGTTTAGTGGAAAAGTGAACCTAATATTATACGTATGAAATATAGCATCTACATATGACGTCACGTTTTTCAAGGTCGCTGCTTGAAGGATAAATAAACAACAAATCATAACCTCATTTCAGTTCCTTGTAATATAAAAATACCATTGTATTTTTTTTAATAACTTTCAAGTTTTGTCTCCTTACATTTTTAATTAAAATGTCAAGTTTTGTACTGTGGTGGGTTGTGAAAATAACGTGACAAGAGACAGTGTCAGTTTTTATATAATTTCATCGGTCCTTGATAATCATAAACAATATAATCAATTGGCGTGTGATAATAATCACTATACATGATCAAAGCCAAATTTTTTGACAGAAAACATAGGAATACGTTCACAATAAAATATTACAACCAATGACCAAACTACATATTATGGGACTAAATAGCATTTGAGGTTATAGCCTCTTAGTTTCACCTCCAAGTACCTAAGTTAGTCACAACCCATCCGATCCTCTTTTATCGAAAAATAAGGCGCATTCAACAGAGCAATGACTATATTTGAGAAATCGTTAATTTGCTATTCTCGTATACACCTCGCCAATGGGTTCTTTTTGAAAGACCGAAATATGTTAATGGTTCAAATTTTTCTTATCTATGCCTCCATATAAAGTTTTATAAGTTAACCCAAAACTTCTTGGAAAATTTAATATCTCAAAATCCTCAGGTCAATATGTTCATTTATAATAAGCGTAGGTAGTTTACTGTACAAATTTTTTTTGGTGTCTTTTGCAGTAAGTAACAAAAAAGAAAGTTTGACCTCTCTATTATGCCGTTTATATACAGTGTGTCTATAAAGTATGGAATAAATTAATTATTTCTTTAACCAAAAATATTTGGAAGAAATCCTCGGATACGCCGAATTGTAATTTCAATTGCTTGTCTTTCATTTTATGGTTTTGGTTATGACGTAATCACTGTTTCCGTTATGACGTCATCGATATTTTTTTAACGGAACGCCCTGTATATTTCTCCATTTTTGGATTCTGCTTCAACAGCTGATTCCAAATATGTATCACACTTAGGATCTGAAATTGATAAGTTGGAGGATACGGCCATTTAAAAAACAAGTAAAAAGTTAAAGACGTTTTTTATTAATTTTGGAAGTAGGCTAGTTTTTGATTGTTTTTTTGTTTTATCAGTATCGTCTTTAATAGTGAACCACTTAATAATACTTTACCCCAGTAGTGGTTTCTCAATAATTGTTGTCGATTTATTTTAATTTATGCTGTAAAGCAGATGATTGAAATTCTTACTATGATTGTGTATGGTGATAGGTTGCGAACTCAACAAGAAGTATGTAATTTATTTAATACTAAATATCCGGAACGACCCATAACCCAATCGACAGTGATTGAAATTGAAAAAAAAAATAAATAGACTGGCTGTCGAGGAAAATACACATACCAGCATTCGCCAGGTTAGTTGCGATTATGATGTTACTAAAACGTCAGTACATTCAGTATTAACCACAGAAAAGTGACATCCCTTTAAGATTCAGCTTGTGCAAGGACTAACTGTTGATGATCCAGATCGGAGAATAAAATTTTGTGAAACAATGATGAATATGTGCAATGGTAATCCTCTTTTGATAAAAAAATAATGTTTTCTCCGGCGAATGCATTTTTAAATTAAATGGTGAAGTGAATCGTCAGAAATGTAGATACTGGGAAAACCCCCGATGGATGCAGGAGCAGCTCACACAGTATCCACAAAAGGTAAATGTGTAGGCGGGAATTGTAAGAAGTAGAATCATTGCACCATATTTTTTTCGATGGACCTGTGAACGAACCGGCATATCTCCAATTTTTAATCTCATCTCAACGTTATTTAATTTATTCCCCAGCAGAATTAATCCTGGAAATGTTGACGAAAGCCTGTGGTATAAACAGGATGGTGCTCCTCCCCATTATGCAGCAGACGTTCGAAGGTATCTTGACCAAATACTTCTGAACAGGTGGATTGGTAGACGTCAAATGGCCACCAAGGTCACCACATCTTAATCCATTGGATTATTTTCTGTGGGGCCATCTAAACAATTTAGTTTATAAAACCAAACCAGAAAACATTGTTCAATTAAAAGAGAATTAGAATAGAAATAAACAAAATTTCTCAGGAAACTATAAACAAGGTCCAGCAACACTTTATTCATCGTGTAGGATACTGTCAGCTACAACAAGGAGTACAGTTCGAACATTTACTATACATTGTTTTTATTAACTAACCGTTAGTTCTAGTCACTATTATTTGTTCAAACAAAACATGAAAATTAGTAAATTATTATATTCAAAATGGCCGTATCTTTCAACTTATTAATTTTAGAACCTAAGTGTGATACATTTTTGGAATCAGATATTGATTCAGAATCCAAAAATGGAGAAATATATAGGGTGTTCCATTAAAAAAATATATCGATCACGTCATAACGGAAAGTGATGACGTCATAACCAAAACGCTAAAAGATAAGGTGAACAATTGAAATTAGAAATCGATGTGTCCGAGAACTTTTTCTAATAATTATTTAAGGTTTAAGAAATAATGAATTTATTCCATACTTTACAGACTCACCGTATACAGAAACATCATGTTTCGACATTCCAGCCCAACAAACAAGATAGAACAATATGCGTCATTTCATTCATCTTATTAAATTGTGTAAAACACCAAATTATTAGAGTACATACCTTTGGAAAACTGACATTTCTGAGAAGTAATATTCATGGACACAGTTGTATTTATTTCTGTCAGCAGAAGTTGATTTAATCGGGATATTCTGATTTTAACAAAATAAACCAAGTGACAGAAGAACAATATCTGATTTACTAACATATATTTCAAGGCATAATAAGGTACGTATTCCATAAGAATATCGTTGGAACTTTTTATCCTTCTTATTTTAGTATGCCAAACTGTAATATCCAACACATAAATTGCAGAATATGATACTAGTACAGAAGATATGAAATAAATTGATTTTTTTCTATACTCTGAGAAGTTTTTAATAGGAAATATTTTCTCGATCTGAAAAAAATTATTGTATAATATAATACATCTAATTATATCACCTACGAATAAGTACCTCATTAAAACAGTGAAAAACGTTCCATACAGCTTTTAACTTAAAAGGAATAGCAAGAACACAAAAAATCAGTACAGTTAACGAACTGATTTCATCAATGATAGTAACATATGTTCCCTTTTTGTCGGCTTTGTTGGTTCTGGTTTTACCTTGCTCAGATTCACCAACCAAATTAATTAAGGTTGTGACAACTAAAAAAAAATGTCTTAGTGATATGAAAATAATTCACCTTTTTTATTTTAATATAAAAACAAAGTGGAATATTCGTGAGCAGCTTGTGACCAATGATATACATACTAACCTCACATTTTCCGTATATTTTTTAGCTTCTATGGTTCCCGTCTACATAAAATAATGGGATATATCTCGATTACATCTATTTTCATGATGTCGTCAAAAGATCATTTGATTGGCAGAATTACGTTGGCTGTTAAATCACATATATAAATTTTGAAAACAGGCAATTGGAACGGTCATAGAATTAAAAGAAAAAGTGGTTATAAGCTTTTGCAAAAGTAAATTTTCTGAGTTTATAGAAACAAATTGTATTAAATTTTTTACGTATACTTTTTAGATGTGATTTATGGTCTGAGCACAAATACATCAAGAAATTAATCTGCCAATTTCGGGTATCGATATACCATTTCAAAATAACATGTTTGTTATATAAACTTTTGTCGAAAAGTGAACCGTTTCCGATTAATAACCAAATACACATGTCGTGATGGAATCATATTTTTCAGAACATCTACGGAACCACTAAATCGAGTACCTTCAAATTTATGTTTGATAATACTACAACTTGAGTGTATGAAACCTCACTATTGCATTGATATTCATGTGCAGAGTGTTTATTTTCTTTGGCAACAAGGGTCGATTTTGTACCTTTAAGTTTTGTCTCAGTAACGCCACTGGATCTTAATACGACAAAATCACCCACCCGGTTTTGATCCCGGGCAGTCTGGGTGGAAGGGTGTGACACTGTCCATGGAACTACCGAGCTGATAACGCGATGTGATTGGTATGACTGTTTTATACCTATGCATATATGTATTTCAATATATTACTGGTCACAATCTGCTTACGGATTCCGTTGTGTCTTTGTAAAAAGAGGAATACAATAAATATCTTATAAGTAGGGCTGTCAAAAATGTTCCGTGGGACAGTGGCGTATGCGAAATTAACTAATACGAAAAACAATAAACTGATACAATTTATAACAATGTATGTCAAACTTACCCTCTTAACTAACTTGATGAACTAGCTTGCTTATCACAAACTGGAGAAGATGTGTAGCCATTTGCAGCATCAGGTAAGTTTCTATTGTTGTCTGCATGAGTGATGTTCGCTTTGGTGAAAATATATTCTCATATTTTGAAAACGACCGTTCGACATCTACTGATGTAATACACGCATACGTAAAATAGTCTTTGAACGCACTTAACGGATCTGGGGCTGCACCATCACATATTTGTCTTAATTTGGTAAAACCGGTGTCTTTATTTAACACACTTGCGAACTTTTCTTTAACGCGCTCATTTGTTGTGTCACCTATAGCGTGTAGCAGTAGATTTACTTCGTCCACTATTTGCAGTGACTCCGCTAACGACCACGCACTGTTTTCTAATTTTTTTATGCTTTCATGTAATGGTTTATAGTTCTTCGCAATAATTTTTAAAGCTGTTTCAACGGAAATATCTTCGAATTTTGTCTGGCTTTCCTTAATAGCTGCAGCCTCATCTGGATTGAATTGTAGTATCACAGCTTTTATTTGTTGGAAATATTCAGCATAATAAAAAGCTGCCTGCAACCATGTTCCCCAACGTGTAAGAATCGGCTGTGGTGGTTCAGGAATACCGGGACACTTGCTATGAAATGCACGGGGACGTTTAGGAGATTTAAGAAACACTTTTTTTGTACTTGCTATTAATGCATCCACCTCTGGAAAACCTTTTCGAATAGTTTCTGCCACAAGATGTAAAGCATGTACTTTACATGTAACATGTATAAATGTACAACCTTGTTCTTCCAAAGAACGGCCTACCGATCGCATTGTCACGGCACCATCAGTCACAAATATCAACACTTGCCTTTTTGACAGTTCAAATTTTTCTAACGTCTCCAGCACCACCTTGGTAAATGTTCCGCTAGTACACTGACTTCGTCTTTTGCTAGCTAGTAACAGTGGACCTGTCGGTTTAAGAGGGTCCAGTACTCATACTATAAAATTTAAAAGATTTTTTTTTACAATCTGTTGTCTGATCAACAGCCGTGTATTTTTTAATTCATATTTCATCTTATTTACCATTTCTACGTGTACAGTTGGTAGATAGTTGCATAACGTTGTGCGACTTAGTAACTTCACCTGAGCATTGTATTTAGTCCAGATCTCAATGGTTGTTTATCGAGTATGTGCAGCGGAACATCACAGGCAATCAGCATTAATAGTAAATCAAACATAAACTGTGTTGTCGAAGGAACGCCATTTTTTTTATGGTGTACACTATTTACGTGAAGTCCACAATCACGCTTATCCCAGCACATCAAATCTTTCTCGCACACTTTACAAATTATTTTAGCACCATCATAGAATAAATCCGGGAATTCACCTATGAATTTATTCACTTTGTCAGTAAATGGCCGTTTTCTACCCCTGCGTACGTCTGCCATGCGTTATTATTAAATTAATATCAACAACACAGTACAACAAATAAAATAAAAACACAAAAAGAATATGCAATTCGCCCAAGTGACTTAACGTGTACACAACTGGAAAGCTAATAATAGACTGGACTGGAGAAAGAGTTTCGCGGTCAAGGTGAATGTCGGCGACAGTAAGTACATCTGTACTCTACGACCATGATATACAGAAACGATTTGCAGCTTTACTTATAAGTATAAATATATAATATTCCACATAGAATTTGGCGTACCGTGTATATACAATTACGGTGGGGGGGAACATATTTTATTAATCGAAGGGTTACCGATATTTGTCTGCATAGGTAGTTGGTATATGTGCTCTACATACACCAAATATGCTGGCAGACAAAACTTTCCGTCGGCGCGCGGTAACCGGAAATTGAAAACAAAAATTTTAGTTACCGGACCAAACCTAGCGCAAAATGTTTGCTTTGGTGTGTACAGTACTGTACTATAGTGGCAGATATTTCTATCGGTCAGTTTTTCAGCAATTTGCCATCAGTGACGAAAATGGATAAAAATGTTGATAAAAAATAGTTAAAATTAAAAAAACGTCTGCTCAGCCAGCTTATGGCACAAGGCGCTAAATAACCCTAACCTTGACTGGCAGATATTTTTGCAAAATTTTTCGTATTTTCTACTGTAATAACACATCCAAAGGACGCATTTTAATATTTATAAGAAAAAAGTACCCACACGAAAAAAAAATTTTTTAAACCTTTAAGGGGTAAACATTTTACGCTAGGTTTGGTCCGGTAACTAAAAAATTTTTTTTTCAATTTCCGACTACTGCGCGCCGACCGGAAATTTTGTCTGCCAGCGTAATTGGGGTATGTAGAGTATAACAATTTTATTCTTAAATGTATCTGTTTGGTAACTTTAACAGGAGGTGGATCTACCGGCCCTAAAGTACATTGTGCGGGAGGGGGTTACACATTTAGAGACAACGGACACACACCCAATATCAAAGTATGCCAGGATTAATTTCTGCTTTAGAAAAGCAGCGAACTCGTGGTTCCGGATTAAACGAACGTGTCCTTACCGCTCGACCAAAACTTTCTAATATCATACGTAAAATAATTACTTAGTAGGTACTTATGTATATCTATTTACCTAAGGTGGAAGTTAACATATAACTGTAAATCCCATAAAAAACTGACCATTGCAATTTATAAAAATATCCACAATTCGTATAATAAATGGGACATATGCCACATATTCTGGAAAATAACAGAATGGGTTGTATGGTAGGAAAATTTTCTTTAGAAATTATTATTTCACTTAATGAATACATTTTAAACATAAACGCTGGCAATTAAAGATTCTAGACTACTTCGATTTATTGTTGGTTTTACAGGAAGTGGAAGTAGAATTTTAATAAAAATGTAAACAAATTATAAAATCTTGTTTATCAAACATGCAGTTTATTTCCACTGTGAAATTGCTGTTTACATATTTATATTTATCAGTGGCGTGTTATCCACAAATTGGTTGGATTGGTAGGACTTTCCAAAATTTGTAATATTTGAATGGGAATTACCGACTAATGATTTTCCAGACAATCTCTATGGAGTAGCTGAATTTTATTGGAACAAAATATGTACCAGTCAGAAATATTAAGTTAGTAGGTTAGGTTATTGTGAGTGGGTCCTTGTGGACCCTCCACTGCGGCCATTATCAGGCCTATTGTGGCTCTTGCCTAATTATATTTCATCCAGTAAGTTCAGTCTCTTAATGAAACTTATAACT